>CAJQZJ010035608.1:1896221-1935870 GCA_907164525.1 Lophiomys imhausi | reverse complement strand
TAGCTCAGGTTGGAGAGTACCCTTTACAGCTAGCTCAGGTTGGAGAGTACCCTTTACAGCTAGCTCAGGTTGGAGAGTACCCTTTACAGCTAGCTCAGGTTGGAGGGTACCCTTTACAGGCAGCTCAGGTTGGAGAGTACTCTTTACAGCTAGCTCAGGTTGGAGAGTACCCTCTACAGCTAGCTCAAGTTGGAGGGTACCCTCTACAGGCAGCTCAGGTTGGAGGGTACCCTTTACAGCTAGCTCAGGTTGGAGAGTACCCTTTACAGCTAGCTCAGGCTGGAGAGTACCCTTTACAGGCAGCTCAGGCTGGAGAGTACCCTTTACAGGCAGCTCAGGCTGGAGAGTACCCTTTACAGGCAGCTCAGGCTGGAGAGTACCCTTTACAGCTAGCTCAGGCTGGAGAGTACCTTTTACAGCTAGCTCAGGTTGGAGGGTACCCTTTACAGGCAGCTCAGGCTGGAGGGTACCCTTACAGGCAGCTCAGGCTGGAGAGTACCCTTTACAGGCAGCTCAGGTTGGAGAGTACCCTTTACCGCTAGCTCAGTTGGTCCAGCTTCTTCGGAGAACTCTGACTGGTCTCACGAGTTTCTAGGCAACTCAGTTCAACTGAGAATATCCTCAGAAGTCCTTACTGATGCAGTGATCTCTCATATATTCTAAATATTAATTAATTGCTCCCAGAGGCCTGCTTGCTGTCTGTTATATTGCTTGCTAACCATTGTCTCTGATTGGCTTAAAAAAATGCTGAGGCCTGTGGTTGAGCAGAGAGACAGGTGGGCAGGGGCGCAGGGGTGGGGGGAAGAAGGTTGATGGGATCTCGAGGAGCACAGAGGATAATGGGAAGAAGAAGCCTGGAGGAGGAAGGGGGAGATGCACCACGGCAAATAGAAGCATCTCTCCACATTTCCTGCCTGGAACATTGGTGTAGCATGGAGAATAACAGCCCAAAGGGGATGTATGTATAAATTGGGGTCCTATTTGGGGAATAGAATTACAAGCTAGCTTAGTTGGGCCAAGATTGCGCAATCCAGGCTAAGGCTTGTTAAGATCCATCAGGTGTCTGTGTGATTATTTATAATGGCGGGTTAAGGATTAACACCGCCAACAAATTAACTCTAATATGCACCAATTAGCTATAATATAAATACTAGAAATAATTTAATACATTATTTCTATATTTTACCACTTATATAAGCATGGGGAGGAAGGGACGCATGAATCTAATTGATTTCAGGGACTTCCGCAGCCTTTGAGTTGTTCACTTTCTGAGCCGTTGGAGCTTCCTTCTAAGATGGAGGGTTTATCTTGAGGGAAACTGCACAGGGCTGGGGAGAAGACTCAGTGGACAAAAGGCCTGCTGTGCAGACATGAAGATCTGAGTTTGAATCCTCAGAACCCACAGAAAGCCAGAGGCAGTAGGTAGTATGTGCCTGTAATCTCAGCCCTCCATCTGTGGCATAGGGGAAAGAGACAGAAGAAATCCTTAGAAGCTTGTGGATCAGCTAGCCTGGCATACACAGCTGTGAACAAGAGACTTGTCTCAAACAAGGTAGAAGGTGAAGACTGACCCCGTGATTGCCCCTTGACCTCCACGTGTGGTTCATGGCACATGTATGCCCACATTTACACACACACTCTCTCACACACACACACACACACACACACGGAGTGGGGGAGATTAAAAAAAGAGGGGAATGCATGTGTGGGGGAAACTGTTCATGCATATCAGAGTAAATAATCAAACCACGCCCAGGTGAGAAAGCACACAGCCTTTATCCCAACACTCATCAGGCTGAGGCAGGCAAATTGCAAAATTGAGGCCAGCCTAGGCTACATGTGAGGCATTCTTTTGAAAAACCACAACAAATAGACAAACACATAATACCCTTTACTAGTGACAGTACTAAGTGCATTAGTGTGTCAATTTAATTATAAAGGCATGAAGAAATTAGCTAAATAAGCTGGCATTAGGAGCTTAATTAGCTGGGTGTGGGGGCACACATCTTTAATCTCAGTACTCAGGATGCAGAGATAGGTGGATCTGAGTACACAGCCAATCTGACCTACATGTTTAAAACAAACAAAAACAAAAACAATCACAAACAAAAAAGGAAGCTGAAAGATTGTATCCTAGCAAACACAAAGCCAAAAGATTAGAAACCATGCGTTTAGTTTTATACTTCCTCCAGTGAGGTTGCCTGAACTGTGCCACAACTGCTTAGCTCCACTGAGCAAATGTTTAAATATGTGTGCCTATAGGAGACATTTCTCATTCAAACTGTCACGCCACTATAATTAAGTCATGAAAGGTGTGAAAGTCCCTTCTTGCAGATGGTAATTTAGAACTCAGCTTTCAAATAGGCAACATGTTCTTTCATAAGTTAAGTGGGAAGTGTGTGTGTGTGTGTGTGTGTGTGTGTGTGTGTGTGTGTGAAAACACAAGACTTACAAACTCTGGCCCACACTCCTGCTTACACACTGTCTATGCCTGCTTCTTGTGGTAACTGGAGCTAAGCAGTTGTGACAGAGTCCATCTGGGCTGCAAACTGAAAGTGTTTACTGTCTGCCCCTCCCTACAAGTTTGCAGTCTCTGTTCATAATATGTCAAGCATCCCACACCATCAGATGTTCCTCTAATTCATGCTTTCAAGGACTGCATAGTGTTCTGACATGTGAAGGGGTTGATTCCCCCTGTCCTGTAATACACACCTTTCCTCCTTCAGTAAACTCTCTTGGCTCTTTCTTCTTAAAGTGTCCCAGATGCCACTCCCTTACTGTGGGTAGTCAGAGCCCAGATCTTTCCCTTCTCCAGCCCCTGGTCTTCTCTTGAGCCCAGTCCCCACACCAGCTTGAGTTAATCTGATGGCTTCCTGGTCCACTGAGATGCAATGCACTCGTGGCATAAAGTGACTTGAATACCCACCTGCATAAGATGACCATGGCCGACTTCCCTCTGTCAATCTCTCTACAAAGCTGTTGGTCAGCTGAAGTATATAGACACCCAGGAATACACATTTACAAGAGGTACATTTTCCACTAAATGTAATAATTCTCTGTAAAATCTTGTTTCAGCTACACGGTACATTTGAAGTCACATTTCTTTGCCCAATGTGTCAGTTCTGGGATGTTCCCTTTGCTGTTCTCAGTTACAGTTTTGTTGACTGTGGCTTCTTTTTAAGACTCGACATGGTTTCCAGAACAGTTATCTCCACCATTAAGTTGTGGCAGAGCCCTTTTGAAAAATCAGTGTTGCCCAGGCTTTTGTTAGGTGTGAAATCATTCGATCTCTCTTTCATATGGCCAACAGCTATACTGAAGAAACAAGTGTGAGGTTTCTTTGTATGACACTTGACCTTTTTGATGCTGAGTGCATAACCTCACACCTGAGCCTTATGAAAGATGTGATAATTTTTTGTTTTCATTATCCCTGTTGCTGTTACTACTGTTCTTAACCTGTTTTCTGTGGTAACTTCCATGATGTCTACAAACTCCCAGAACTAGCATCCTTCATCCTTCTCTACAACTGGTAAAGTAAGCCTTTCATGTCTGCAGGGGAACTTGGCAACACATCACAGAGTGAGCTACTTGCTGATAGTCCCTCTCGCATGCAATGCATGGTGGAGCATTTGTTTGGGCACAGTATCTGTAAACCTCCTTCCTGCTTCAGACCCTTGGTATCTGAAGCCCACTGACACCTCCATAGCTGGTGTATGACTGTAGTGTCACATGTGACCTGTTCAGAATATGCTTCCAACAAACGAGTGCTAACGAGTGAACAGAGCTTGAGAGTTTCTTGTCTGTTTCACAGAGTGGCTCTCAGTCAATTTTTTTTTTCTTGGAAACACAGTGTATGTCTCTACACAATCTTCTTGGTCCATTTGACAATCAGAGTAATAGCACTCCACAAACATTAGGGGATTCCTCCAGTGCAATGCTTACATTTATATAAATTCAAGGGGACTTGAGAGATGGTTCTGTAGTTAAGAGCACTTGCTGCTCTTGCAGATTACTTGGGTTCAATTCTTAGCACCCATGTGGTAGCTCACAGCTGTCTGTAACTCCAGTTCTAGGGGATCTGATGCGGCCTTCTGGTCTCTGCAGGAACTGCAAGCATGTGGTGCACAGACGAGTGTAGGCGAAATACTCACATATAAAATAAAAATAAACAAAAACTGTGTCAGATCATCTAGGTTACAGTGGGTAGTCATCTAATCAAACACTCATTATGATGGTGCTGGGAAGGTATTTTTAGATGTAGTAAACTCAGCAGTACACTATGAATAAAGCAGATCATACTTGCAATGAATTTTATCAAGCCAGTTCAAAGCCTTGAGAGTAGCCTGAGGTCCACTGGAGAAGGAGTTTGGCCTTTAGACTGTGTATAGTCTCCATCTTGGAACTTCTTCTGCTGGGTTGTGCAGCCTGCTGTCCTGTCCTGTAGATGTCAGCCTTGCCAATCCTCTCAATTACATGAACATTTTTTTTAAGTCAGTCTTTCTGTGTATCCATCGTGTTGGTCCATTTTCCTGAGAAACCTACCTAATACTCCTTGAAACCCAGGATTCACCCAGTCTCCATGCCCAAGCCTTACTCTGACTGTTATCTTGTTCATCTGGGTGTCCAGACATGGCTTCCTCCATTCTAGCCTCAGTCTTAAGCAGTCTGGTCCAAGAGTAGCCTTCCTTTGTAGCTCTGGGGCTCATCCCTCTGTGTCATCATAAAGAACTCAGTAAAGGCTCCTTGTCACGGTTGACAGGAACTTCCTGTCTGTTTTCTCACAGGAGGCCAGGTGCACTGTCATGGGGAGAAGGGACAGCCATCACCCTTCCAGGCAGGGTAAACATGATGTCCTTGCTTTCACATGATGGGGGACTTAGGCTGTTTTCCGGCCTCTTGTAAAGTTTCTGACACAGCGTGTCCCTTTGCTTTCAACTTACATTTAGGACTGAGGTGATACTTAACATTTTAACTGCTTTCCTGGCCAGAGAAGCTGGGGCAGGAGTGTCTGAAGCAAGCCATTGGACTTTGAAAATTTTAGTATGGTTTGCAATTTTTGTCTCATGAAACAAAAATAATATAAAATCAAGTTGAATAGAAAGTATTCTTGTTGATTATGGATAAGGTTGAAGGTGAAGCCTACCAGTGGGAAGCCACTGTGAAATCTTATGAGGAGCTGCGTGTGAGGTTGTCATGGATGGTGCTAAAAGTAGGTGCATGCAATGAAGCCAAGTTTTGTTTTATTTTTAAACCATGGGCTTCGTCTAATAGCCTCCAGAGAAACATGGAAGGTCTGGACTGTTGACCCACATGGCAAGGAAGTCTGGGCATGGTGTATTAAGTTTTGTCAAAGTTGGTGGAAAATGACAGCTTGCTACTCTTGGCTTCATAAGAGCACATTGGAAAGAGTTCACATGGTGCAGTTCTGTGGACAGTGCTCATACCCCGAGAACGCTGGTGCCTGTCCTCCTCCTGTATCACGTGCATTCGTAGGGATGGATGTTTGTGTGGGGTACAGACAGTTATTGCCCATCTGTGGCACTCTCCTCTAACTTCTGGCTCCCGGTGTTGTCTCTTGGCTGGTGTTGATACCGGGTGGGAAGGAGATGGGATCCTTTTGGAGGGAACTCAGTGTGTCACCTGTCATGAGGAGCAGTACCAAGTAGTGAAAACCATAGAGGTGGCCTCTAGGTTGTGTGAGGGGTTAGAGGATGAATACTCAGACAGGAGGAGGCAAAGACAACTTTGTGTCTGGAACAGCTGGAACTACGGCTTTAAATACTGGAGAGTGAGGACCAGAGCACAGGTTCGTAAATGAGTCATTAAAGAAATGGGGGAGAGAAGAATCCCAGTATGTGCCTGCACTCCTTTGCATAGGAATTAAGACTTTGGCCCCTTGTGGCCCAGTCATTCTTTCTTTGAGTGTGCATTGGATTAAGTATGAAAGAAAAAAATGGCAACTTTACAGTGTGCCTATCTGAAAACACTACTTTAGCTAAGTGATCCAACTGGCATTATCAGCAGTGAGTCATGTGGGCCCTTTGAACACCGTGTGAGCTGATATACTCCACTTCAAGGTTTCTTGCTGGCTCTCAGTCTAATGCTGAGAAAAACAGCAGAAAAATCCAGATAGAAAGTTATCTACAGAAGACTCCAGAACGATTAAGTTGGTAAAAACCCATGAGCGACCACAGCAATTCTCATCAACCCAGAGTGACTACATGGATTTAATTCTTGAATGCAGCGTGCTGCCCTGAATGGGATCCCAGAAGGGAAAAAAAAATGTCAGTGAGAAGATTATTGAGATCCAGAAGGAATCTGGAGTTTAGCTCATGGTGATGGGGCAATGCTGGCTTTGGGTTTTGACATCTTTTGAATGTGTAGGAAACATGGCCCCGCATACAGTAGTCTCTGTGCTGTCTTTATGTCTGTTCTGTGGAAATCAAAATGATACAACATAGCCCATCATGTCAAAAACAGGTTTGTGTATGCTCCTCGGAGTGGATGCTTCATCCCTGTGTACATCCTCCATGGTGCTGTCATGTAGCCAGGAAATCATGAAACAGCACTAGTAGGATCTACTCGACTCAGTTTGCCAAGATCGAAATCTTTGGGTTCTTTAACTCTGGTTTTACGGATTGTGGTCCATTGAAGGGCTCTGTGATCTGGGCATGTCCTGAGTTCCTGTGTTGAAAACTTAGCTACCGGAGTCAGTGTTGGAAGAAGAGACCTTTAGAGACTAGACCACGTGGACTCTGCCTCATGAGTGGGTTAATGCTGATGTCATGGGTCTGGTTAGTTGCTGTGGCGGGGGTATCCTGATGAAGAGGTGTGTTCCACCCTCTTTCTGCCTTCCACCATGGGCTGAGACAGTAAGGCGACCTGTGTCAGATGCGAGTGCCTTGACTGTGAACTCCCCAGCCTTCTGAAATATAAGAAATAAAACTTCCCTCTTTATGAATTTCCCAGTGTGCTGACTAGTTGTATGTCAGCTTGACACAGCTGAAGTCATCTGAGAACCCTAATTCAAGATCAGACTGTAGACAGGCCTGTAGGGCATTGTCTTACTTGGTGATTGATGAGGGAGGGCCCAGCCCATTGTGGGTGGGGCCATCCCTGGGCTGGTGGTCCTGGGTTCTATCAGAAAGCAGGCTGAGCAAGCTGAGATGAGCAAGCCAGTGAGCAGCATCAGCTCCTGCCTCCAGGTTCCTGCCCTGCTTGAGTTCCTGTCCTGACTTCCTTTGTGATGGACTAAGATGTGGGAGTGTAAGCCCTTTCCTTCCTGAGTTACTTTTGGTCATGGTGTTTCACCACAGCGATAGAAACCCTAACTAAGACGCCCAGTGCCAGGTATTCTGTTACTGCAGCACAGAAAAGGCTGAGATAAAGGGGGTTTGTTCCTAGCCTGTTAGAAACAAAGCCATATGTGGGATCCTGTAAGTGGGAACTTGAGGTGAGCCATGCTGCTGAGGTGCTTGGCTTATCATCAGGTGATCAAGGGCATAATTAATAGCAGTGTTTAAGGGTTATTGGTGGAGTTACATCTTGAGGAAAATCAGTGAGGGGGGTCCTGTAAACAAAATTTTTCTTTTCCCACTTAATCGTGATCGGTATGGTACCCAGTGTTCTTGTAGCAAATCCTTCTGAAGCAGCTGTTTCCTCTTCAAGAAGGCCCAGAGGCTGGAGGATGTGGGCCAGTAGTGTGGTTCCCCCAACCCTAGGGCCTGAGGAAAAGTTCCTTTGGTGTCTGAGGACATTTCTCATCGGGGGCAAGGCAGGGTCATGGTAGAGCTCTGGCAGAGGACAAGGAGGGACTTGGAGGAAGCTTTCTGTCACCCAACCCACAGCTTCAAAACGACAGTCAAAAACAATGAACTCTCATAGTTGTGTGGCTGATCAGCTTCAGCTCTGCTTGACTCTTTGCAAAACTGCTGTGTAAATGCATAGCCAAGAAACATCTTATCAGTTGTTGTTCAAGAGAGGAATGACGTTGAACACTAACATAAGCGAGATGTAATAAGGAAGATTAGCATATCACGGAAGTCATTTCATAACCATCGTTCATCAGTTGCTTCTATATAACTGCCTCTGTGCTATCCTGCGTTTTTAAACTCTGGAGACAAAGTTTGCTTTCAGCTGAGTACCGCCCCCATCGAGTCACGCCTGCCTCCTCTACCCTCAGAGACCTCTGTCTCCACCCCTTGTGGCCCTGGAAAGTTTCCACTGCCTTATGCTTGTGAAGGGCAGCGAGGCTTGCCAGAGTTCTCTCACGGTTATGGCTGTTTGTTCTAAATTTCTTGGAACTAGGGTTTCTCTGTCAAGGAACTGTACCACTCACATACACACGCTTGCCTCAGGGCGGAGCTGTGTGGGAGTGAGCAAGCAGCAGTGAGGCCCATGGACTGGGTAATTTGACCCCAGGAGAATTAGACTGCGTAAGTGTCTAAATTCTTGTGGGAATTTCAGAGGAGTTTTCACTCAAGGCAGGCAGAGGACATAAAGAGTATGTGGCCAGAGGGAGGATGAGGAGGAGACAGAAATTGATCTGGTAGCAGAAACACATCAACTAAAGGACAGAATCAATGAGGAGAAGGAACAGTTAGTCCCAGGTGATCAGTACCCCCACCTCCAAAAGACAGCACGTTTGCCAGGCCAAGTTCGGTGCTATGAATTGGAACTCAATAGTGGCTGAACACAGCAGAGAAATCCTTGTGGTGGATTTTATTCATAAGATGGGGTGCCTGCTGTCTTCCTGCCTCTTCCCTAGGCTCTTGCTCTGGGAAAAAAGCCTCCTCTAGCTCACATAGTTCCTGAGGCTGCTCCTGCCCTCAGGGTTCCCTGCAAGTCCCACTGGTCTTCTCCATCCACCATTGTGCCTGCCAGCTTCCCTGGAGCCTGGAGCCTGGAGCCTCACCAGTGATGAAGGGACTGTATTCTTCCTTTTACCTATTCAGACATTAACTAATCAAAAATTAGTGACATTTAAAGTATTTATATTAAGAAAGTCAAGTTATGCGCAGTGCCATCACAGGGATCAGTATGACAAACTACAGCTCTTGGGGGCTGTGGAGTCTCAGTTGGGCTTCTGTCAGCCCCTCTGCCAACCTATTTTTGCCATTCCTTTTCTCCCTTCTCCCATGTTTCTGGCTTCCTCACACCCCTCCCCTTGCTTCCTTCCTCATCCCCCACAGGTCCATGTACTATAGGCTTTGAGCCTTCAAGCCCTCACTAGGCTGGCATGCTTCTTCAGCATCCCTTGGGTAGGTGCTGCATTCTCTGCAGAGCTTTCTACACAGCTTCACTTTGACAAATCTTAGGGTTAGACAGTAGATGTGGTTTAGACAGGACAGAAAAAAGTACGTGGCTCAGTCAGTGGTCATATTGAATTCTTTTGTGGCAAAGTAGTAATTCTACTTTTGGTACCAAACGAGGCCATCAGAAGTTGGCACAATACAAGTTATGACTATTTGGGTCAAGAAAATAGGGACATACTGGGTTATCATACAATTTACATCTCAGATAGGGACAAAGGTCATGGTGGAAGGGGACAGCTGATAGTTTATACAGGGCAGGGTGCAGCAGAGGACTTTCTGCCTCAGGCTGAATGTCTTAGTTCATAATCTGTGGCCATAAGAGGACACCATGGATTTGGTAAGTTGGAAAGTATTTAGTTTATGTTTCTGGATGTTAAGAAGTTCGAGGGTCTGGGCAGTGTCTGAAGCCTACTCTTGTGATAACTACCCCATTCTTCCCAAAGGAGACTGGCTTATTCATGGAACTTCCGTCCTCAGGACGCCGTCTCCGTTCACTGATCCCCATCTCCCAACATCGCAAACAGGATATTAAGCTTCTAATAAGTGGGTTTCAGACACATCTAAAATGGAGTTATTTCTAGAAAACAGATAGGAGAAGGGGCAGAGCTCAGAGGTAGGGAAGGCTAATGTGTTGGTTTTACAGAGTTGCTATTTTTGGCTGAAAAGGACTTTGAGGAAGACCCTCCCGTGTGACACTTCCAGAAAAGATAATGTTGAGTGTTGCGTAATTATGAGAAAAGACAGAGGAGAAAGTTCCCATTTTCTTTCTTTCTTTTTCTTTCTTTCTTTCTTTCTTTCTTTCTTTCTTTCTTTCTTTCTTTCTTTCTTTCTTTCTTTCTTTCTTTTTGTGTCTAGCCAGGCGATCCCACTGTCTCACACCTGTATCTGATATGTGGGTACACAACGACCTGTGTCAAAATGCCCTTAGACTGAGGCCATGTAGTGTACCTGTCCCCAATGGGACCTCAGGAGCACATCTCCTTTCTGCCATTGCTGTACCTTTTCTTTGTTAAGGTTTGGTTTAAGGTTTCTCTTGGTTTGCACTCAAGAGAAAAAGAACTTTGACTTGTTGTCGTCAAAGCCCCAAATCCAGGGTGGATCTCAAGATGACTGCACAATCTCAGCAGGAGAGAGGAGTGCTTGTTCCACTTGATTTCCGAGCAGGCTGACAACACTGTGTGCTGCTGTTTGTGCCTAGTGCGAACATGCAGATCGGCTCCTTTGACTTAATTTGCTTGTTTTTTGTTATTATTTTGTTTTTGTTTTAAAAAAAAATTTGTGTTTCGTTTTATTTTTAATTCAAGGAGAAAAAAAATGTTCTCTTTCACTTAGCTCCAGAAGTATACTGGCCTTAATAGTGATGCCACACCTCACTCCACTATTGTAAAATTATTCTATGTACTCTGAAGTTCTGTAATACATGAATTCTGTATTAACATCAGTGGAATATGGGGAGGAAGAAGAGAAGGACTACTCTTACCCTCTGAGTCAAGATATTGAGGGTGGATCTGTCCTATGGACTGTTCTCAGTCTTACCCTGATGGTACCTTTTGTGAGCTCTACTTTGTACCTTCTGACTAAAACCAATTCTAGAGTGTTGTTGAAACAGTTGCTAAGGCTTTGTTTAGCAGTAGAACTTTAAGCTTTTTAATTTTTATTTTATTTTTGTGGGTGGTTTGCCTGTGTGTATTCTGTGCACCATGTATTCTGAGGAGGCCAGAGGAGGGTACAGGTTCCCTAGAACTGAACTTACAGATGGTTGTGAGCTGCCGTATGGGAGCTGGGAATTGAACCCAGGTCTTCTGCAAGAGCTGCATGTGCTCTCAAATGCTGAGGCTTCTTTCCTGCCTCTCACTGTACCTTTTGTTTTAAGTTTAATTTGGACCAATTTTAGTAGCTAATTAAAACTCTTGAACAATTCTAATAGAATCCAATAACGTCATCTATAGTAGACATATTTTAAAAGGGGTTTTTAAAAAGGAAAAGGTGAAATTTGCTTTCCATAACTGTAGTGAGTCAGTCTATTCAAAGTAATCCTTTCAACATGTCATCCATATAAAAATTATTAATGAGGCATTTGACATTCTGTTTTCCATTTAGCCTTAAAAGCAAACCAGTGTGTATATTAACAGCACATCTCAATTTAGATTAGTACATCTCAAGTGTTCAAGGGTCATGAATGGTGCATTTTTGGCACTGAATGCTTATATGAGAAATAGTGTGGTTCCCAGTCCCAGCTGATACATCTACAACAAAGTTCTTCACCTAAAACTTAGGGAGTACCACGGACTTCAGCCCTCCGCAAAGAACTACAGACAACTAAGCAATGTGGAGAGCTGGAGAAATAAGTCCCAGAGAAGAACACCAATTAATTATCCAATACCAGGTGGCCATGTATGTATGTGTGTATGTATATGTATGTATGTGTATATATGTGTGTGTGTGTGTGTGTGTGTGTGTGTGTGTGTGTGTGTGTGTAAAACATATGCACTGAAGATATTGTGTTTATGTATTTACGAGTGTGTCTGTGTGTGTGTGTATAACAAAAATTGAAGAAACCCATAAGTTTGAGAGTGCAGGGCAGAGGTAAATGGGGGATGGAGTGAGGAAATGGAAGGAAGCAAACAATGGGACTGTGCAGTCACTGAGTAGTTTTTCTTCCTTCTAAGAGCCTCCCCTAACTCAGCCACAAATATCCCAGCTATAGGTACACATCACAAGGTATTACCTTCTGCAGTAAAGGGAATGAGAGAGAAGGCAGCAGTGACTGGAAGGCTATGCTTACCTAAGGAGGCCCTTTTGCTGAGGAATCCAGTCTGAGCAGATGGGGTAAAGATACTGAAGGTAGTAAAGCCTTGATGGTACCCTAGAGAACTTTGGCAGTGATGAAAGAGAAAGCTAGAAAAAGGATCCAGAAGGGATCTGGCTGGTAGACTGAGGCAGAAATGTTCCCATCCAAGTCAGGCTTCCAGATCTCCCCCTGAGTCTCAGGGAAAGGGCTTGGAGTCTTAGTATTGAGGATTTCTACCTACAAGAAAATCCCTGGAAATCCCCTGGAGATACAGTACCAGCTATGGAGCCAAGCCACACCTCTGGTGGATTGTGGTGCAAAGGTGTGCTCAGAGCTCACTGAGGGGCTTCTAGGAGAGCACAGATAGGGCCTCTGAAATAGAATGGGCTTGCCCTAACTCAGCCACAAACATCCCAGGCCATTCTGCCCCACATCAACTAGAAAGACCTCTTCCTCTCGATTTGTGGCATATCTGCCTCCAGCTGCCTGAGCAGGCATTGAATGATGCTATTCGGAAATTACTTCCTTGAGCTAGCCCCTTTTGTTTGGCTCCACTGCCATGTAGGCTTGGGCCAGCTCAATGAGAGCACAGAGATGGAGAGCCACCTACAACTTCTGAGAGAGTGATAGGTGCCTCTAAGCTTCAGCAGCTGTTTCCTCTGGAGTTGCATATAGTACCCAAATTTGAGTGCAGTGATATTATCAGGGATTTTGATTAATGTTCCTCTAGATTCTGGAGGCTCTTCTAGAACAACTTACTAAATGATAGTCTTAGGTAACCTACCAATCCATCAGTCCCGAACCCACAATATGAATGCTAAAAAAAACCAGCAGTGACACAACATTTGTCATTTTCTCAAAACAAAGGACTTTTGAAGTGACAGTACTTTGTCTTCCAGAAGGCCCACATTTAGGAATTTGTGGAGAACCTGCCAGATTCACTCCAATGGAAATCAGTGACTACAGGACCTATATCTAGGACCAAAGTCTGTGTTCTTAGTTACTAGGTCATACCTCCTTGTCCTTGGGGACAACTTTTGCTGGAGAAAACTTTATTCTGACATGGCAAAGAGTGGAAAGACAGATGGTTCAGGAGACAAATATATAAGAGGTTTTGCAACCAAGAGGAGAAATTGGATTTAACTTTGCAGTGAGAATAGGAACGTAGAACCAAGAATGAACGGTCATGCAGCATGAGGGTTGATGGAAAAGAAATTACTCAGAGGGTAGGTGCTGAGGTTTGCATGTGCTCCTAAGAAAGAGATTCACCTTCAGGAAAATGCAGTATGTGAATTCATATGTTGATACTTGGAAGTGAGGCCCATGGGTGGTACTTAAAAGTTGACAAATTATTTAGGGTGGGGGCCCTGTGGTAGCATTAGTGGTTTTATAAAAAGAGGAAGAGATACCTAAACTAGTACAGTTATCTCATCTTGCCCTGTAATCCTCTTTTTAAAAAAATATTTGAGGATAGTGTGAACAGAGAAAGATCTAAAACCTCAAAATGTCTGGGACATTTTGTACTGGGTGTGAGGGCTCTGCTGGCTCTTTGACCAGAGACAAGAAAGGGACTCTCCAACCTGGAGGGCTACTTACTGTTACCAGCAGGCCACCTAACTGTCACCTCAAAAAGGTTAGGAAAGGCAGGGAGTGGTGGCACACGCCTTTAATCCCAGCACTCAGGAGGCAGAGGCAGGCGGATCTCTGTGAGTTCAAAGCCAGCCTGGTCTACAAAGTGAGTCCAGGACAGTCAAGGATACACAGAGAAACCTTGTCTCAAAAAAACAAAAACAAAAACCAAACAAACAACCCCCCCACCAACCAAACCAAACAAACAAAAAAAAAAACAGGCTAAGATAACATCTGAAAATCTTAGGGAAGAGCTTCCTTTAAGTTCTGGTTGTTTACTGGATTTTCAAGTCAACAGCAGTGAAGGAACCCATAGCATGGAGTTCCCAGGACACACGGTAACAGTTAGGTAAAGAGCTGGCACGCAGAGCCTGGATAGAAACAGTCATCAGCCATGTAGCTACACTCTGGGATTTGTGGCTCGTGCTGTCCTTATTGTCCCTCTTCATCCTTGTGAATTTTAGAAAGTACCACAAAAATACCTCAAGGGGAATCCAGCTGGGGCAAGTAGTTTGGAAATACACAGGGCCTGGGCACTCCAAAGCGGTGTTACTCTCTATGTCATGGTAGTACCTGGAGCTCTGTCAGGGCGCTGATCAGCAGATTCTTGTTAGAGTGAGAGACAAGCTTCCGGGGTACATCTTCAGATCTGTGGTAACCTGAAGCATATGGGTCCATTTAGCTATTTAAGAAGTAGATGAGAGCTTAGAGAAAGACAAGGTGAAGTTAACCTGCTAGATTGGTCAGAAGTGAGTGTGAGACCGTAGAATTAGCCCTTTGTGTGTCTAAGTTCAACTCAAGTGCTGACATTGTTGTAGATTTCAGCATTTTAACTTCTCAGCTCTTAAAAGGACTGCAATTTCTAGTAATATGTTTAGTGTGTTGCTTTGACTCTAAGAGACTTGCCGCTTTGATCTACAGAGCTCTGAATGTGAGTTTGCTTTCAAGCTATGTATTTAAGAGTGCTCACTTTGGCAGGGCATATATTAGAGTTGAGACAATACAGAGATTAGCATGACCCTGTGCAAGGATGGCATGCAGATTCATGAAGTATCCCATATTTAAAAGTCTAAATCACCTTAGGTATTTGTGCTTCAGACCTCTGGCTTGATGTATCTGAAGCACCATGTTTTATGTGAAAGAGTGCATCATTTAATTATTTCAAGTTTAAACTATAGCATGCATATATCACAAAACAGCCAACATTTTCCAAAAGAAAGCAGATAATTATTTTAAATCTCTGATTTTTCATTCATCAATGATCTGAAATACTATTTTTAACAAAGATACCATGTGAAACATTACTTAACGGGGATCTTTAGGATCAGCTAACACAAGTAGAACATACACACTTTTAAAAGAAAAAAAATAATCATTTCTTAATTATTAGATCTTGCTTTGATTCTTCCCCTATGTTCTTAGCCAGAAAAAAAAGAAAGAAAGAAAGAAAGAAAGGAAAGAAAAAGAAAGAAAGAAAAGAAAGAGAGAAGAAAGAAAGAAAATGGGTTTGGGTTTTAACTCAAAGCTTTTATGGGGTAGTGCTACATGAGTCTCTAGCCACTGGGAAGGGAGGAGCAATTGAGAAACACTCAGCAAGGAGCTGAAGTACAAAGCCACCCAGAGCCAGCACCTGGCCCTGTGCCTGTGGCTGTGCCCTGCCCTCCCTGGCCTCAGCGGAGTCTTTTGATCACAGGGACACACAGGTTCATAATATTCATGTGCTTGTTTCTGACAGCTGGGAAACCTAGAGGATCCAAAGGAAGCTTTATCTTATAAAGCAGTGTCCCTCACAACTTGAATGCCCCGTGACTTTTTTTCCCTCCTTTTGGGTGAGAGACTTTTTGCTGAGTGGCAGGCATTATGCAAATAAACTTCTTACTTTCTTGCCAGGACAACCCTTGTTTGTTTGTTTCTTTTTCTCCTCCTCCTTTCCCCTCCCCCCCCCCCCCCCCCCTCCTCCCCCCCCCCCCCCCCCCCCCCCCCCCCCCCCCTCCCTCTCTCTCTCTCTCTCTCTCTCTCTCTCTCTCTCTCTCTCTCTCTCTCTCTCTCTCTGCTCTCCAACTCCCTCCTGTGACTCAAAGGAGGAGATCTGATAGCTGGAGTGAAGTTTCAACCTGCCTGTGGCCACTCCACCTTATGGTAGATGCCTAGATCTTGCCAGGAAAAAAGAAAAAAAAAAAAAGGAAAGAGGGCAGGCGGCTAGGTGAAGTCATCCCTGGTGACACCTTCTCACAGGACTTCAGGGAAAATGCTGGGCCCCCAGGCAGCACTCCCGTCCAGCTGCCTGTCACGGTGCTGGGAGTGAGAGGTGACCTCTTTATTTTTAGCAGGGGGCTGTCATAATAGTCCACTGCCCTGCTTCATTCAAGGCAGGAGGTAGGCCCTTTGGAAGTTTGTAAACATCAACTTTCTGAGTGGAGGAAGAACACTTTTCTCCAGAAAGGAAAGAATTCCCCTACTGGGTTTCCCTCTTCTGAGAGTCTGCCTTGTGGACAAGACAGCATTCTCTGTCTGTCTTAGCTGTGGCAAGCAGGTGCAGCTGCGGTTATTATTCTTAAAGGGCTGAAATGCCTGAAGGCGAGGACTGTGGACCAGGCAGAAGGTAATTATGACATTTTATTTTTCTAGAGTCTGTTTCATTTGCTGTTCATCTTAAAAATATTCTTATGAGTTTAAATATGTTTAAATGAAAATTATAATTCTATAATATTTTCTTTGATAGACAACAACAGAGTCAGAATTAGCAATATAAGCTTAGAAACACATGCAAAGGACTTGCATGTTTGTTTTTCCTCGAATAAGGAAACAATGGCCTGGAACATCAAAAAACTCATTTTTCCACATACAATTTGAGTCTACTTAAAGTTTTTGTTGTTTCTTTTTCAAGTTGAGATGATGGTGGTTGAAATATAAGCTCATGAAGCTTTTTTTTAAGTTTGCATTTTAAAAATTTGACAGACGGTTGTGAGTTGAATGTTAAGCCAACTGATCAATTTTAATAAGCCTTTCTTAAGCTATAAAATTGGAAGATGTGATCAGCTCCCTCCCATGTGGTACATGGCTGTAAACATTTTCATTGCTCTTTTACTGTAAGAAGTGGGTACCAGAGGGGCAACGCTGCAGGCAGACACTGCACGCTGACTGGCACAGAGTCACACCCGTGCACTCTCCCATCCAGCCCAGACAGATGGTATAAGAACTGGCTAGATGTCCCCATAGGATTTCTGATAGAAGTCATCAAAATGTGGATATGAAAAAGAAGAAAGAAAATTATTCTGAAACAGCCAGGTGTGCTGGCGCACACCTTTAATCCCAACACTCAGGAGGCAGAGGTAGGGGGATCTCTGTGAGTTCAAGGCCATCCTGGTCTACAAAGTCAGTCCAGAACAGTCAAGGATACACAGAGAAACCCTGTCTCGAAAAAAACCTAAAAGAAAAAAAAATCTAAAACAAAGAAAGGGATCATGGTTCATCTTATAGCCAAAGAAACAAAGCTATCCAGAAACAAGACCCCTCAGACTATTTATATAAACCATGGCACTGTGGCATGGATTGTGTGGGGTGATTTACCTGATTGTGATAGTTTTCCTTAAAGGCTGTGTTTCTCTGTGGTACTCTAGTTCTCATCGTCCCCAAATTCTATTAAGTGCAAAGAAATAAATTGATAATATACTGAGCAATATATTGTGATAATATATTAAAATAATATAATTAAATATATTAATAATAATATATTATATATCACACAGTATAATAATCTACATAAAATGAGATTAAGTCAAGCACCTGACTATGTCCCGTGTGCTTGGCACAGTCTATGGAGTAATTAACGAACCTAGAAAACATTTTTTAGAGACATTTAAGTGTCGGTACTATTTGATAGATTGGTTCATGGGTGTCCTTTCCCCTACATCTGAACATTCCCGAAAGCAACACTTTCTCTTTTCTGTAACAGCTCGGCATTCCCACCAGCTCCCTGAGCAGAGTTTTGGACAACCAGACATTTTAAACAAATGGAATGAACTGATAAACCATGTTACATTGGGAGCCCAGGCATCCTGACTGGTCTACAATTCAAGGAGAGAGACTTGGCAAACATAGATTGAGGGTTGCTCTCATGAGAAGCAACATTATCAAAATTAAATTAAATAGTAACTAATTGTTGATAAGGAATATCTCGAACTGTTTGTGATGTGAACTGAACAAACTAGCTTTTTCTCTGAAAGTTTCACTAATAAAAAATTAAGTAGATCAAAAGGATCATGTGTTCATGCACACACATAAATATGTACATGATAATTACTATTACATCCAACTATAATATATTGTAATACAAGTGAAAGCCTCTCTCACTCCACTGAGGTAACTTATTCCTGTCTCATTTTTTTCTTTTTTCTTTTTGTTCTGATGAGGTAACTTTCATTCTCTAGAACTTGGCAGATTTTATTCTTTGCTATTGTCCCATGTGCTTGTTTGTTTTTTCTCTCTATGCAGAAATGGTGAAAGATTGGAGATAGGCTAGAAATAAAATATTTATAATTGGGAGAGAATTTTCCTTTTTCTAAATTTGAGATTACGTGCCTTTGGATAATTCCATTGGTGCTGTGTCTAAACAAGAAGTAACTATTATAAGTCACAAATCTGCTGACAAATGTGTTCTCTGAACTTCCTTTCAGCCGTTCCTAATTGAATCTCACATCAAGGCTGATTATGTTACTTGACTCTCAGTTTGGAATCTGATGTCCCGGATTGCTCCATAACTGCCAGGGAGCTAAATAAGAGTTTGGTCTTTGATAAAAACAAAACTCAAAAACCAGTGAAACTCATATGGGAGGGATGCCTGTCGTGTACTGGGATGTGGGCCTTAGGCATCACAGGCACCCTCTGCTAGGTGCCTCCAGGTACCATTTCACATTCATCTGATGGAAGGAGAAGAAGCTCTCCTTTCCTTCAGCCAGTAGTAAACCCACCCTGTCAGTAAGAACCCTGGAAGTATCATTGCCAGTTTCAAGGTCAAGAGCTGAGAGGGGGAAGGGCAAAAATCCCTTTTGAAGCAGGCCTGGGAAGGTAGATAGATATCTAAGCAAAAAGCACTGGATGCCAAAGAAGAAGGGGAAAACCAGGAAAGTAGACTAGCTCCAGGCGTAGGGGAAGCTCATATGGTAGGTAGCCTGAGGCCTGGTGGTTCCTTATCTGACCTGCTTTGGTCCCTGCCTTGGAGCAGCAGCCAGGCCTGCCCCGTGAGATGCCCTGATTGGATGAGTGAGTCAGTCATCCCCTGTTCTAGATGATATGGAAGGAGATGGGCTCTAGGCATGAGGGTGAGACCTGTCTAAACATGAAATGTGTCTTGTCATGAAAGCATTTTAACTGGGTAATTGTGTTCACATAATTAGTTGTTCACACAGTAGAAATTTGTTGAGCTCTGAAGCTAACGAGTTGTACCCAGGTGATGGGTTGGTAGGTCCAGACCCTGCTGTCCTGGAGCAAGCTGTCTGAGTGGAGAGATGGCACAGGGTGAAGAAGCATTCAGCAAGCAAGTCGCTTGGGTCACAGGGCTAAGGACACAGTTTAGCGTGGTGACGTGAGAGGACACCTAGTGCATGTGCTGAAGTGAAGAAGGGGTCTTCACAGGCAGTTCCAGGTCTGAGCATGGCTGCTACTCTACTTGCAGGCAGTGAAGATGGACAAGTTTGCAAAGGCCACCATGACTCTAGAATTGTGCATTCAGTCTGTGACTCCAGATCTTGCCGTTGTTCTCTGCTCTGGAGTGGCGGGGCTGTTAGCTCACTTCTCTGAAATTCTTGCAGCCACAAGTTTTGGGCTTCAGGGTTTTCCGTCCGTTCTCTGGGATTTGGCATATTTTCATATCTGCAGTGATATATCTAGGAGATGGGATCCATGTCTAAACATGAAACCCACTAAACCCACTTATGTTTTACACATGCTAAAATTTAATTTTCTAGACTGTTTTTTAGCGTGCTTGCATTGTGACCATGAAGTCAGGGATGGGAGTTTTCGCATTTGTTATCATGTCAGCCCTTAGAAAGGTAAAGATTTTAGAGCACTTCAGACTTGTAGTTTTCAGATTAGGGTTGTATAACCTGAATTTGTTTCTGGGTTTTTGAAAAGTTGTTTTTAGAAAAACCAAGGCCCTTTAAATACACAATGGGCTAATTAGTATGAAAATGTTATTAGTAATGGTGTTGAATTTTAGTTTTCGAAGGTTAAAAGAGATTGATTTAAATACATTCTTGAGTTTTTATAGTGGTTCAGACTGACAGGATTTTAGGTACAATTTTATGTTGCTGATCAGGCCTATCTTAATACAGAAGTCTGAGCAGGTGCCTCAAATCCAGCGTGGTGCTCTGTGCCCTTCAGCTGAGGTGGATTCCTACAAGCACACGTATTTAAGCTTCTGTATCATTGAATGTCTTCATGCTGCCTTTCGTTTGGAAATCACTGCTGAGAGGTGGAGTAAGTAAAGCTCATATAGCTCACAAGAGAAGGGGTTCTGAGCTCACTGCAGATAAATGGGAGAGCCATGTGAAGAGCCCCTTATTTGGGTGGGAGTGCACTGGTAGATGTTCAGCAGTCACCATGGGGAAGGGGGTCCCCCATCTTTTAGTGTTTGTTGATTCTTGTGGTGTAAATGCTCCGGTTCCCACTGGGTAACTGAAAAGTGAGTTAGAGAATTATCATAGTAGCTCTTGTGAGCCTGTGGAGGCCAACTCTAGTATACAGATAATTGTTGGCCAAAACCAGAGTCAATGTTTAGTTTTAACAAGATGACATCTTCTCTACTTCTGTATCCTGAAGCCATCACAGACATTTATCAAGCTCAGTTGAAGGAATTAATCATTTATCTTCCGCTAGTCTCCCACACAATCATGGAAAATATTTATCCCTCTTGAAATCCTACTTTGACCCAGCTGGGCTAATATTTGAATCTGATTAAGAACTGTAGAACAATACAGTCTGTCCTTACTGCAGGAGAGTTTGTTTTGTGGGTGATATCTTAACCAGCACTGCACCAGCAACATGCTTCCTAAACCCTGCAGTGCTCCAGTAGGTTTCTGCCATTCCAGCCGTGGTGAGGCTGATATGTATTCTATAAGTACAGGGTGATGTGTTCTTTGCTGCTGTGGCTAAAATATCACAAAGGTCTCCAGTTTACAATACCAAAGAGCAACAGAGTAACTGTGGAAGGCTGTGGGCAGGTCTGTTTTTGATGTCTGACACAACAAGGTCCTAATTGAGTGGGCTGCCCCCCTTTTGATTTTGGAGGCCTTCTGACCTTTTATGGCAAATCGGCATCAAAATACATTTCATTTTCTCACTTCATGATGTGTTTGTCTGGGTCATACAGAATGCATGGGGCCATGGATCTTTTCTTGAGGGTTAGTATCATTTACCATCAGGAATATATTTAAAAGAAGTTTTCCTACTGAAAACTTTCCACTGAAGGATGCTTTAGACATTTCTTTGGGGAGATAAAAATGTTATTTCAGAAAAGGAAGACTAAAGCAGAAAATATCAGCTCTAATCTCAGTATCCTAAAACCATGTAATTATATTGTAGTTCTTTGGTTAATTTTCTTGACAAAGTTATGATAAGCATATGGTATGTATACATACACATACATGTATATTCTGTATTGATTTTTCACTTGTAAGTACTTTCAGTGGCATCTAAACAATTAGAAGATTTTTTTTTATTTTTTTATTCTTTATTTTTTTATTTCTTTAAGTTACATCTCAGTCACAATCCCTTCCCTACTCCCCCTTCCTGTCCCACCCTTCCACTCTCTTTTCCCCCCAACAGCTCCCCCTTTCAGTCCAACAAATGGTTCCTTCTCTTATAACAGTAAATACTATACAAAACAACAGAAATAAATACGCCACAATTATGAGAGTTATATGGCTTAGCATACATTCCCAATGTCCAGTTCGTACATATTTGGCCCCTGACTTTAACATTCTACCATCTAACCATCTCCATGAGTTTAAAGTTCTATATCTGACTCAGCTTTCATACTAACTTGCATCACTATTAAAAACATCTTCTTAGATCCAGAACACCCTCTTGATTCCTAAACAACTCAAAATTTAACTATGAGACTCTAGCTATCTATTCTTCAACCACCTCAGAGACCTGAGAGGGATAAATATATCTGATTATGTAGGAAGTGCAGGGCCTGCATCATCCAAAACTATAGAAGATGTTTTTAAAATGCCTGCCAGGAGATCCTATCTGCTGGATTTGCCTAATTGTGCCATTTATAAATGAGATGGGACATGCACTATGTTTTTTTTCTAAATAGGGAATGAGGAGATTTAAAGATAGGAAGTATCAACTGCTATTTCTTTAAGACCTGGGCCCAGAAACAAGCACAATGTCATTCTTAACATGTTGTTTTAGTTGAGTGTCTCAAGAGCCCCAGTTTGAGGGGAGGGGACAAACATTCTGCCCTTTACTAAGAAGGTTTCAAAATGTTTCTTAGCCAATAGAGTTTCTTCTATTGAGAATTATATTCTTAGATCTGTACCCCATTTTTAATTGGATTATTTGGATTTTCTATATCTAGTTTCTTAAGGTTTTTAAATATAATTTATATATTAGTCATCTATTGGATGTGGAGTCAGTAAAGAATTTCTCATTCTGTAGGTTTCTGCTTTGTCTAGATGACAATATCCTTTGTCTTTCAGAAACTTTTCAGTTTCCTGAGGTTCCATTTATTGATTGTTGGTCTTAGTACCTGCCCTAATGGTGTGAAGGGCCCATTGTTAAATTCCCAGAAGTAGTAAATAATGTTAGTGACACACATCCTTAAGCAACGTTGAATAGGTCACATCTGAGTTCAAACCTCAATCGCTGTGGCCTAACCTTGTCCACATCCCAGTGGCAGACAGAACATCAGAATCTACCCCTCCCTAGATGGTGGCTCAGTTGTATGGGAGCAATGCAGAGTCCCCCAGATCTCTAGCTTCCCAGACAGCTCTGGAAAGGGTTCCTGGAGGGTCTAGTCTGGATGGTTCATGTGTTCTCCCTGTTTCAAATGGAACTCCAGAGGATATATCTAGCTCGCCTTGTTTTGACCCTTTCTGTAGCTGTTTATACCCACGTGTGTATTAGTGTTCTGCCACAGACAGACTGCATTGAGTGAAAAGTATAGTTATCTCTGAGTATCTATGAAGGATGGCTTCCAAGGCCTCTCAGCCTCAATACCAGCTACCAGAATCTGTTTGGCACAGTCTGTCCGTCCTTAGGATAAGTATAACTTTCTCCCCCAAATATGGGTTGGTCCAAGTTGGTAGCATTCTTGGACATAGATCTTGTGGGTCTGAAGGGCTAACGATACTTACGGATTCTCAGGGGAAGCCAGGAGGCCTACACAGCCCATCTTATGAGGTCCATGAGTAGCCACAGAGGTGCAGGGTCAGAACATGCATATTTCTCTTATACACTGGTTGGAGGCAGCTTATTGGCACTGTGGATTTTCTCATTTATTTCCAGACCAAGAGGTTTAAGGTTTTCTTGAATGAGTATAAGTACTACCATCTCTTCCTATCCACAAATGTTGGGTCTAGTTCCCCCAAAGATACCGAAGTTCTTTCTAGAAACATTCTATGTCCCTTCTAGAGGTCAAGGAGGATGTTGAAATGTACTTCTGAACGTTCGCCTTCGTGGCATAGCCATTGTCCTTCCCTTCTAGTCCCTCAGCCTCAGTCTCCCAGGGGCCACCCTCCCTGCATGGCTGTGTTCTAAGGCACTGGCTGCAAGAGCCAGGTTACAGCTCAGACCCAGGCAGCTAACTCCGCTTTGGTACTCATGTCCTGGGTGACAGAATGCCACTTTGTTTGCTACGCAAATGCATTCTGTGTCCACAAATCTAATAGGGGGTGTGCACAGAGAACATTAAATGTTTTAGTCACCTGATTTTTGAACTTAAGACTAGAGGACAAAGGGCTTTTGTTCTAAAGATCAGCTAAGGGTCTGGGGTTCGAATGCAGTGCTGTGTGTGTGTGTGTGTGGGGGGGTGTTGAAAAAGTAGAGGGCTAACATCCAAGGCAGAGAGATTGCTTTGAAAATTGGTATTTTCTTTAGCCACCAAACTTCTCTTTCAACTAAAATCCAGATATTTTAGTTTGTCTGTGTTTGGCTGGCCCTGATGCAGCCTAAATTCTTTATATATAACAAGGGTCAATGGAGAGGGGAACCCAGAGGAAGGATTTTTGAGTCTTTAAAATCTGCTTATGTCTTTCAGCAATTATTTGTGATTCTACCAGAAAACTGAAGAGGAAATATAAAAGTGACTTCATGGGGGAATGTTGTCCTCAGGCTCTTTGGTCTGGATAGGAATGGCCTCATCTAGTGGCTTGAGCGTTAGGAGGAAATTGAGCAAGACCATCTGTCTCCACAGACCCCAGCAAGCACTTTTAAAATACACTTTGTTTCACAGCCTCAGACTCTCATCCATCCATCCTCACTCCAATCTTTCTTTGCTCCTCTCCTGTCTTCAGGGACCTCCCTTCTCAGACACCTGCTGTCTCAGAATCCGAGACTGAGAAAGGCAAGGGGCAAGCTCTGGATGTAGCAATCTCTGTAGCACATCTAGGTCACAAAGTGTTCTGATGCTGAAATTGGGAAACAAGGGGGCAGGATGTCCCAGCTGTCCCTGGAGGCACGGAAGGAACATGATGGTTAGGAAGACAGTTGTGATGCCCTCTCCTTAGGGATACAGATGAAACAACAACCTTCAAAGAAGGCTCTGGAGTCATCCAGACCCAGCCCCTTTTCATTTTCGCCTTATTTTTGAAGAGTTGGCATGCTCCAGGGGTAATTTTCACTCACTGGGTAAATACCAGCCAGGGCTATTAAAGATTTGGCACTGTGGCCTGTAGTGTCTCAAAGAGGGATCACCAGACTGCAGCAGATTATTTGCCTGGGGAGGGAGGGCTGCAGTTGTGCCTAATATGGAAAGAGGTAATGGAAAGAGTCAAAGCCCAGAATGTTCCTTCTGCCTGGCAACAGTGAGTTATGAAGGTTGCTGCACGCTCATTCTCAGAGTGCAAGTGTTTCAGAGGTGGGGACTGCTGCTCCCAGAGCTGGGCGACTCCTACACACAATGATGTTAATGAGTGTCATACAGTGATTACCATGATGATGATGGGGGGGGGGCTTGCTAGCCATGTAAACAGAGGCGGCAAGAGATAAATAGTCCTGACTCAGAATGTGACATTTCACTCTGAACAGCTAGATGATCTTCTAAATGCTTCAGTTTGAACCCATTTTTCAGTGGGGCATCTTAAAATTATGCCATAAAACTTATAGATTCCACCCTTAGACAAGGAGAGGGGATTAAAAATATACTCAAGCATTCTTAGAAAAGGAAGGTTTCTACATACTGAGAAGGCTGCACAAGGATCAGATTCTGTGGCATATGTTCAGTATTTCTGGGGTAGTTTGGATTGCTTGCCACAGTTTCCCTCCATAGCTGGGTAAACAGAACAGATTCTAAGTAGCTCTATTCTTTTCATTCTGAAACATTGGGGGAACTTGCTTTTAGGAACCTACTTGTTTGTGCTAAGAAAGGCTTCAATATATAGATTTCATTAAAAAATAGTCATGCGTATAGAGAAATTGCAAGCCTAGATTTAATGGACTTGCTTTCCAGTTCATCTCAGACATTACAGTGGCATTGACAAGAAAGGAAAGAACTGATACATCTTCCCTCTTTGTCACAAGAGAGGGGAAGGACATAGGATGGGAGCTGTTGTGTCCTAAGTGCCAAGAGTTTGATGGCACATAGCTTCATTTTCCTGTACCAATCTTAATAAACTGGAAGTGGTGCTTGAGGCACTGATAATGATCATGAAGCCTTGTTGGAAGTTTCTGGAAATACCGTTGTAACACATTAACATAGCCAGCCATGTGTGTGAAGCCAATGGTACACATTTGCCTCAGAGCAAGATCAAGAGGGTGACAAGTAATCAGTACTCCGCCCCCTCAACCTTGGAGGACCCTGCAAGTAAGTATTCAATGACTGTGACGTCACTTTTACAGCCCTTCACTAGATACCAAGGCTCCCGAATTTAAGACCTTGGCAGTTGTTGCCCAGGCAAAGCTCAAGAGTGGGTGGCTATGAGCGCTATTTTAGGCTTTGCTGTTGAATATGTTAACCTGTCAAACTTGGCCATGCTGCTATGCAGGCAGTACAATAGGAGCTCGTGTGCATGTGTTTTATGTACTATGAACTGAGGGATGGTTTTTTTCATCTGACTTCTAGGAGAACATTCTTTTATTTGAAAGGAAAAGGCTTGGAAGCTGTAAGGGATGGGTTCTAATCAGGGTGCTGCATTTCTTGGCCATGTCTCCTTGTCTTCTGGAAAATGGCACATTTCCCTAACCTGTCAGATGTTGTGAGGACAAGAAATAATTTAATGTAGTTTTTAGCCCTTGGTGCCTTCTCAATAAATAGGAGGGCTGTCCTAGTATCAGGTATCTCTGGTTCCTAGTTGGTTCCTAGATTCATCAGTGCCTGTCACCTACACGTAGCCATGTTTCTGAAGCCCAGTACTCCCTAAACTAGTAGATCGCTTTGGTTTGTGGGACAAAACCACCCTGTTGCCTGTTTTTGTAAGTCAAGTTTTATTGGACCATTACTATGCTCTTTCTCCCACTCACTACTCCAGATATAACTGCTTCTACCATTATAGCTGTGTGACTTCTGAATTAGCTGTGTTCATTTCACATCTCTTTGTGTCCATTGTTTCTGTACTGGTAATTGTGCAACTTAATTATAAATTACGAAAACTGCTGAAATAAGACATGCAAAAGAAATGTGGTTGTGGTACATTCTGCTGGCTGTTCCCAAATACCTGACTTCTCTTTCTTCCTTTGGAAGTGGAATCCTGATTTCAGCTGGAGCATGGCTGCTAACACCCAAATTCTCTCCTAGACTCGTTTACCATTATCTGACCATGTTCTCGTTGGTAGGAGGTGAGCCGACTGTGTATACAGGACTTTAGAGAGAAAAGGGAATGTTTTCTTGATTCCTTTTATCATGGTGGTGATATGAATGAGTTAACTGCATAGCTGAAGTAACTGTCTTGGACCATTTTGAGGAAGTGTGATTTGAGAATAACTGAGCAATAATACAGAAAGAGTCTGGGTTTCTAACACTGTGGATATGCCTGTATCAGCCCTGAACCTTTATGCTCAGCTGTCACATAGAGAAATGAACTGCTTTCTTGCTTAAGTCTCTGTTACTTTGACATTTGACATAGTAGGCAAACATGTCTGACCATGTATAGTTGTATATTTCTATGAAAATTAAGTTGAAGGCATTTGAGAGAGTTGGCAAGAGCAAGTTATATGAAGTTGGATGGGGAAGGATATGAAGGAGTTGGTAGGAGTTGGGGGTTGAATATTATCAAAATGTCTTGTATGAAATTCTCAGAGAATTAATAACAATAAATTCATTAAAATCATTTAAAAAACTATAGACAGAACAATCACAAAGGGTAGAGAGATACATATTTTAAAAGCCCCTATATTGATCGTGTCATTTTTACCCACCTGTAAATAAGTGAAGTTAGAAATTTAAAATATAATTTAAAATTTTTTATATAAATGTATGTTCATATAAGAAAATAAGTCTTTGTTCCTAGCTCTAAGTCAATTGATGACTAAGTCCCTAGAACTTATACATAAGCTCCCTACTTTCTGGATTGAATTGGATACCTGCAGGGTTGTCCTACTTGGTTCACTAATTGTAAATCAGCCTCCAAGTTGAAACATGAGCCTACAAATATCCATGCCAGATTCTAATTAGCATGATTTAGAATTAACACATAACATAGACAATATAGAGTAAGAGGAGTTGTTATGTAATACTAAAAAAGCAAAACAAAACAAAACAGCTTACAAGTGACCATTGTTGGCAATATCATAGGAGATGATAGGAGATGATAAAAAACCCTATAATGAAAATATGTGAATGATTTAAATACTCAAGGTAGTCAAGCCCTGACATTTAGCTGTATCCGATGTTTTGGTATACTCTCTTCATACTCTAACTCCAGTTTCTGGGACCTCTAGCACCATGTTTACAATAAAGTCCATGGTCTTTGCCCTAATTGCATACAGTTTTTAGATCTGTATTTTACTGACTTAGTCAAACAAGGAAAAAGCGCTGGGGAATATAGCAGTGTGTATGTGGTCATCACAGACTAAGACTGCTGGCCTTATGGAGGGTAGGGCAGCAGGGCAGCTGTTCCAGTCCACAGTTACCAACAAACAGCCTGACAGTCGTCTGAGATATCAGATGACAGATGAAATGATTTATGGTTTTAACTTCTCTCCAGGATAGGACCACAGACATCACTATAACCTGACTGTAGCATTTTACATTTTAATATCCTTATAACGCCAGAAAATGAAACCACCTTGATGTTTTTCCAGCATAGTAGGAGGTCTGTTGTCTGGGAATTGCTGGGCCTTAGATCCGATATTTTGATGGTACTTAAGGGCACTGACAGCTTCTGTCTAAGATGCCTCTGCCTGTCTGTATCACCAGGGACATTTTAAGCAGTGTTAACACTGTATTATTTCCCTCTCTAGTTAATACAAAGTTCTAAGTCCATTCTTCATAAGAAAGTAAATATCCATTTTCATAGAAATATAGGTCTTGAATTATTCATTTTCCTCTGATCTCAGACTTCAGAAGGTTTTGGGTGTACATAACACAGGGTCCACAGATATTTCGGGGGGGGGGCATGATTCCAAAATTCAGTCAGTGTCTATTTATCTTCAGCTTCTTATTTACAAGAAGACCAGGTTCTTCATGTGGACTAGTCAGACTCTTAAGTACCCTACTTAGTGGGAGCCATGTTGTACACCTGCCTGTCCCCATCTCTCATAGCTTTTATCATAACTTCTTAAAAGGACACTAATTTCACTTGCTCTAATGATATCAGTGAGTTGATTAGTGAAAGAATTCTGAGAAATCCTTTATTTTTCCACAATTCATCCATTTGTATCTTAAAAGTATCCTATGAAAAGTTGACGGCTGGAGAGGTGGCTCAGAGGTTAAGAACACCACCTATTCTTCCAAAGGTCCTGAGTTCAATTCCCAGCAACCGCATGGTGGCTCACAACCATCTACAAAATGAGATCTAGTGCCCTCTTCTGGAGTGAATGTATACATGCAGGCAGAACACTGCATACACAATAAAAATAAATAAAATCTTAAAAAAAAAAGAAAAGTTGATGTAAAAGTTTAGATGAATCCGAACATATATTTAATCTTTGCCTAGGGTGTCTTATGGCTGTGAGGAGTAGAGAGTAGAGGAGTCACTCTAAACCTGTTGGAATTGGACAGTTTAACTTGTATAGTCTAGAACTCCAAGCCCAGGGAGTGGTGCTGCCCACAGGAGGCAGATCCTTTTACACGAATTAGTGAAATTCAGGTAATTCCTCATAAGCATGCTTAGAGGCCTTTCTCCCAGGGTGATTCTAGATTGGGTCTTCTTCATGATTAAAACTAGCCATCACATCATGAAAAAAAATAACTCAAAGCACAGAATACCTAACAAAGCAATGATGAAGATCTTTCCCTGTTTCTTTTGTATGTTCTTTATTTAAAATAGTTATTGTTCATTTACCTTCGTAGCTGTTGCCTAGGGGTATGGGTTCCCAAGCAGGTCAGGGTTAAAATGTTTAACACCCTGTAACTGATCTGCTTGCCTGTATGGGAACAAAGCTTGGGACAGCCAGGCTCAGTAAACGGTTCCTCCATAGTGGTTCTATTTTTGTGGTTCTGGATGCGTTTCACTTAGGAAAAGTAAATGATTGTAGTTGATCAGAGAGCCATTTCTCTACATTATTTTTTTTCCAATCTTCTTCATGTAAGTAACACATAGCATACCAACAGAAAGTAGAATAATTATTATTTCTTTTTTTTTCTCTTCAAGACAGGGTTTCTCTTTGTAGCCCTGGCTGTCCTGGACATGCTTTGTAGACCAGGCTGGCCTCAAACTCACAGAGATCTACCTGCCTTTGCCTCCCTAGTGCTGCCTCTTTAAAGGAATAAATATGTTCTTTAAAGAAAGGTCCAAGACATGAATGTGACCTACAGCCAAGCAGGTTGTTGGTTGGTAGTTAATATCTGTGTGACAGTTTTGTCATAACCCAGGTTTCCTTCCTTATCACAAAATAGGCGTGCTCTAATTGTTACTTCTTATTAGCTGTGTATTTGTGCATCTGTAAGTACCTGTGTAGCAGACAGAAGGGACCAAGGGCATTTCAATACCAGGAATGTTCAGTGAACAGTACCCCTGATGGATAAGAGGGAGAGATCTCCTGCATCCAAGGAGCTGTGGTGAGAGGGCATACACCTCCACACAACCTGCTTGTGCTCTCTGATATCTCGTAAGTGATTTCCTGAAAGTGCTTTTGGCTAACAGATGATCTCCAATACACTCCTTGCCATTTTACTTGCACACATAAATTGCAGGTGGCGGTGGGTGATTAAATTCCTCTGCACACCGCTGGCAGAAACTTGAGCCAGCTGAGAACTCTGATGGCAAAGATAGGTATCTGTCACCCACAGGTAAAAATGAGGGAGGACTTGAGATGAACAGGCATCTCTGTCACTGGTGTGGTTCAGCCTAGACTGTCCCAAGTCCCTTTAATGATGCTGTATTCCCTTTAAATTGTGAATGCATATTTTTAAGAGGGAGGTATCTGGAGCAGATTAATAGTGTGTGGGGTTGGGAGAAGAGGAGGGAGTGGAGTAACAGTTGGGACATAAACAATTAAATTAATGAAAAAATAGTGTATGTGGAAACAAAGCAGCAGAGCGACTCTTTAAAGAACTGTTTGCAGTCTTCATATATGTACATGCTGACTTCTATATTATAGCTCATACGCACTGAAGGACTAACTCTTTCCATCCGTGGGCAAATTCCTTTTGCTATTTGTGTGTATAAGGAAGTGGAGAAAATATGTTCCTATAGAAACACCCTCCACATCAGGCAGGAAAATGTTATGTTTATAGTTCTGTTTTGCTCTACAACTTCTCATTAGGGATTGACTTCTTTACAGACTTCTGGCAGCATTTAAAGAATGCCACCTTCCATCATCCTCTGTCTTGATCATGTCTCCTGCACCCCAAGTTCACACTGTACCCATCTTCCCCTCATGCTGCCCTTGGGTACTGCATTATGCTAATTTACCATGAATGCATGCATTGTTTACACCATGTCTTATTTTCAAAATCTGCTTGAGTTTAGCAAAGCAGAGAGACCACATTGAGAGTGCGGTTGCTTTTATGACTGGTAGGGGTGTGCTCATCTTTGAATGGTTGTATTCTTTTAAAGCCACTGGTTATGCCATTCAATTGCTGGCTTACCTATAAAGAGAAGGGAATAAATGTATTCTTTAAAGAAAGGCCCAAGGCATAAATGTGACCTACAGCCAAGCGGTCTACCATGTTGGTTGGTAGTTAATATCTGTGCTATGCTTGAGAGTTTTGTCACAATCCAGGTTTCCTTGCTTGTCACATACATCAAAATTAATTTTCATTGGCTGTTACATTAGACACCCTTTGGAATGACTCAGTAATTCTGTCCACTTGGGCCATGTGTGTTGTTCAGGCCCAGTGCATTGTGTCTAGTCTCTAAAGAATAAAATTAGGAATTGTGTTGTTTATGTTTTTTTTCAATTGTAAGAAACATATTCTTTAAAAAAATTGTCATTAGTTTCATACAACTAAACCAAAGGTCAAAAAGCAGGGAAGGGACATTTATTTTTCAGTCCAGCTGTAATAAATCCTGGTCTGTAATTTGTTGGAAACTGCAGATCAAATAGAATGTGAAGTTAACAAACTCCCTCCACAACAACAGCTTGCTTCCCGTGAAACCTGTTTCTTGACTCTGATTTTTATCTGTCCTTTGAGGATAGAGTGGAAATCGTTTCCTGCTTAGGGACAGTGAAGTGACTGAATCAAATCTTGGCCTTGGTATTCAAGAAGGAAGGGCGTGTTAGTCTCCTACTTGTCTCAAAGAAGTGCTTGCTTGTCTTATGCTTGTGAGGGGCATTCCCTTGCTCAGGCCCTTGGCTTACAAAATCTAGTTATTAAACACTAGCAAAAGGGGAAATGTTGGAAATGGCTGGCGTCTTGTCCTCAGGCACTTGAAAAGGATACCACATCTAGCAGAAGAAAGCATCCTTCTAGATGCTGGTTAAGATAATTTTGGGTGCCTCCTGGCCCCCAAGTGACAGTGCTTGGATTGAGATACAGGGAGAAGGACAATCTCAGGCAGTGGCCAATTCCTGCTCCTTTTCAAATTCAGGAGGGAGGGAGATAGAAAGAGTGGTACATGTGTGTGTGTGTGCATGCATGCATGTGTGTATGTATGGGTGTGGTGTGTGTGCATGTGTGTGTATATGTGTGGGTTTGTGGATGTGTGTGCATGTTTGTGGATGTGTGTTTGTATATGTGTGTGTGTGGGGGGGGGCAGATGGTTCTAAATTGAACACTAAGTGGCCCTAAGAAAGTGGGGCTCAGTTTCTCTGGGTGGGAAACACAGGCACCGAGCTGGCGCCTCTTTGTCCCTGGCCCTGGGAGAAGCTGCTTCTTGGCTAATTGGTCTGAGAAAGGGAAAGCTTCAAATTTAGTGCTGTGTAGTTTTTTAATCTTCTGCTTGCTTGTTTAATCCTCCAGTTGACATTTGCTTTGTCATGGCTCTAATTCTGTGTTGTGGAGAGAGACAATTCCTGTTCTTATTTTCTTCCTCTCCCTTCATATATCCACTCAGAGGGCGTAGTAAGTCTCTGGATGATTTTTAAAAAAAGGGCCGACATGTAACACTAAGAATGTTAAAGTCTGTAACTGGATATTGACTGACCTTTCTAAGAAAAATTCAACAGGAATTAGCATCAACAGATGGTCACTAGCCGTGAGCATGAGGCCCTGAGTCATAGCTGAGAATGAAAGGCCTCTAGGCCAAAACATATTTATAGGTGTAAGGGCTGCACCAGCTGTTTGTCACAGTTGCTAGGTGACAAGTTACTACAAATCCTTTTTAAAAGTTTCTCACATAGGACAAGGACATGGCTAACTTTCTTCAAAATACTGTTCAGCTTCAATGAATATTTCCGATCTGTAATAAAATAACACTGTGAAATAATCCCCCAAAGTGCTCTACCAGGAATCTTCTAAATATGTTTTAAAATATTATTGGATCCCAAATTCATATATGAATGTGAAAAACCAACAAAAATGCCAGAAAAGTGTGTGGCCAGCCCCATACCAGCTAAGCTATATCCCAAACCCTTTGTGCTTGCCTTAGAGAAGTCATAACATTGTCCACAATTTTTTTTAAAATGTGATTTAAAATCTAATGGAGAGTCAGCATTACAAAGATCATAAACCCATCAGAACAGAATTTCTGCAGAGAAACAGTATAAAAAGCATGGCTGGCAGGACCAGATCTCCTGGCCCCCATTTTCTCTTGGGTAAAATGGAGCTTACAATACCACTCTTGACTTGTAAGGTATTGTGATGACTTGGTGAAGGAAGAGAATCGTTGTGAAGATTATCCGAGACGGCACTCACTGATGGAGCATTTAGCAAACTGCTGCCATGCCATAATTAAACAAAAGGATATAACTTAGTCCGAGAAGCTGGACTCAGATTATAGGATTGCTTGTGGGGACTGAAGAGAAACTGCTAATGCGTTTGAATGAGAAAAGAGCAATCTCGATTCCTTAGGTCCACGTTTTGCCTGGAACCAGACCTGTTCTTTACATGTTTCTACTTTGACCGATCTAGCTTGTAGTTAGGCATGGATGCCCTTTACCATTCATCTCTGAAGTGATCTGCTTGTCCCAGTGTGGACAGTGTACTTCCTGTGCCGGTCACTCCTGTTCCATGCTGTGACCTTGAGCCAGATAGGTGAAGAATCTGGACCTCCACTTCTTCAGCTGTAACTTGTGATATAGTAAATCAGACGTGATATTAAATGAGGTTACTGAGTTGCTAAGGGACAGGAGAATGCTGGTCCCCTGGAAGGTGTTGCCTGTTGCAGCTTCATGCTGCTGTAACACCCTGTCCTTAAAATAGTTTACTCCATTTGTTTGAATATTCGACTTCTGTGACTCTTTTCAACTAAAAACTGCTACCTAAATAAAAAGTATTGGTAATCTGTATAATATTATTCTATAATTCCTTTCAATAATTCTGTCTACTTTATAATTTAAAATGTAAAGTTTTCTATTATTTCAGTTGAAAAACATTAGTACTTTACTTCATTACAAATGGTAGAATTTGTACCAATTCTACCAAACCAAAAAACAGCTTTATGCAAAAGGCAATGGGCTTTAGTCTGTGGATGGCCTTGCTTTGCACATTACTTCTTGTCGTTTGGTCCTAGCAGTGCCGACCTTCAAGATTCATTAATATTCTATCTCCTCCCCCTCACCCCCATATTTGGTACTTGGTTTTTCCTCTCTCTTTTTCCCATCTATTCTCTTTGGTAATTATCTCCTTTAAACTAAAGTTAATATGTGAAAGAATTTGATATATACAAAAGTATATTAAAATATATGAGACACTTTGGGAAAGTCTGTAATTACACGGTTACAATTTTATTTTATACAGTATACAACAATGAAAATATTTTGTATTTAGCGAGTTTGTCTCTCTTACCAACCCCCAATTTCATTTTCAAATTACTTTTTCTCTAGACATTTGAGATGAAAACCAACCCACCTTCCTTCCTCCCTCCCTCCCTTCCTCCCTCCCCCCTCTCTCTTTCCTTCCTTCCTTCCTTCCTTCCTTCCTTCCTTCCTTCCTTCCTTTCTTTCTTTCTTTCTTTCTTTCTTTCTTTCTTTCTTTCTTTCTTTCTTTCTTTCTCAGCTTTACTTTATGTGCATTGCTGTGTAGCCTGAATGTATGTATGTCTATGTAAGAGTGTCAGATCTGGGAGTTACAGGCAGTTGTAAGCTGCCATGTAGGTGCTGGGATTTGAACCAGGTCCTCTAGAAGAGCGGTAATGCCCTTAACTGCTGAGTCATCTCTCCAGCTCTAAAAGCTATTTATAACAGGTGACTTTCTTGTGTGAAGTGCATGTGTGTGTGTGTGTGTGTGTGTGTGTGTGTTCCATGTGTGTATGGGTATATGTTCTGAGGCACTGTGTTGTCACCTGTAAGCTTACTTATTGGTTGAGAGCTATGCCTCCTCATTTGAAGTCTCTGGAGTCAGGAATAGTAACAGTATACATACTTGATGTGTAGTCACTGAAATAAAAGAGGTGCAGTGTCGACAATGAGAGATGCTACTTCTTGAAACTGACACCAAGACTCATTTATGTCAGTATCTGTATTAGTGGCCAGACACTAGCTAGTGCATCTCCCCCTTTTCAGAATGACAGTTTATTTTTAAGGAGCATCGAGTGTCATGTTTCCTAATCCTAGAGAACCCCCTAATGGAGAATACTGTGTGCTGCACCATAAAGCCACAGGCATCGCCTGAGAAATCCATCAGGTTAAATGCTTTTACTACAGTCAGCTCTTCTTATTGGGCACGGTAGCACATGTCTATAATTCCAGCACTCTGTAAGTAGAAGTCTGACAATCAAGAGGACTAAGCTAGCCTTAGCTACAAAGCAAGTTCAAGGCCATCCTGGGCTACATGACATCTTGACTCAGAAACCAAGAAACCCAAACAAACAAAAACATCAAACTTTGCTTCTGATAACTTTAAATTGTTAAGATTATCTGTTTGTGTGTGGGGGTCTGTGCGAATGAATGAATGACTGCAGTCATCCCAAGAGGCTAGAGGTGTTGGATTCCCCTGGAGCTGGAATTTCAGGCAGTTGTAAGCTGCTGGAGGTGGGTTCTTGGAACTAAGCTCTGGTCCTAGGAGAGTGCAGTGCCCTCATTCTATAATTTTATAGTAACATCTAGCCCTGATAACTAGAATTTTAAAGGAAAATAAATACAAAATAATGGAAAAGACACACACAAAAGGCAGCAGCAAAACAAAACAAAAACCCCAAGCCATTCAGACACATTTGACTTTTTGAAAGCTATTGAATGTCTGAATCAGGATGGCCCTTTAGGAGCCTGCTTGTAAGAGCTGCCCCCAGGAGCAGGAAAGTTTGAAGGAAAAGGTAAGCAAATGACATTGAACCTTCTTTTCTTTTGAGAGAGGAAGATTTGCAGATTCTGGGGCCAGGCTGCTTCGAAAGCTAGAGTGGCTACAAGGGCCCTGGGATCTCTGCAGTAACTTAAACAAGTAGGACTAAAGGCCTGAGGGGCCTGGGAAACCGAGGCTGGCAGAAACTAGAGGTGGTAGGTATATCAATGGACCTTGGCTTGTGGCTGCGTTATACCACGGACTCACTGCCTAAGGAACACAAGATTGGAGGGGAGGCACGACACACCAAGAACATTGGTCTTCCTTGAGCCTAGAGTATGCAGGTCCTGTCTGAAAATAAGGAAGAGATAGTAACAATGGTGGTAACTAGATTTTCTCCCTTAGAGGAGCTTTCATCATAGATGCTGTGTAGTCTTCGGTGAAAAACTTGGTAAAATCTCAAACTTCTTTGAAGGTTAAAGTGTCTTTCACTTCCCTGTATGATAGCTGGGCCTTGCCTTGCATGTTGGTTACTACCAAGGATGATGAGAAGACAGCCACGGGAAAGACATCTCTCAAGCCTAGTCCAGTATTCACAGAGATTACCTCTCTGGTATATGTTTCCCAGGCTTTCTAGGAAAACCTAGAGTTTTGTGATGGTGTAACTGTGTGCGGACGTCACTTGTACTGAACAACCCTCAGCACCACACATGGGTCTTAGTTTTCACTGAGTATTTGGAGTCTGTACATGACATGCTCCCTTTCTTTTTTTTTTTTTTTGGTTTTAAGTTCCTTTATTTGCTGAACCACCTTTCATAAATAATATTTATAACATATATGATTATAATTTATTATATAATATAGTTAATAATAATATATATAGTACCCAAAATATGTGTGGAACAATCAAACATCCTAAACAGTCCAACTGATCTTGAGTAAAAAGAAGATTGGAGATACTGTGCTCCCTCACTTCAGAATATATTGTAAAAGTATAATAATCTGTATTAAAACAAAACCATATTAAAATAAAGCCAATGGAACAGAATAGAGAGCCAAGAAATAAATATACAAATTTACACTTAATAAGTTTTTGAAAAGAAGTCCCAAGAATGTATACAAAGGAAAGGACAGCTTGCTTAATAAATGATTGGCGACAACATGTATTGATATGCAAAAGAATTTAGATTAGATATTTTCTTTACATATAAACTCTAAAGGAATAATCAGGAGAGCTGGCCCTGCACCTCACCTGGGCAGCACAGTAGCGCTATCCCTGAATGTGGGGGATGTGGGTGAGCCATCCCCAAGAGTGTGAATGTGAGAGAGCCAGCTCTGCCTTTTGTCTGGTTTGTGGTGTTGTTGTTCATGGGGTCACAAGAGCAGAAGAACTGTCCCTGTCCCTCACATGCTGCAGCACTTAGGAGAGCAGGCCTTGTCCAGGCAGTGCAGTAGTCCTAAGTAGTACCAATTCCAGATGTGGGGTTGCAGGCCCAAATTCAGCCCTTCTCATTGGCCCACCATGAACTGATGGAGTGACATGCTCCCTTTCCTGGAAAGGGTTGGTCTTGCATGAGCCCACACTGGTATTGGCCAATCACAGCTCTTTTTTCTTCATTCTTGGAAGTGGGGAAACATGTTCCTTATTCTCAATAATAACATGCTTTTTTGTTTTTAAGGGTAGCACTGAATTTATTTGTTGTTTGAAGAGTCATATCGTTTAAGTAGAACTGAATTGGAAATCAGGAATCTTGTTCTTAGATCTTGACTCTGTTCTTAAGTAGGTGAGACAACTTGTGTGGGTTAAACCCAAGCTCATCTACAATATGAAGGAATGTGAAAACTGCTATTAAGTCTAATTTGTTTTTAAATTTTTATTTTTATGTGTATTAGTGTATGCATTTACCTGCATGCATAATCGTGAACCCCATACATGCATAGAATCTGTGGAGGGTCAAAGAGGTAGTTGATCCCTGGAACTGGAATTACAGATGGTTGTGAGCTACCACGTGTGTGGTGGGAGCTGAACATGAGTCCTCTGAAAGAGCAACAAGTGCTCCTAACCACTAAGCTATCTCTCAAGCTCCTCACTATATAATTTTTTTCTACTGATCAATCTTTGGGTCCATGTCAAGTGCTAACCTTTCTTCATCTCTGAATTCTGATTTCCTTTTCAAGTCCTATCTCTGTCAAATTTTATTTGATACAATCTGAATATTTATTCTTGTCCCCAATATTTACTGCATTTTCCAAAATCCTTTGGTTAGATAATATTTTCAACCTGTACACAATGGATTTCTGTTTGGGATCATAACAATTCGTTGTCAATGAGAATTATCTGTTATGCTAATATCATTGTTGGAAACAAATCAAATGAGATTTTCTCAAAGTGGAGAAATTGAGTGGTTTATCTTGTCAATGAAAATCAGATACAAACTAAGTACTTTCTTCCCGGAAAATGACGCAATCTTCTGTTTTTGGTTGTGAGCCTAGCCTTTAACGGCTGAGCCATCTCTCCAGCCCCAAACGACGCAATCTGTAGACAGAGTGAGAGGAACAACAGCATAGGGATTCAAGCTTTAGAAATGATTGTGTATTCATCATAATGAGAGGCACAAAGGGGAAAATTGATCACATTTTACTGAAGATGTGAATAAATTAGCAGATAATGTTCACTTGTATTCCAGCAAAAAGATCCTTAACATGATCTCTGCAGAGGTAATGTAGTATTATACTAGGATCATTTCCAACGTTAGGGCATTACTAATTAAATAAAGTATATGCTGTCACCCTTGAGACACAAATCTTAAAGGCACCCTTCAGAGCAAAGTTCTGGCATCTAAACAAAGGAACGTGCATTTAAAAATAACTTCTCATGTTTTTACCCAACAATAGTATTTATTACCTTTACTTAACAAGTAAATAAACTGAGGAAAAAGCTAGAAACATTTGTATTTAGGCAGTAATGTACAAAACAGTATTTACTTGTGTGAGAAAAAGACTCATGAAATAAAAAGCAGTGTATATTTTAGTATGAAAGTTTAAAAACCAAAATGCTATATATTTGTATATACAGACACATATGTGCACATACGTGTGTGTGTGTTTGTGTGTGTGTGTGTGTGTGTGTGTGTGTGTGTATGTGTATGTGTAGCTTTAGTAACCACAGTACATTGGTTCTCACACCACCGTTACCCAAGCCAAGAAGCAGATTTTGACCAGTACCTAAGGACCTCCCACCTGTCTGGCTCATGTCAGTCATCATCCCCTCTCTGAAGTAATGATCAATTTTATTTTATTTATTTTACTATTATTATTTTGTTTTTTTTTTGAGACAGAATTTCTCTTTGTAACCCTGGCTGTCCTGGAACTCGCTCTGTAGACCAGGCTGGTCTCGAACTCACAGAGATCCTCCAGCCTCCGCCTCCTGAGTGCTGGGATTAAAGGCATGTGCCACCATGACTGGATATTTTATTTATTTTAAAAGTTCTGCTTACATTTATTTACTCATTTGGAAGGAGACATGTGTGTATGAGACATGTGGAAATCAGAGGAAAACTTGTGAGGGTCAGTCCCCCTCACTATGTTGATCTAGTTACTCATTTGGAAGGAGACGTGTGTGTGTGTGTGTGTGTGTGTGTGTGTGTGACATGTGGAAATCAGGGAGGGTCAGTCCCCCCTCACTATGTTGATCTATTTACTCTCATTTGGAAGGAGGTGTGTGTGTGTGTGTGTGTGTGTGTGTGTGTGTGTGTGTGTGTGTGTGTG
>CAJQZJ010035608.1:1858361-1896211 GCA_907164525.1 Lophiomys imhausi | reverse complement strand
GTGTGTGTGTGTGTGTGTGTGTGTGTGTGTGTGTGTGTGTGTGTGTGAGAGACATGTGGAAATCAGGGAGGGTCAGCCCCCCACACACACTATGTTGATCCCAGCTATTGAACTAACATCACGAGGCTTAGCAGCAGGTGTCTCACCTGTTGCTTGAGTAACCTGTCCATCCCACTACAGTGCATGTATGCTGTGATTTTTTTCTCTTGATATTACCAGTATGAAGTTGGTACACAAACTTAGGGAGTACAGTTCATTCATTTTTCCCTGTTATTTTATCTTCCGTTGTTTGGACACAAATCACATCAGTTATTCATTCTCCTGATAAACGTTTTAAGCCAGGTGGCACACACCTTTAATCCCAGCACTCGGGAGGCAGAGGCAGGCGGATCTCTGTGAGTTCAAGGCCAGCTTGGTCTACAAAATGAGTCCAGAACAGCCAAAGGATACACAGAGAAACCCTGTCTCGAAACAAACAAACAAACAAACAAAGTGTATTTTAAATTTGACTGAAAAAACAAAATTTTCATTTCATTTTATTTCAGTCTTTAAAGACCAATACTCAAATCATTCTGTTATATCTTTGGCTGACTTGGTAGAATTATATTTGCCAAACAATTCAATCATATCCTTAAATACAGATAGTCAGTACAGGAAAAAAAAAAAAAAAAAGAAAATGTGTTGTGATCATCCCCATAGTCCCGGTAAACTGAGCAGTGGTCTAGCCTGTGTTAGTAGCAGCAAATCTGCTGTGTCTGATAAAATAACCCCATCTTAGCAACCTTGTATTTCTTCATCCATGCTGATTTTGTTGCCTTATGTGAAATCTGTCCCCATTAAGCAGACGTGCTGGGTTTTGTTATAGATATTGCCTTCTTTGCCATGCACTTAGTTTCCTTACAGTAGGTCTGGAACCATTAACCAGGTATGCAGACCTGGTGCATGATTTGCTCACTAGTGAAAACAGGCATGCTCACTGGCTCAAGACAGGGTGATGCTAATGGATACATAAACCGCTTAGCGAAACATAGACATCCCCACACATGACATGCAAGAGTCATTTGGCAGATGTCTACCTGCTCCAGGACTTCAGCTTGGACAACTGACATTTCAGTGATTCTCTGGCAGAGTATTAGTTGAGGTAAAGAGAAAGGAAAATGGAGCCTGGCCTCCTCTCAATACCATGGCATTCATTTACACTTAGATTTGAATGAACCGATTGTGGTAATGGAGACTGAACTTGTACTTGGAGGTAATCATTTTACTCCCAAGCTATCTATATCCCTGTCTCTCATAGAAGGGGGGGCATTGGTATGTAATTATTAATAACACCAACAACATGTTTTCAGTACGTGTGGTAGCTGGTCAACTCTAGAAAACACAAGAGTGCATGTGTGCTCTCTTACCACCTCCCACCTTTTGCTGCTGTTTATTTTATTTTGAGACAGGATCTCTCTTAAGTTGCCTAGACTGGCCTTCAATTTATTCCTTAGTCCAGTTAGATCATTTAATTGAAATTCTCCTCCCTTAGCCTCCTGGTTAGCTGGGATTACAACAGGCCTGTATCACCAGGCCCAATCGAACTTTATATTTAAAATATTTTTAATTAATTGAAAAGTTGCCTTACTAGTCAGAGCATTACTAAGATATGCACATTCTGCTATTATATATGTACACAATTTTCCTGTAGTTGAGCAATAAAGTCCGAGGTCCTTTTGTTTTCAGTCATTTCGTGGAATGGTGTGTATTTTGCATGTAACTTCTTCCTGGAATGTCTCTAATGTTCAGGAAGGTCATGGCACACAGCCAGTCTCTGCATCACATCCAACCCATCTCAGATGACCAGGGAAAGATACTTTAGAAAAATAGGGAGTGTTGGACTGGTAAGATGGGTCAGCAGACTTGAGACATTGGATCCAAAACCCTTGGCAACCTGGGACCAGTCCTCAGTATCTACCGAAAGGTGGGGGGAGAGAACACACTTTACAGAGTTGACCTCTGACTTCCACTCACACTCCATGTCATGTTTGCACACACATGTAGCACACAGCATGTGCATCCACACACATAGTAATTCTGTTTTCAAAATAAAAAATGGAGTTTCTGTAAGAAACCATCAAATTAATAGTTTTCTAGAGTTGACCAGCTACCACATGTACTGAAGATATGTTGTTGGTGTTATTAATAATTATATGTTCAATGCCCCTCCTTCGATAAATGTGTTGTGGATTCCTAGCCTTAGGGTTTTCAGTACATGCTATGAGACCCAGCATGAGCTATGCATGCCTCTTCCCCATAAGCTTTATACATTGTTTTTGTACTGGTGCATCTTGCTGGTGCCACACTGAGGCTAGAACAGGGTAGAACTGTCAGCTTTCCCTATCTTAGCATCTCTATATATACTGTGATGTTCTATAGTCAACACTGGGGGTAAAGTACTGATTCATTCCAGATCTGAGCTAAAAAATGAGTTCTTTAGGAAATATGTCCCAAAGCCGCCACCCTGTCCTCCCTAACGGTTCCCGGATTGGAATCAGATAACTACTTGTATAGTTTGTTGTTTCTTTTGGCATCTAAGCTTTTTGAGGTGGGTGTCTGGCTGGTTTTGCTCATGAGGCCAACAGTAGTCTTCAATAAATATGTGCTGAAGCCATGACTGTTCAGTGGATGAACACTGTTATTGATATTATTGTCGCTAATGTTCAATTACATTTTTTCTCTCTTTAGCTGGGAAGTCATCAATTCCAAGCCAGATGAAAGACCCAGACTGAGCCACTGCATTGCAGAATCATGGATGAATTTCAGCATATTTCTTCAGGAAATGTCTCTTTTTAAGCAGCAGAGCCCTGGCAAGGCAAGTTTTGAAATACCCAGTGTAACTTGGGACCAAATGATGTGACCTGTAGACTTTAAAATGAACATACTACAGTATAAGCAGTGGCTTCAACAAGGCTCAAACGTTGGTCACATGTGAAACTTTTAAACATTTATATATTATAGAGATTTATTTAGCCCATTACTTAGAAGGAATTGAGTATGGCTTTGAGAAGAATTTAAGTATAGCTTTGCCATACTTAAAACCAAAAGAGAACAGAAAGGGGTGTTATTAAAAACAGTGGTCATCATCTGGTAGTCTGGTTTTGAAATCAAGGTAGTTGAGATAAACACCTGTAGTCCTTTTAGGTGTACAGGGATAATCCAGTCTCACTTGCAATCTAAAAATGTGGTAGAGATTATGGTTTGATTTAAGGAAACTTGCTGAGTGTGGTGTTCACAGCCATCCCAACAACTTGGGTAGGCAGGAGGATCATGAATGTAAGGTCAGCTGGGGCTACACAGCAAGACCCTCATCCTGGAATAACAAAAGAGAGAAAGAATGAAGAAATCAAACAAGTCTGGCAAAAATATTCATTGTGGTTACACAACTGGAATAAGGGTGTTTTGTTGTTGTTGTTTTTGTTTTTCTGATCAAGATAAACACCCACTCAGGGAAGGGCCTCAGGTGATGAAAAGGATTTCATGGACAAGCGAACACTCAAAGATTGTGATTTGTCTGTGATTTTATTTGGGTGAGGGGCAGGGCTCTCCACAGACCTTGCTGTGGTTCCAGCACTGTTTTAAGATTAAATTGTCCACCAGTAATTGGAAGGTAGAGCTAGAAATACCAGCATTAAGATCCTCTCCATGTGCTATGTACAGGGAGCCTCATAACTTCACCAGTGTTAAGTAACAGAACAGCACTAGGGAAGACTTTGTGCATACTGAACTGGCAGTGCTGTATTTGTAAGGATTTCTTATATTTTTTGTTGTGAGCCTAGCCTTTAACTGCTGAGCCACCTCTCCAGCCTGTGTAAGAATTTCTTTAAGCACAATCAGTCAGCTTTAGAATTGGCACACATACAGGGTATTGACCAACACGACATGATCATATATATTTTTGGAAGATTCTCAACTTAAAAACATCCACTTTGGATAACATTAATGTACCCCAAGTCCATTAGTTAAAGGTTACAATGCTACAAGACATAGGAGACAACAAATCCCTTTGAAAAGTTGACTTCTGGACATAGTCATGTCTTTATTGACTTATTTATTCCTTAAACTTCTGAGACATTTCTTTATTTCTAGAATTCTAGATTCTCTCAAGGGCCCATGCTATTTCTGAAGTAGGTTCTTCATTTTGTTCCACATGTTTATCTACACTTTTTTTTAAATTAACCACATGAAATGAAATACCAGTTAACTTGAAATTTAGAGTTCTTTTTCTTTCTCTTAACCAGGTTTTGGCCAGACATATATATCTATTACTATTTTTTGAATGCCCCTCAGTGAATTTGCTTGGCAGTATTTCCAATGAAAAATAATGCATAAAAAGTTAGATACCTTAAGAGTAGAGGGTAGGAAATAAGTAAAGACTTAAAAAAGAAAAATTTTCTATCTTAATGTTTCCCCTAGTGAATTAGGACAGTTTTCTATAGATTGTTTTAAATTTTCTTAAGATAACCAAATATTTTACTTTTGCTTTGTAAACTGACAGAGAGAAGGAACATTAGATTTCACTGCAGAAGTTTCATTTCACTTGTTTTGGGGTAACCTAGATGTGGGTGGATACAGTTAGGAAGGATGTAGACTTATACCAGAGGCTTACCAGCATTACAAATTACATCAGATTCATAGAGGTGCTCCTATAGCATGTTTGGATCATCTATGGATTTTCATTGGTTTTATGGTAGTGGTTTTAAGTGGCAGATTTACTTATCAGGGTGAATAAAAATTGTTCCTGGTTTGAGTCTCTTGCACCTGGCAGTAATGCATCAACAGGCCTGAGTAGGGGAAGTTGTCATTCTTAGTACCAGAATTAGCTCCTCTGCCTGCAAATTGATTACTGTGAAGTGTTAAAAATGCTTCTTTAGTGTTCCTAAGTATAAAGAGTGCTGTTCAAGAAACATGGAACATACATAATAGAACATATACAATAGACACATGTCATATGTATATTCTACAGTATCTTGCTGTTGTGCATAACTGTCCCATGCTATTTCTGTCCTAGTTTTGTCTCCTGGTCTGCAGTGTATGCACATTTTTTACCGTCTTGGGAAGTTACATTCCTGGGGTCATACTCAGCTACCTACTGTGTAAGTATAGTACAAAGCTTTGCTAACTTGTGTGACACTTACGACTCCATTACTGCTTATCTTCCGTAGTTTACAAGGGTCAAGATGAGCTCTGACTTACCAAACAAGTTGACATTTATTTTTAAGCAACTGGAAGAACAGATGTAAAATGCAAGATCATAAAAATAATGTTAAATTGTACATTGAATGTATAACTAAGCAATATGCCCCACTCTGCACAAATATACCTTCACTTTTGCCTTCATGCGTGTTTTGTGGGACCAAAGGTAAAATCACAATGGGATACCACTGTATCTCTGCCAGAAAGGCCTAAATTAAAACTGTCACATCAGGTATTAGAAATGATGTAGAGCAATCCGAACTCTTGCTTGTTAATGGTCGGTCGGTAGAATGGTGCCATCATTTCAGAAAACTGTGTGGCTGTGTCTACTGTATGCCTGACTGTCCCACAATTAGGTATTTACCCAAGATAAACAGATCATCTCTGCAAATATTTATACACAAGTGACCATAGCAGGTTTGTTTTTTTATAAGCACCAAAGGAACACATGAGCCTTACAGAGACATGGATGAACTGTGCTATATCCATATAATAGATTATTACCCAGCATTAAAAAGTGATACATGTAATAAAGTAAGAAGCCAGAGCATTCACTATATAATTCTAGAATATTCAAAACAATTGTTAGTTAAAAAGTAGATCAGTAGTTGCTAGGGATGAGTTGGGTGGGGTCAGGGAGAGGTGAGAGGCAGAAAGGAGCAATAAAGACACGAAGAAACTTGCTTGCAGTAAACTATTCAGTCTTGACTGTTCCGAGGACTTAGCTGTTTACATGTCAAAACTTATCAAATTGTAGACTTTATGTGTAATTTCTTATATATGAATTATAACTCTAAAATATCTTTACATTATGTACTCTGCTTTTCCTAAAATATATGAAGATCTGGTACTGTTCCCTCTAGGCTGGGCAGTACCTCTGCCAACCCCACACTTCCTTTCTTACGCTGCCTTATGAGGTTCACATATAGTCCACTGGCCTCTAAAGATAACTGAGTAAGAGAGGACATTGCTCAACAACAAAATAACAAACACTGAAAATATATACAGCCAGTGTGGCTCTCTTCCTTTCTTTTGGATTCCTAATGCATGACACACTTGGTAAATGGTTGGAGCTCAAATTCAGTCTTCCAAATAGAAAGTTGCTTGACCTGCATTATGTAGGATATAAGTGAGAAAAGTCTGGCAAAGGGGAAATGAGAGCAAGGCATTCTTCATCTTGTTTGTGCTGAGCTCACCTACATGCCCAGTAACCCCAAATAACACCGTCTCAGTGTCACTGAAAAGGAGTGAATAATAGGTAATCATTTTCTCATGGCAATAAGAAAAAGAGGTAAGATTTTAGCCGAGGATGGTGGTTATAACTTAAGTTTTTAGGGTAGAGAATTAAGAGAAGAAGATCAACCTAATTCCAAGTTTAAACAAAAATAGCTGCGAGTATGGTGTGTGTGTGTGTGTGTGTGTGTGTGTGTGTGTGTGTGTGTGTGTGTGTGTAGTAAAGTGTGTTTTCACCACAGAGTAAGAATAGAAATTAGGAACTTACTTGATGGTGGGACTACCTAAGAACAAAGCTGCTAGTTTCCCCATGAGTTAAACAGTATCTTGTAAAATACTAAAATATAAGGGTTCAAAATGAATACTTTTATTCATTTATCATTTTCTTCTTTATTTTTCAGTACTGTTTGCTTTTTTGTGTCCACTGTTCAAATGTAATGATATTGGACAAAAAATATACAGCAAAATCAAGTCCATTCTATTGAAACTAGATTTTGGCATCGGAGAATATATTAGCCAGAAGAAACGTGAGAGATCTGGTAGGTCAAGTTTACATATTAGTTCTGTGTGTGAAAAAATGAGTCTTTTACTCAGTGGTGATCTAAAAGCTACCTGCAAAGTATAATCTATGTAGTTTTTTTCTTATTTAGGCTTATATTCTTTTCCCAGACATACAGTTAAGTAAAGTGACTTTCAAAATACACATTGTGCATGTTCCTAAACGGGACATGGATATAATCACCCCACCTTGGCAAGGAACAATGACCAGAGGGCATGGAAAGATTTTGAGAGCAGAGGTTGGAGGGGGACTGCTACAAAACAGTGTCTGCTGGGTGTGACACAGCAGATGCAGTCATGAAGTCACTTAAATAGAGATGACATGCACACAAAACACACAAGATGGTGCCTGTCCGTATTTCATCCTTTACAGTTTCTCAGACTATATGGTATGCACCAGGGTGACTCAGAGGCAGTGTACAGCATAGTGTGTGGGCCCCGCCACAGATTCTGACTCAGGAGTCCCAGGGCTGCTGCTCCTGCTGGGTCACGCTGTGACAACACAGATGTTGAACACTTCCCTTGGAAAGCAAACATCTGCAAATATGTGAAGCTCCTTCAGTACAACTCTAGGGAAGCATTGGAATGCATGGCTGGATGTGAGGAGAATATATATTAAAATAAATGTACTATGTCTAAGCTTAGAAGGAAACTAAGCACCTTCTCCCTTCCCCCACAACTCTTTTTTCCCCCCTCAACAGAAGCAGATAAAGAGAAAAGTCACAAGGATGACAGTGAACTAGACTTTTCAGCTCTCTGCCCTAAGGTATTTCTGGTCAATTTGTTTCTGTGTGGTTTGGCCATTTATTTACATAAAGTAGAATGACTGTCCTAATAGACTTATATATAATATTGTTATCTTAAGCTGTTTTACAAGATGATTGAATAATCTCAAAAGAAAATGATCATTGCTTTTTTATTTTAAAATTTAGAGAGATAGTATGGATTTTAAAAAAGAGTTTCTTCAGTTTAAAATGTGCCACTGATATTTCTGTTGACACAGATTAGCCTCACAGTTGCTGCCAAAGAGCTATCTGTGTCAGACACAGACGTGTCAGAAGTATCTTGGACTGATAATGGGACCTTCAACCTTTCAGAAGGGTACACTCCACAGACAGACACTTCTGATGGTAAGCTGATGCTTCTGGCTTCTCTTACTTTAATTGGTACTGCATACTCCAAAAAACTACTTATATTCAGCCAGACACTAAATTTATTTAATTTAAGATTAATACTATGTGGAATATTTGCACAATGGAATATTGCTTAGATTTAAAAGTGTATGAAGTACGGATATGTGCTATAGCACGCATGAACCTTGAAAGCACTGTGCCAAGTAAGTGAAAGAAGCCAGATACAAAGGCCACCTATTGTACCATTCTGTTTAAATGAATTCTCCAGAAGAGCCAAGTCCACATAGAGGGAAAGTATGTTACTGGTTCCTACAGGCTGCCAGGAGGGAAAGGTGAGTGATCATTAATCAATACACCTTCTTTTTGGAGTGACTGAAATATTATGGGATTTGACGAGCTGAGTTCAATTCTTGGGCCCTACATGGTGGAAGGAGAAAAGCTACTCCTGCAAGTTGGTCTGTGACCTTTACACATGCACTGTGGCACACACACGGCCCACATACAAACGTAGTTTTAAAAGTAGAAATAAAATCAATCTGCCTTCTAATATCACATTGCTTTCAAGTGTCTTGAATGTTGGTATGATCACTGATTGATGTACCAGAATTCACAAATACCTTTAACTGAAGTGTGTGTGTGTGTGTGTGTGTGTGTGTGTGTGTGTGTGTGTGTGTTCTTCCCTTCTACTTTTCTGTGGGTTACAGGAATTAACTGTAAATTAATCAGGTTGCCAGGTTCCTTTACCCACTGAACCATGTCACTAGCCGTGTACATGATCATATATATCCTCTTTGGCTTAAGATATTACATCTTAAGGGCAGCATGGGATTATTATGATGAACATTATATTAGTCACTTTTCCCATTGCTGTGACAAATACCTGATAAAAATTAACTTGGAAAAGACTTGTTTTTGGCTCACAGCTTGGGAGTAGAACCCATCAAGGTGGAGAAAGCATGGTGGTATGAGCTGCTCTAGCTACAGAGGCAAGAACTGAGGCAGATGGTCACACAGCATCTGCAGTCAGGATGGTGCTCAGCTTGCTTTCTCATTCTCTCATTTTTTATTCAGTGCATGGACCTTAGCCCATGACATAGTGCTGGCCACATTCAGGGTGGGACTTCCCTCTTCAGTTAGACCTCTCTGAAAACATCTTCATTGACATGCCCAGAGGTGTGTCTCCTATGTAATTTTAAGTCCAATCCAATTGACAATGAAGAATATCAGAAATGCCAAAACTTTAGTTAAACCCCATAGCTCATGCTAGGCAAAGTTGAATGTCCTTGCACACACTATTTTATGCTTAATAGGAAAGGTAAAAACACAGGGAAAATATATAGTATTATTTGTCTACTTGTGGAGAGACACTATCATAGACCCAGGAGGGGTCCAATATGTGGTTACAGTGGACGCTAGGAGACCGGGGAAGCTAGATAAATGCCTAGTTGTACAGAGGGTGCAGGTGAAGATCATTTCAGACAGCTCTCACTTCACGTGTCTTCTGCTACTTATGCATGAACCTCTGATACACTTTACAGATCTTGACCGACCCAGTGAGGAAGTTTTCTCTCGAGATCTTTCAGATTTTCCATCTCTGGAAAATGGGACAGGAACAAATGATGAAGATGACTTAAGCCTCGGCTTACCCACTGAGCTCAAGAGAAAAAAGCAACAGTTAGATAGCGGTCACAGACCAAGCAGAGACAGGCAATCGGCAGCTGGGCTCTCCCTTCCTCTGAATAGTGACCAAGCCCTTCACTTGATGAGCAACCTGGCTGGTGATGTCATCACGGCTGCAATGACTGCGGCTATCAAAGACCAGCTGGAAGGGGCCCAGCAGGCGCTTGCTCAGGCTGCACCCACTATCGGAGAGGATACGGACAGTGAAGAAGGGGATGACTTTGAACTGCTTGACCAGGCGGAGCTAGATCAACTTGAGAGTGAACTGGGACTAACACAAGACCAAGACGCAGAAGCACAGCAAAATAAGAAGTCTTCAGGCTTCCTTTCAAATCTCCTTGGAGGCCATTAACTGGGAACCAGCTTGCAGCAGAGCGCAGATAAACCACCCAAAAATCTCAAACAAGCGGGGATGGGGGGAAAGCAGGAAAAAATGGAATTGTAAGCTTTAATTACTTTTAGATTTTTTTGTTTTCTTTTCCCTTCTATAGTGAGTTGGATATGTATCAACTGATAATGATAGTTTGACATTTCTGATAGCTATTTTTTATGTAAGAAGCATGGAAATGAACCTTCTAGCTACGTATATACATACTGTGGTGTCGTAAGTGATTAGGGTTGTTTTTAAAGTGAAGAGAAAAAAAAATCCAAAAAACCCCATCAAACTGTTAAGATCTTTCTATAAGTATTCTTCTTCCTTAAATTTTCAGGCATGCAGAGATTTATCATAACTTGCTGAAAAGTAACAATTATGAACACATGCTGTATCAGCCCCTTATTGCTCATACTTGGAAGTAGTTGATCAAGCTTTGATAGATTTTAATGTCAAGAGGAGACATCATCAAAATGTTAGTAGTTGAAGGGCTCTGGAAGTGCTGTCAAAATTAATTTTCTAGGAAAAACTTTAAAAATAAGTACTGCCTCTAGGCTCAAATATTTCCGAAATGTTATCTCTAAAGTTGTAGACATAGGCTTACTTGTAAAGTGGTATGCTCCACTGAACTGCCATATCTAGTCTTGAAGAGAGGTGGTGCTGACCTACAGAAAGCAAGCAGTTATGTGTCCCATACCAATGCTCTTGCCGTGCCTGCAGTAGGGAGGTTGTAAGTGCAGATCTATTTTGCATACTCAGCTACAAGTACAACCTGATGTTTTTATATGTGTTATAGTCTCCTAAGATTGTGAAACTAGCTACTGCTATGTCCTATGAGTGACGTGGTCATTGGTGATAAAAAACTTTTTTAGTTTACAGATGCAGAGAAAAGGTACTTGCTTGAACTTTAAAGTTTATTTGTTTGCCACTATAGGCTAAATACATAATCTGTTTCTTACTGGAAAGCTGGAATGTATTTTTCCTTTAAACATTTTTTTGATCACCTTTACATAAGCAAATTTTGACTTACAGTGGAAACCAAGGTAGTTGTTTTTGTGACACAATCTTTTAGTAGTACTGAGGGACCATGTCAGCAACTCTCTTAAATCTTCATTTGTAGCTGGCATTCTACACAGGCAGATGAGACCCTTAGAAAGGAGGGGTAACCTAAGACCGTAGACATCTATGTTCTCGTTCAGTTTCATCACTTTTATTTCTAAAGACTAATTATAGGTCACGTGAAATTTTAATGTAACATCTCTTATTTATTTTTTTCTTTCTGAGGTATTAAAATATCTAGACTGAATTTTGCCAAATGTAAAAGGGAACGAAGTTACTGAAGGCTCTGAACCCTTGCTTTTTTGATTGACCTTCTATGCTTATGTAATTAGTGCCTCACAACTGTGTTTAATGTCCTTTATTGATACAAAGTGAGCCTGTGCCTTCATTATCTTGCCCATTTTGGTACCAATGTAAATTTATGTTAGAAAATCTTGGAATTGTGTGAGTATGGGAAAAATATATCTGAATTCTATTCAATACTTTGTTGGATGTGAAGAAAAATACAGCCACATATTTATAAAACAATTGTTACCAGTACTCCTTTTTTATGCGTATGTTTCTTCATTTGGAAAATATTCTAGTCATGACATTAAAAAATAGCAACAAAATGGGTCATCTCAATTTCTTCACTGAAGAGAAAACAAGAATTATAATGATCAATAATCAAAGAACATGTTTTAAGTCACTGGATAACCTTACAAGAAGATAAACTAGGGGCTGGAGAGATGGCTCAGTGGTTAAGAGTACTGACTGCTCTTCCAAAGGACCTGGGTTCAAATCCCAGCACCATATGGCAGCTCACAGCTGTCTGTAATTGCTAGGTGTGGTGGCATACACCTTTAAGGCCAGCACTAGAGAGGCAAAGGCAGGTGGAGCTCCATGACTTCAAGGCCAGCCTGGTCTATAGAGTGAGTTCCAGGGCAGCAAGGGCTACACTGAGAAACCCTGTCTTGAAATACCAAAAAACAAAAGAAGAAGAACTAAAAAAAGGCTGAATAGTGATTGTATGAACAAAAAGAAATCTAGACTAAAATATTACTAGATACAAGTTAAAAGAAAAATTGGTAGGGGAAAATATTCTTCAGTGTGGGAGAGTAACAGAGAAGTGCAGTGTAGTCACATGCATTCCAGTGTACAGGACTCTGATTACCATGTACAGGACTCTGATTACCAATTCACACAGTACAGTAAGGGGAACACTGCTCAAACTTTTGTTTCAAACGTAGGATGTTGAAGTGTATGTGTGCTTCCTGTGGGAACAGCATTTTTAGTTTTAAGCCATAGTAGCAAATAAGCCCTAAGAGTGATCTAATATAGTAGGAGACAATACCATCCATTACCGTGAGAATTTATACAAACTGCAGTATTTTCTCAACATATAAACAACTGCATAAAGAACAGCTTGTAAGACCCAAGTGGAATGTAGTCATTAAAACATGAACTATTTTAATTGTAGAAAAGTTACAGAAAAAGTTTTCTCATTTCTCATAGAAAGGCCTGAGGAAAACCATACAATGGGAACAGCACACATTGACCACATATTTCGATAAGGGTCAATAAAGAAGTGCTGAAGAATCTGAAGTCTGAGGTGGCAGGCTAACCTGGGTTTGCATGTTCTCTAACCCTTGCTTTTTTGTACACTAGAAAGCTTCAAAAGGCATTAAGTTTCTTTCTTTCTGCCTATCTTCACAGAATATGGGGAAAACAAACTGTTAAAAAAGTTTTATAATTATCAGACACCCTCATATTTAGGTATTATGTAGAACCTTGTTGGGGGTGGGGTCTTGCTATGTTGCCCAAGCTGGCCTTGAACTCAAGGCAGTTTTACTGACTCAACCTCTTGAGTGCTGAAATTAGGGCACTTATTTGAATATGTGTGCTTATCTTTTAAAAAAGCACAACTTTTTCCTTTTTGAAAACTGGTAAATGTCAACATGCTGCTGATTTTGGGCTACAAGAACATACAAATTTAAGAAAGAATATTTTAATATTTTTGTTTGTAACTATATGTGTATTTACACTCCAGCTTTATTGGTTGCAAGAAATTATCATGAACCCCTTAGTAAGCTGTTGTCATAGATCATGGAAGTTCCAGACCTGTATCAATGCATACTGTCCCTCCATTTTCACAGCAGCATTTGGGTTAGAATGTGTTGTAGAAAGCTGCAGCTGAGAAAAGTCACAGGCAGCTTTAAGGTTAAGCCTGTTGCCATTGTCTTACAGAGGAGGGGTGGGGAGGGTCATCATATCCTCATCTGAGATCTTCTCCACTTCTGCCTGAGCCTTCTAGCCAGATATACATAGTCCTGCTCTAACTATATGTGGCCTCACGAGGTGCTAGCCTATGTGTGGAGTGTAGAAGGTGAACTGAAGTGGGGATTCTATGTATGTAGCTTGCAGAAGTCATTGTCCAGGAATAGCTGGGACTTTTCATGGTGTGACTGCTTTGGGGTCACCCACACTCCTGTAAGTAACTCCTCACCTGTGTTCTCTAAGTAAACTCAGTAAACTCAGAGGTTTGCCAAGCTGGACTTGAACAGAATCACACTTTGGTCTGTCATCCATCCCTGTCTGGGGTGATGAGACACTTGTTTGCAGTTCCCCAGGAAAATGTCAGCATGTCTGGTTTTGATGTTGATATTATGGCCCTAATGCACAATGTCCCAAGTCATATGATCATCCTAAAGCAACAGCCTGTTACCTTTCAACTAGACACATTTTGAGATCAATTTAAAAAGCAACCTGAAGTACATTAGAGGGGAATCAACATGGCATAAAAACAAGACATGGATATTTTTTCCTGCTTACATACTATCTAAGCCATTATTTTATATCTTATATTTTTGGTTGTGAGCCTAGCCTTTAACGGCTGAGCCATCTCTCCAGCCCCATTATTTTATATCTTAAAGGCAATTTATAAGTACCTGTTTACAAGAAAACTGGGAAATTCTCTTAATGAGTCTACAGCTATAATGGTCTCATAGTTCAATAAATGCCTGCGAAATAGGTGGACAGAAAGTATGGTAACACTTGTCTTCGTGAAACACATGTAAGGTTCTACACTGGCAATTTTTAATGCCTCTACCACTTGCTGGTTGTGGAACTCTGGTAAGGTCACCCATATGTTTGTGTTTCCCTTATAGACAAAATAAAGATTAAATTAGCACCAACTTCACAGGGTGCTTAAGAATCATTATTATTTTTTTTTTTTGGTTTTTTGAGACAGGGTTTCTCTGTGTAACCCTGGCTGTCCTGGACTCACTTTGTAGACCAGGCTGGCCTCGAACTCACAAAGATCCACCTGCCTCTGCCTCCCAAGTGCTGGGATTAAAGGCGTGAGCCACCACCGCCCGGCTAAGAATCATTATTTCTTAAGGGCAGCATTAGCAAACTATGATATGGTTAATCCAAACTGGTACCTATATTTATATGGTGTGTAAACTAAAAATAATTTTAACTCTTTGAGACAGGGTCTCATTCTTAGCACCGCAAGCCTTGGCATTCTGCTTGCCTCAGCCGCCTAGGTGCTGAGCCATTTCAGGCATGAGCCATCATGCCAACTGTATTTTAAATTCTAGAACCTGTAAATAAGCCTTTATAAATAGCTATGCTCATTCATTTACATATTGTGGTTGGTTGCTTTTATTTTATTGCAGCAAACCCAAAAGGCCTGAATAAAGATAGGACTAGATAGGACTACCTAACCTTTTTACTACCTGTCCCTTTATGGTAACCCCTGATCCAAGTAATAGGAAACACTAAGTAGCAGTATTCTGTTTAACCTTCAAGAGCCTACATTTACTAGATGACTTAGTCTATTTTCTGTTGCTATAATAGAACCCCTGGGGACGGTTAAGTTTACAAATAAATATATTTAATTCTCAGTTCTAGAGGTCCAAGAGTATGGAATTGGCATCTATTGAGTTGCTGTTGATGGTTGAAATGCTGCTCCAATGTGGAAGACAGCAGAAGTGAAAGTGGCACTATGTGGAAGACAGGTGTCACATTGTGATGGGGGATGCTGACCAACTTTCACTGGGCAACTGTTGTAGTAACCAATCTAATTCCAGTTTCCTCACAAAAACATTAATCCACTCATTAAGGTGAAGCTCCCATGACTTAATTACCTCTTAAGTGTTCCACTGCCTTCCATCACTGTTACACTGGGGAACACAATTCTAGCACATGAATCTTTAAGGGCCACACCACATCTAAATAATAGCAAGTACAATTAACATCCTGCTAAAGACTGGTAAATAAACTAAGGTCACATTGCTAGGAGATGAAAAGATGCTACCAGTCTGGCTGCAAAGCCTATTTTCAAGTTGACTACAAAATTAATGGAGGTAGCACTGCTCCTTTAAAGAGGAAAACTAAAGAGTACTGAGAAGCCAAAGCTGCTGAAACAGGATTGTGAAAATAAACAAGAGCAAGCAGAGAGGAAATAAAGGTATGAAGTACATACAAAACCAAGTAGGAAAAAAAATCCAGAAATGATTTTCCTTATATAGCCATCTTCTGCTTTTCAGGGACACTTGAAAATTCATATATTTTTGTTCACTTCAGCTGACAAGCAATACTTCTCATATAGAATGCTATATTTCTCAAAATGGAATCTGTCTAGAAATCTCAGTTATTGCAAAATTTTTGAATAATCTTGAAGTAAAAATTTTCTGGAACAAAATTAGCTTTTGCACTTCAGAATTGTAGTTAGGATATACTGAATAGCCTCTGTCTTGGTATTATTCTAGTGCTGGGTATGCAGCAATGAAAAGGAAGACTGTTTTCATGCAATTTATTCTCAAGATGACTAACAAGATGTGTGACTAGCCCTTCTGATTTGTCCATAATTGTAAGGCTGCCTCAGATGCGGGACTTCCATTGCTAAACCTGGGAAAAACAACAAATGCTAAAATCAGCAGCCACTCTCTCAGAGCAATCCGTACAGTTGGCCTGGCCCCACTGCCTTGCTATTCACGCTCTTATGAACAGTCCACTCACATTACATGAGCTGACCTGCACTAGAGAATATTGTAAAAGGACTTAGTCAAGGCTAGACCCCGAGAGTCATTGTGGCTCTACTCTGCTTTTTCTAGAGGCAAAAGGGAGGCTAATTGCCACCCTGAGAAGACTAAGTTCTATGGAGAGATTCAGTTGACAAGGAACCAAAATATCTTGCTATTAGCCATGTGAGTCATTTCTGATGAGACTCCTCCAAGCCATGGTAAAATACTCAGACCTTCAGATGATTCAGCCTTGGCCACAGGTTCACCATGAACTCAAGTGAGGGAGTACTTAAGAACCACCTAACTCACTCCCCCACCAAAAAAACCCCTCCACCTAACTCAGCCAGAGTTTATGCTTACCTTACAGAAACTGAGATAATGTTTTGATGCTAAATATTAGAGTAATCCAATACAGCACTATAGATAACTAAACAGTGATAAAGAGAAAAGCAATGCCTAGTAAAGACTTAAGAAATGGGGTTGCAGGCACTATTTTTGACAAAAGGGTCTAGAAAAGCCCCTCATAAAGGCATTTGGGCAGACCTACAAAAGGGATCAAGTTGGCAGAAAGATGTTCAGTTAGAATAGCATATGATTTCTAACACAATACCAAAAATGTACTTGTTTGTTAGGACAATCATGATTGAAGCAGGGTGAGTTAAGACACAGGGACAGAACAGAAGATGCTGTTGGAGTGGATGCAGATCCTCTAGAGCTTCCGAAAACGCTTGAATTTTATTTAGAATCAAACGAAAGCCATTTTTGGATTGTGAGTAAAAAGGAGCACGATCTAACCTGGGTAAGAATAATAAACTCTGTTGGAAGTTTCGAGAACAACGTTCAGATATGATTGAGGCAGTGCAGATGAATCTATGAAGCCTTTCAGATTCATATTTCCCTACGAAACACGGCCCCACATATATGAGGTTATTATATAGGCAAATTAAGCAAATGACATGGGGAGATTCCAAACTGATATGAATTGTTGCTGTTACACACATGGGATCTCCAAAATTTAGTACCAACGAAGGAATGTAAAATTCCCATAAATTCTTTTAGCTTTTAGACACCGGAACAGTATTTCAATCATTAAAAGCAACTTCACATAGTTTTACTTTTTATATGGCTACTTGGGTTTAAATTTTCACATGCGGACCGGATCATAGTTCTGTCGGACAGTGGGTATTCATTCAAGAGTTTGTCGGTACCCTTCGCTGCAAAGGCGGAGGCTTGGGTCTGGACTCCACGGTTTCCGGCCACTAGGACAGCGGGCCTGAACTTCTTCAGGAAGCCCCACGCGGTCGCCACGTTTGCTCTCCCATTCCGGAGGCGCAGGAGACAGTCCTGAGGGAACTACTGCAAGCGAGCGGCTTGAGAATTCTCAGACTTCCCAGAGCAGCCCCGGGCGCCCACGCCCTTCTTCCTCTCCCATAGCTGTCACTTTAACCGCGTCACAGCAAACGACACAAGCGCTAAGAATCGTTAGCTATAAGGAGGTGGCAGCATCCTCCAGGGACCACCCACCTCTGATTGACAGGGCGAATCCAGCAGCACCTGCCTAGAAATGAAGGTCCATCATTTTCCGGAGTGTGGTCAAGGAAAGAGGCGGGAGGTGGGACTTCCTTCCCAGCTGTTAGTAGTTTCCTGTGTGTGCCGGAAATTCCCTCGGTAAGACTCCGGAAGCCCGAGTCTAGCGTGGCTTTTCGTGGCTGTAGGCGAGGTAGTGTCTTAGGATCTTGTGAGACTAGAAGGCTGATCTGTAGGTTCTTGATTAGGTCGGCTCTTCCTACCGGCCCGGCAATGGCGACGTACACCTGTATCACCTGCCGGGTGGCTTTTCGCGACGCGGAGATGCAGCGGGCTCACTACAAGACCGACTGGCACCGCTACAATCTGCGGCGCAAGGTGGCCAACATGGCCCCGGTGACCGCCGAAGGCTTCCAGGAGCGGGTGCGGGCGCAGCGTGCGGTGGCAGAGGAGGAGAGCAAGGGCACGGCCACCTACTGCACCGTGTGCAGTAAGAAGTTTGCCACTTTCAACGCCTACGAAAACCACCTCAAGTCCCGGCGGCATGTAGAGCTGGAGAAGAAGGCTGTGCAGGCCGTGAACCGGCAAGTGGAGATGATGAACGAGAAGAACTTGGAGAAGGGATTGGGCGTGGACAGTGTGGACAAGGATGCCATGAACGCCGCCATCCAGCAAGCTATCAAGGCCCAGCCGTCCATGTCACCCAAGAAAGCGCCCTCCGTACCCACTGAGGAACCCGGGAGGGCGGCGGGCGTGGTCACTGGCAGACGGGGCCCTCCGGAGCGAGACCGGACGGAGAAGCCTCCCCGGCTCCAGTGGTTCGAACAGCAGGCGAAGAAGCTGGCGAAGCAGCAGTGCGATGAGGAGAGTGAGGAGGAGGAGGAGGAGGGAGAGGGAGAGGAAGAAGAGGAGGAGGGAGGTAAGGTATCGGCCCTGTCGGGGTTGGGATAAGGCTCTGGTCCCCAGGAAACTTGCCCGTTGAGATTGGGTGCTGGCCCGTGTTAGCGATGTGGCCCATCTAAGAGTGCGTGTCAGGGAAGCCCTCCACTGGGCCCAGCCCGGCCTTTCTGCCTCCGTTTGTAAAGTTTGGGACAGTGTGTCACTTTGCCCGGCTGGCCTTGACTTTCTGGTCATTTTACCGCAGCCTTCGCGGGACCTGGGCTGCAGGCCCACGGCGCCCTGCCTGGATTGAAGGTTGTTACTTGACTTAATTCTTTGAGCTATTTCGGCAGATGGATTGTAAGCCTCTTATTTTCATGCTTGCTCCCGGGCCCCACCAAACTTCGGGTGTACCTAGGAGAACAGTGCTCAGTCTTAATTATTGACAAGGCAGGCTTAATTTTTTTTTAACTTATATGAAGTTTTCTGTATATGTTTTGAAGGAAATAGCATGTATTTGTTGTATAAATGATGGGTTCCATCTGGACATTTTAGAGTGATGAACCAAAGTGGTTTAAATGTCTCACTGGGTTGCATGTCCACAGGACACTTTGTCTGTTTGCTTCTCTGTTGTGGATCCACGATCTAAAAAGCATTGGTTGAAAAAAGAATAAAAGAACAGAGGTGCTTTATAATCGGCTCTTTGGATGAGGAATGGTTACACCTCTGCACAGAGAGACATGCTCTTGACACACTACTGTAGAATTTGTCATTGTAGTGCGTTCTTACGATTTTGCAATTCACTTAGTTGATTAAAACTGAGCGAGGACTTCAGACTTTGTGCAAGCCTGACATGTGCGGCTAGCAACCAAGGCTCTTATACCTTATGAGCTGTTTATTCATTTACTTTGACAGCACTGTTAATACTGATAGTGTTTGTGGTCGTATCTTGGTCTGTTTATGCTTCTATAACAAACTATCATAAATCTGGTGATTTAAAAACAATACCAACCTATTTTGTCACGGTCATGGAAGCTGGGAAGTAAAAAAATCTAGCTGCTGGCAGCTGGACTGTCTGGTGAGGCCCATTCCATGGAGGGATATTTGTCTAAGGTTTTGTTTATATGATAGAAAAGGCAGAGAGGTCTAAGCTGTATACTCATGGAGGATGCAAAAGGCAAACAAGGAGGTTAGCTAGTTCACTTAAGTCCTTAGGATATTAATTCATTCCTGAGGGCTCCTAGAAGTCCCACTTGTTACACTGCGATTAAGTTGAACTTGGAAGGACATACACACTCAAACTAAATAAAACATTGGTATAACGCTCCTGCACACACCGTAGTATACACTGAAGTATTCCTGTGAAGTGGAATGGTGGACACTGTTACTCAGATAGGCATTCACTTAACTCTGTGTTCAGTGCTGTGCTAGGTGCTGTGAGGCGTAGGAAAGAAGTGGAGACATCTTCAAGGAGCTTACCATGTGCTGGAAAAGAAAGATTACTTTCTTATCATTCAGACTTGTCTAAGGGTAAATAAATAGCTAAAATTGATGTCTTGAAAGAGAACTTGACTTCACGGGGACAGCCAGGACTCTTAATATGTCATGAAGCATTTGGTGTCTGATTGTGCTTACTTTACCAAACCTCTAAAAGTAAATTTGTTTTTCAAAACTCTGACTTGAAGATTGGGAAGACATTGACTCAGATGATGGAGTGGAATGTGAGGACCCTGGAGTGGACGGTCAGGATGCAGAAGATGAAGAGGCTGGGGAGAGTCCACCCTTAGGTGCCATCCCAATAACAGACTGCTTATTTTGTTCCCATCATTCAAGCTCCCTCATGAAGAATGTGGCTCATATGACTAAAATCCACAGCTTCTTTATTCCTGATATAGAATATCTTTCAGATTTGAAGGGACTGATTACATATTTGGGTAAGTAAAATCATTTTGCTTTTGATGAAGAAATATGTTTCAGTTTGTGAGAGTAAAGATTATATTTGGCCAAATCAGTATTGATCTTTGTATATTGATACAAAATTAAGATTATATTTGGCCACATTGGTATTGATCTTTGTATATTGATACAAAATTAAGGTTAACTCTTTTTAAAGTGTTTTACTAGGTAACGCTTAAAAATGAAATGTGAAGTTTTGTCCTTTAGCAACTGTCAGAAACTATTTAGGATAATTAAGAAATGCAAACTAATAGTCATTCAAGCATGTCATTTTGTTAGGTACTAGGGCAGTCTATCACAGTTATTTTCTAAGGTAATCAGAAATCAAGTTGCTAAGAGACAAGCAACATTTGCTTATCCAAATATAAGGAGATAGATAGGTGGTCTTCAAAAACCTCAAGAGATTTGCAGAATATGGCATTCAAAGATGTTTTCTTAAAATTTTTTTTCGAGCTGGGCGGTGGTGGCGCATGCCTTTAATCCCAGCACTTGGGAGGCAGAGGCAGGTGGATCTTTGCGAGTTCGAGGCCAGCCTGGTCTACAAAGTGAGTCCAGGACAGCCAGGGCTACACAAAGAAACCCTGTCTCGAAAAACCAAAAAAAAAAAAAAATTTTTTTTTTCGATATTGAGACATGTCAGCTCCTGATAGCACCCCTTATTCTACTCCAAGTAGAAGATGAGCATTGAAGAATCTCCAATTGGAGATGGTTGAATTAGTGGCAAGCCTGTCACTTGGCAAGAAAAACCCCTTGCTTCAACTGTAGACAGAATCCTATCTAAAAAGGACAAAACTTGGAAGCAGGTAAGTTGACAGCCTAGCTCTGCCAAGACAGGGTGGGCAAGTCCTTCATAATTCCTGCTTTACAATCAATGTCTGTCAGAGAAATGGGGCCAAACAGCTGAAGATTGATGCTGTAATGTATGGAGAGAAAATGGGAACTGTCCAGGCAGCCACTGGTATGTCATTTCTTAGTTTTGGAAGCTGCTGGCCTTGCACTTCCTTTATAATCAGATATATTTATCCCTCTCAGGTCTCTGATGTGGTTGAAGACTAGATAGCTAGAGTCTGATAGTTAAATTTTGAGTTGTTAAGGAATTAACAGGGTGTTCTGGATCTAAGAAGATGTTTTTAAAATTGTGATGCAAGTTAGTATGAAACTTGAGTTAGATATAGAACTTTAAACTCATGGAGATGGTTGGATAGTAGAATGTTAAAGTAAGGACTGGACATTGGGAATGTATGCTAAGCCTTATAATTCACATAATTGTGGCCTAATTATTTCTGCTGTTTTGTATGTATTTGTTGTTATAAGAAAAAGAAGCCAGGCAGTGGTGGCGCACGCCTTTAATCCCAGCACTTGGGAGGCAGAGGCAGGAGGATCTTTGCGAGTTCGAGGCCAGCCTGGTATACAAATTGAGTCCAGGACAGCCAGGGCTACACAGAGAAACCCTGTCTTGAAAAACCAAAAAAAAAAAAAGAAAAAGAGCCGTTTGTTAGACTGAAATGGGGAGCCGTTGGGGGGAAAATATACTTTAAATTAAAAAAAAAAAGGAAGGGGATCGGGGGTTGAGGGGGAAGAGGGTGGGAGGGTGGGACTGGAGTAGGGAGTAGGGAGGGGATTGCGACTGAGATGCAACTTGAAGAAATAAAAAAAAAATAGTGAGATTTAACCTGTCTTCTGAAACTTGATTTCATATTGTTCCCATATGACCAACCAGGAGAGAAAGTCGGTGTTGGCAAGATCTGCTTGTGGTGCAATGAGAGAGGGAAGTCCTTCTACTCCACAGAAGCTGTCCAGGCACACATGAATGACAAGAGCCATTGCAAGCTCTTCACAGATGGTGATGTAGCTTTGGAATTTGCAGACTTCTATGATTTTAGGTAAGATGAGTTTTAGGAAAGATGAATTTGTGAAGTGATTTGAGGTCATATTTATTCCGAAGTGATAATGGGTGATATCTGTCCTTCTCTTCTGGAAACAAGTTGGGCTCACCACACAGTGACCTGTGATACCACACTCAGCTTTGCTAGGACATTCTTACCTGAGTAACACTCATCTAAGCTACAAGCTCACTAGTAACACATCTAGAAAAAGCCCAAAGTGAGTGTGAATGATTTGGTTTGGTTTTTTGTAAGTAAATAGTCAGAACTTTAATTTTGCTAATAACTTTGTGAATAAATAGAAAAATTAGGTTTCACTTTCTGGGTTCCCTGAGAGACTTTAAAATCACTCACCATTTACTAAAGAAATTGAGCTGCTTGGTATCCTGTGTCAGATCTTCGCATTTGGTAGTGAGATTATTTCATAGATTGTTCATCTCCTACTGGAATCTCAAGCTCTTCATATATATGCAACAAGTAGGTCAGGTGTTCATGAATAATTGGTTTCTTTTGTCAAAATTTCTGTAATGTAGCATAGTGTATGTACAAGCATGTGTACCATGCCAAACAGCCACAGCCCAAGAGATACAGACAGTTAGAAAAATTTTAATCTTGTAGAACTTGCTTTTCCCTCTTCCTGCTTTTGTAGTTTGCAATTGAGGGTGGCATTTGGATTGCATAATTAGGAGGTTAGAAGTAGAGTATAGAAGACAGATTTGAGTTTCTGCCGGAGATAGAAAGCATTCTTCCCAAGCAATAAGATAATATTTATCCCTTCTAGTTTCCTGCCAGACAGTAGTGTGTTTGATCTTTAGAGCCAATGTCTAATTGGGAGTAGGCTAAGCAAATAGCAGAGATGCGTCAAAAGGCCATAACCTTAGTAACTAGCTTGGAACACTGAAGTATAAACCTGATTTCTTATCTACATCTGCTTCTTGTGTACTTAGGTTCCTACTCAGTCTCATAGATTTCAGTACCTCCGGTAGGCTATGGCTACCAATTTCTATTGCAACCTTCTCAACTTCAAACTTAGAAGCTCTGTTTAAAATTTGTATTGCACTGCTGAACAATCTAACCTACTCAATCTTGCATATATGGTAATTCTGTCTTTCCCAATAATGAAAGCCAATAATTTTGCAGTCATCCTTGGTAGTTTATTTTATACTTGCATTAATTCTTTAATCTGTTTTATCTACCTTGAAGTTACCTTTACTATGTGACTATTTTTCCCTTCCTGAGTATTCAGGTCTAGCTTACCATCTACTGTCCTTGAATTTTGTTGCCTGCCTAATCTTACTTTTTCATCCTCACCACCTCCTGTGCTGTCTTCTCACAGCTAGCTTGAGGGATCCTTTTATAACATTATCAGATTAAATGCTACTCAAACGAATTCAAGGGCTTCCCTTCTTAAAGTAAAAACCAGAGTTTGATGGCCTGCAATGTCCTTGGTGTTCTGACTCTAGCTATGATTCTGCTTTTTAGATTCCTGGATGTTTTTCTTATAGATATGTGAATCTCAGGGCTTATTCAGTTATCTTTAGCTCAGAGAGTTCAATGACTTGGGTCTTCATTTCCTGAAGAATTCAAATAAATTTCACCTTGCCACTGTGACCTTCCATGACTGTCTTTCATAAAATAGCAATGCCTACCTAATCATTTTTTATCCCTTGTTGTCCTCATAGGCCTTATTGCCATTTCACACAATACATATTATTGCTATTGTCTCTCTTCTTGATGGGATAGCTCCTTTTGTTGAACTGGTTTTTTATTGTTTACTGAGTGCTGCTCAGACTGTTGCTATGAATTAAAATGAAAACCATTTACTAATGTAAATGGTTAAAGAGTTTTCTAGCTAGTGATGACTCAGTAGGAAAACATTTGTCTAGCTTGTTTAAGGTCCTGACTCTGTTCCCTAGAACCGCCAACAAAAACCTCGAAAAAGAATGACATTTTCTTTTCTCTGAGAATAGTGCTTTTTGTGGGCTTGATGTACTCTTTTGGCTCCAAAATGATTAATGGTATGAGTTTTTATAACAATGAACATTAAATGATTTATTTGCCTTACAAAGCAAAAGTTGATAATATTTAATAAGAAGCCTTGGAAAATAAAAAATATTTATAAGGTCAGCATTACTCAAGTGCTCACTACTTACCAGGCACTGTTCTCATAAGTACTTTGTGTGAATTTACTGATTTCAAAAAATGAGCAAATTATAATTCTACTCTTCCCAGATAACTCTTGCTTTGGACTTGGTATTTTTCTTGAGTATATTTCCAGGAATTAATAATAGATACCTAGTTAGGTAGGTTTTGTCTGTATTTTAACTTAACTGAAGATTGGATTGCATGTTTCTGAATTTTATATAAATAGAATAGTAAAGAATGTACCCTTTGTGTCTGGCACCTCTTGTTCAACTTTACATTTGGGAAAACTCATCCATTCTGTTGTTGTGTTTTGTTTTCATTTTGGAAAATTTTCCTTCAGATTTGTTGTTACATGTATGGATGTTTTACCTCCATGTTTGCATGTGTGTCATAAGTGCCCAGTGTCTGCAGAGATCAGAAGAGGGACTCAGAGCCTTGGGAACTAGAGATACAAAAAGTTGTGAGCCATCATGTAGGTTCTGGAAACCAAATCCGGGTCCTCTGCAAGAGCAAATGTTCTTAACCGCTGAGCCATCTCTCCCGGCCCATTCTATTTTATATAATTACAGATCTTTTTTTTTTTTTGTAGATTACTAGATTGAAAGTTCTCTAGTTTTTATCTACGGTAGGTACAAATTTGAGTGGTTTCTAGTTTAGAGTTGATAGAAATAATGCTGCTCTACCACCCTGCTAACATTTGTAAATGTGCATATTTTACCTACTATGTACATGCTTAGGAGGTGGGCCATAGAAGGTGGACACACGCGCACGCACACACACACACACACACACACACACACACACACGCACACACACACAGATGTGTGCACACACACCCCCCGCCCCATGTTCAATTTTAGAAGATGCTATTAAATTGTTTTCAAAAGTGCCCTCTACAGTTCTACTGTTAGTGAGGGAAAGGTTTTCTTTTTAGTCATATGCTGGAATATACAGTGACTTTCCTTTGTATTTCATCATGACCGATGTAATTGTGAACCATTTTTCATATTAATTAGCTACTCTACTTGGAAGTATTTTTGTTTCTTTTTTTTTTGGTCTTTCAAGACAGGGTTTCTCTATGTAGCCCTGGCTGTCCTGGACTTGCTTTGTAGACTAGGCAGGCTTTGAACTTGAAAGAGATCCGCTTGCCTCTGCCTCTCTACTGTGCTAGCATTAAAGGCATGCGCCACCTCGCCTGTCGTATTTTTGTTTCTGATTTAGTCTTTTACCTTTTTCCTTTTTCCTGTTGAGTTGTCTAGCTGTTCATATTTCAATGTATTGTAGAATTACTTTTTTTTAATTAAATTTTATTATTGTGTGTATGTGTGTTGCAAGTGTTATTTGCATGTACTTGCCATGTGGAGACCCTAAGTTGATGTTGGATATCTTCCTTGGTCATGCTTCATCTTATTTTTTGAAACAGGGTCTTACTGGGACCCGGAGCTCAGCAATTCAGCTAGACTGGCTAGCCAGCAAGCTCCTTAGATACTCTTGTCTTCAGTCTCCTAGTGCTGTGTGCGTTTTTATGTGGGTGCTGGAAATGGACTTAGGTCTGGTTGCATGGCAGGTACTTTACCCACTGAGCCATCTCCCCATCACTGTAATTATATTTCTGCATGTCCATTTAAATATGAAATTTTGTATATATTTAGAAGTAGATTCTTCTAGAACTATGTTGTCCAGTGTGGTAATTACTAGGCATATTCTTATGGCTACTTCAATGAAATGAACCATATATATTAAACATTCATTAAAAGTTCAGTACTTGAAAGCCTATATATCTAAAGGTCACATGTGAGACACATAGAAACATGTTTTCTATCATCACAGACATCTGTTGGGCTGCTGTTTTCTGGCTCTGTGTTCTTGTCTTTTCCGTTTGGTAACCTTTCTAGAGAGAGGGAAAACATCCTCTTAAGGGCCATTTGGTCTCATTTGTTGCAGAGAAATTCTGACAGTGGTTTTATTCCTCAGTCCTCTTAGTGGGCCTTCCCTGGAAGTAGCTGGTAGCTTTGCTGCATTTGCAAATGCAGGCCTCCCTTTCAGTTAAGTCTGTTTATTAGTGTCATTTCACTGTTGCAGGAGTAGCTACCCAGATTACAAGGAGGGGCAGGACCCTGATGAGATTGACGAGTTATCCTCAGAAAAAATCTTGGAATGTGATGATGAAACCATGGAGCTGATACTTCCTTCTGGTAAGTGTATTCATCAAAAGTAGCTTGACGCCAGTGTGTTGTGGAAGAAGCATGTCTTCATCAAATGCTTACCATAGTAAGGGAAAAGAACGTGAACCTTAAAGTGGTTTTGGGTGTGTGTGTGTGTTCGTGTTCTCCAGAACTTACCAGCTTTAAAAGTAGCTACTTAGCTCTAAGTTGACTGTTTTCCCTTGTTTCTTTTCAGATTTAGAATATTTTGACTAGAATATTTTTTTAATGTAGACTGATAGATCCGTCACCCTCTGTCGCCTCTTCTCTCCCTTCTGTGTATATATGTATATATGTCATTTTCTTTGTGTCTGGTATCTCTATATATATGTTTATGTGTACACATGTATGTGCATGTATGTAGAGGTCAGAGGTGAATGTTGGTCATCTTCTGGAGTTGTTCTTATTATTAATCTTCATTACTTGGTAGTGTCTCACAATTTGGCTAGACTGGCCAATGAGCTCCAGGAATCCACCCCTCCAGGTCTGGGGCTACAGATGTATGCAAACATTCCCAGCTTTTTGTCTAGGTTCTGGGCATCTGAGATCAAGTCCTAATATTTACATGACAAGCACTTTACCTACTAAGCCATCTCCCTAGCGTTCTGTCAGTTTTTGTTCATATTCTGCTCTCTCTTTGAACTGATTCCTCTGAACATCTCTTCTGCTCCTAGAATACTCGTGCATCTGTCTGGTAGTTCATTTTACTCTTTTGTAATTGTCTTGCTTGTCTGTCTTCCCTCATACTTTTGTAAAGTTGCATATATTTTAAGTGAATGTTTTTTAACTTTACCTACTGATGAGATACAGTATAGCATTTCAGAACATGCATATAATATATAATGATTCTGCCAAGATGACTAGCATATTTATTGTTGCATATTGTACTATTCTTTATGTTGGGAACACTAAAATTCTCCCTGTTAGCACTTTTGAGATAATTGTCCCTCATCATCATTAACATAGGTACATACATTGCTATAAAACAGTAAAAATGACTCCTCCTCTCCAACCTCTCATTATTTTTGAGAACAGACTGCCCTTTCTCCTTCATCTTAGTACTGGGTTTCAGACACATAAAATCAGGATAAATGTTTGTTGACTGAGGGTGGAAGTGACTTTCAAAAGGAGGGCAAACTGGAGTCCCTCACTTGAGTTTGCAGTAATAAAGGAAAATGTGAGCAGAGGAAGCTTGCAGGACGTGAGATTTTCTCTTGCCTCATTACAGGTTTATAACAATCAAAAAGAAATCTCTGAATGAACATATATGAAAATGTACTGGCAGTTTGTGCATCAGCTGACTGTTTGCATTATACATCTGCAGAAATCTCTGGGTATGCTCTCTTGTTTGCCAGGGTTAGCGTAGCTGTTAGTGTAAAGCCAAGGTGTGAAGGCTTAAACACCTAAGAGTCTGCTTTTAAGCTGGCTTCAAAAGCATCAGTTCTTCCTAATGGTATCGTACCTAGAGATACTTAAAAATGAAATGTGAAGCTCTGGCCTCTTGATACCAACCGTCTTAAACTGTTTAGGATAGTTAAGAAAAACAAACTCCTAGTCATGCATGCATGTCACCTTGTTAGCTACTAAGACAGTCTATCACAGATATTCTCTAAGCTACTCAGTAATCAAGTTGTTAAGAGACAAGCAACATTTGCTTATCTAAATACAAGAGATAGATAGGGCATCTTCAAAAACCCCAAGAGATCTGCAGAATATGGCATTCAAAGATGTGGTCTTAAATTAAGATATTTTTTTTGATATCATGATATATCAGCTCCTGACAGCACCCCCTATTCTACTCCAAGTAGAAGAAAAGCATCGAAGAATCTCCAGTGTGAGATAGTTGAATTAGTGGCAAGCCTATCTCTTGGCATGTAAAAACTCCTTGCTTCAACTGCAGACAGACTGCTGTCCAAAAAGGACAAAACTTGGTAGCAGGGAAGTCGACAGCCTAGCTCTGCCAAGACAAGTTAGGTTAGTCCTTCACAATCCCTGCTCTACAATAAATGTCTGTCAGAGAAACAGGACCAAAAGGCTGAAGACTGATGCTGGAATGTATGGAGAGAAAATGGGAACTGTCCAGGTAGTCACTGGTTTGTCATTTCTTAGTATTGGAAGCTGCAGTCCCTGCACTTCCTATACAATCAGATATATTTATCCTTCTCAGCTCTCTGAGGTGGTTGAAGAATAGACAGCTTGAGTCTCATAGCTAAATTTTGAGTTGTTTAGGAATCAAGAGGGTGTTCTAGATCTAAGAAGATGGTTATAATAGTGATGCAAGTTAGTATGAAAACTAAGTTATAGAACTTTAAACTCATGTAGATGGTTAGAAGGTAGAAGGTTAAAGTCAGGGGCCAAATATGTATGAACTGGACATTGGGAAGGTATACTGGGCCATTTAACTCTCATAAATGTGGCATATTTAATTCTGCTGTTTTGTATAGAATTTACTGTTATAAGAGAAAGACCATTTGTTGGAATGAAAAGAGAAGCTGTTGGGGGGGGGGAAGAGGGTGGAAGGGTGGGACAGGAAGGGGGAATAGGGAAGGGTTTGCGACTGAGAAGTAACTTGAAAAAAAAAATAAAGTACTTATAAAAAAAAACAAAAAAAAACAAAACAAAACAAAAAAAAACCAAAAGCATCAGTTGTGGTACCTTAAGTGTAGATAGATACTCAGATTGTTAATTAGTAAAATCTGCAGCTAGATGATACCAGAAACAACAAAAAAATATCCAATAGAGGGCACTCTGGGCATTTCTCTGGAAGATTGTGGCTTGGCTTGGTTCCTTTGAATTTCCTTCATTACTCTTCAGTTCATATGGAGGAAATTGATGTGAAAGATACATTGATTTATTTGCCAACTGCCAGATGAAACTGCTGCTGTATCCATAAGAAATGTACAGTTAATCTTAGGAAATTATATTTGGAAATACTCTAGTATCTAATATCAGTTGCATTGGTTGTTGAGCAGGAATAGACAGTTTCATAAACAGTTACATAATGAAAGCTAGTTGGACAGTAATTTCAAAAGTCAGATATACCTTGCTGTTGCAAAGTCACAGTGTTTGAAAGCTAACTTGTTCTTCCCGAGGGTCTTTAGGGTGAACTGCTCTTAGCACTCTATGTGGTGGTAATGCCAAGTTCTCACTGTTAACTGACAGCAAGAGTACTTCTCTTCTGTCTATTCTCAGGAGCTGTAAGATGTATTTCCAAATGTTACTTACACATATGCATATTGACTTACCATACATAATTACAAAATTTATCAATTACTCATTTAGGGATAGCCATCTTTGAAATCTGGACCATTTTGACCTAACATTATAACTTGGAAATCCCAGTAAAAAATCCTGAGATTTTCTGAGAGGACTTTCATGTAGATATATATCTTTTCCATTAGATTCATTTCACACAGATGTTCAGAGATCATGTTTCCGAGTTGAGGCACAGGTGCAAGCCAAGTTCTCATCATAAAAATGCCTAAATTATCAAACAGCTGGTTTTTAGAGAGATACTGTTTATACATCCATAATGGGATCTGAAGATCATGAGATTAAATTTGAAGGTTCTTTTTGTCATCACCTTTGTGTGATCACAAAACATTACATCTGGGTGGCAAGGAATTATTTTCCAAGTGTTATGTCAGGTAAAGGGACTCAAAATAACTTGACACTTTTTTTTCCATGTCAGTTACCGACATAGATCTTAAAGGCAAATATAGCCTTGTACAGATATATGATATACTGTTTATGTTTGGTTATTTGTCAATGGTTTTATTTACATAGTTGAAAACTACTCTAGGAACTACACACAGGATTTTATCCATCCATGTTTGTTTATTTTCAATAGAAATGGCTATTTCATGCCTTATTAAATATCCTATATATTTCTATTTAGAAAGGTATTTGATTGGTTATGTCCTAATTAATATTCTTCTGAAAAACAACTTGCTTTTATTAGAAAACCCACAGGTGATGTTGACGCCACTGACCTAGGGACCATTCTTTCATGGTAGTATGGGAGAATCACCTTTTGAAAACCATTTCTCTGGTGGAGCCTAGAGTTAGCCATCCCATCCCAAAGCTTACTGTATTTGTTAGTTTTCCTGCTCAGAAGTCAAAACATATGATTTGGTTATTTCCCTATAAATGACCAGAAAGCAATAGTTTAGGCTTTGTGTGCCGTTCTAGTAGCTGTTCAGATCTGCTTTGTAGCGCAAAGGCTGGTAGAGACATGGGTGAATGTGGCTGTGTTCCATTAAAACTTAGACTAGTGGAATGGATTTTGGATCTCTGGCAGATATACCTCACCCTTAAATAGGAACCTCAAATTGTTCCTCTAGTAAATCACTACTTATGTTGAGATTTTTTATTAGTCTAATGGTAGAAGTTCTAGACTTTACATGGCCAATAACATTGTCCCTTAGTTTTCTAATCTGAAAAGTATGTTCTCTTTTCTTTGTTTTAAAATTTTATTTACTATTATTGTGTGGGGGTGGGGGTGTTTGTGTGTATGTGCCATGGTACATATGGGAAAGCCAAAACACAATTCTGTGGGGTTTATTCTCCCTATCCACCTTAATGTGGTTTCTGGGGATTGAACTGAGGGTGCTGGGTCAGTGCAGCATGCACCTCTATCTGCTGAGCCATCCCACTGGCCCTCTCGTTTTTCTGTGTGTTACACAATCACTGGTAGGTCTGTGCAGTGGTATATACAACTGAATATTGTAATGACATCAAAATACATTGGAAATTAAAGTTAAGAATTTATTTCCCAAAGCTTGATTGATTTATTGTTTCACTTGACTTCTCTAGAGAATTTAGCTTAATCATGTTTTTGCGGTAATCAGATGGTTTTCATTATTTAGGAAGGAACATCTCAACTTTGTAGAAATGGCTAGATAATAGTTTGCTGGTGGTGATCTGCCTGTGCATTTTCATATGTTCAATAGCATCTCTGTCCTTCGGCCACTAGATGCCAGTAGTATTCCACATGTAACAATAAAGATATGTACAGCAGGTGCCAGATATCCCTGTATGGTAAATTCACTCCTATTGGAGCACCACAGGAATAGAAAACTGAACCCGAGAAAAGATAGTTTCGTTTTGTTCTGCTCCCGTTATGGCTGTAGACCTAATAATGTCAGGGCCATTCCCTGCATAATCTTCTTTGTCTTACGGACTTTTAGCCTTATCTATATATTTTCTTAATACCTGTCTATTTTTCTGTAATAGAAAAACATTGTCCTGGTTGTATCTGTTTTCCTACTAGGATTCCTAAGGTTTGGTGGCCTTGAATTTCTTTTGGGAAATCTTTGGGTTATAGCTCTGACTTGAAAGAACAATGTTTGAATATTGCTCTCTCAAAAAACAGGTGCCAGAGTGGGTCATCGCTCCTTGATGAGATACTACAAACAACGATTTGGTTTGCCAAGAGCTGTGACAGTTGCCAGAAACCAGAAGGCTGTGGGCAGGGTACTCCAGCAATACCGAGCCCTGGGGTGGACGGGCAGCACAGGTACATCGATCTTATATGCATGGATTTCTTGGGGGCTTGGGTGACATGTTATCATTTGTATTGTCCCCTTTCCAGGGGAAGCTTGACTTCTTAGCTCTGGTATTTCCATTACCACTTGATACTTAGAGCAATAAGTCTAAGACTCCATGACTTAAAAAAAAATTAATATTCCCAGCCTAGTAACTTAATATGCATCATGAACATTTCCAGAAGATAATAGTGTAAAAAGAATCTTAGAAATCACTATAAGCTGAAATTACCTGGAGGTAACACAAAAACTAATTAATATTGTAGTAGAGCCATGGAGTCTAACATGACATGTGTAGTCTCATGTTATAAACTCTTATATCATGAGCATTACTAAATTTCAACGTCTGTTTGCTCCTTTGTACAAGGGAAATGAGTTGGACCCCCCCCTTAGAGTTGAAAAGGTTGGCTGTCATAATGCACCACGTGTGATACAGTACTGCAGGTCTGTTGCCAGCCTTCTGGCAGTTTTTTCCAGTGGAAGGAGATATAATGAGCAACACTGACAACTGAAGTTATTAGCTTTGAAACCGCAGCGTGCTGAACTTAACCCTGACAGTGTGCTGTTCAAAGCTGTCTTCTTTGCTCTTCTGGGAAATAAAGTCCAGGCGAAGATATTGAACATAAGAGAACTGTCTTTCTGATGTCCCAGAAAGCTCTGGTGCCACTGTTTACAAAGTTCTGGGATGCACGTAGATCTCTGAGGCCCATTGCTTGGAACCTTCACATTCAAATATAAGAACTCACTTATCCTAAGCCAACTTTGGAAATTTTCTACAAAGATTTGACTTACTCTGACAGCAAATAAGAGACCCTGACCCTTATCTCATTTCTTACCCTCCTTCCAACCATAGGAGCAGCGCTCATGCATGAACGAGACATGCAGTATGTCCAGAGGATGAAATCGAAATGGATGCTGAAGACAGGAATGAAAAACAATGCCACTAAGCAGATGCACTTTAGGGCCCAAGTGAGGTTCTGAGAGGCCGAGATTGAGAGATGGATTTCTCACTGCACTTCCCTCCTTGTCTGAGGACCAGTGAAGCCAGATTGCAGAATGGATCTTTTGCTGCTATTTCATTTGTTCTGATCGAATAAAGTCAGAATCATGTTAGTCTTCAAAAGTCATTTTTGAGCAGTATTTAAAGCTTTTAAGTGGTGATGTGTTTGTTAGGTTCCAGGACCTACATTGCTGCCTGATAGTTGTTTTATTGCCTTGGCTTTCAAATGCTTTCTGGCTGTCAGCATAATGTGGGAAACATAAGTAATTTGTCTATTTCAAAATTAGTTTAAATTTTGGAATAACTCATCACATCATGTCAGTGAGACCTGAGTCGGGGGCTTTGAGGTTTACATAGGAGCAAAACTGAGTGTGAGTCGTGAGTGGATTTACTTAGGAAGTACACCATGTCTCTGGGCTTGTTGATGAAATGCAGGGGAGGAAAGAGCAGAACATGCTAAAGACTTGCTGTAAAAGTTTTTCATTTCTAAATAAGAACAAAGAATGGCTGCCAGCTTTTGTGTGGTTTTTAGGACTGCCTCACAGTTAAATCTTTGAAGAGATTCTTAATTTAGATCGCTTAGGAGAAGGCACTAATAATACATTGGCAGGGAAGCTAAGCTCAGTATTCATTGAGCTACCTTTGTGACACTGGAAGAGTGATACAATTTTTTCAGTTTTATGGTGGTTCTTTTAATCTTTTTGTCTTACAAGTTGTGAGATAAACCTTAAATCAGTCAAGGACCCATCCTGTAGTAGACTTCCCAGCAGTAGGTTTGTGTGTAAGGTCAATATCAAAAGTGCCAATGCAAGGGCAAAGCTAGCACAGTACCTTGATGCAGTGACTAAGGGTGCCAGGAGACTGCAGCTGCCTGGACCCCCTGCTCAATGACCTGTGCCATACTGTCTTATTTTGAGACTTAGGGTACAGAACTGAGGTATATGTTGCTCAGGATACAAATTCACTACTATTTAAAAAGAGAAAGGGCTCCCTGGTTTGAATTTTGTTCCTTCAGCCCTGCCAGCTAGCATCCTCCCCACAAAAGTGCTCAGTCTCTTGGCATCTCCGACATGTACTTAAGTTTGTACCTTTATAGTGTGTTTCACGTGGTGTGCTTCTAATCATTCTCTACTGAATATAGATACTAGTTGTGTTAGAGCTCTCCTTGGTTTGTTTTCATTTAGCAAATGTCAGGCATCTGGGTCGTTACTTCTGACTGTTACCTGGTGCTCTCCCACTTTGTACTTACCTCCTCCTGCTGAGCTGCTAACGGTTGTCTCTAACCCATAAATACCATATCAGGATCTTTGTATCTCCAGCTTGTACTTGGCCATATATACGCACTGTTTTGTCGTCGTCGTCTTCTTCCTCCTCCTTTTGTTCCTCCTCGTCCTTCCTTTCTCTTTTCTTCTTACCACTGGAGTAGGAGACAATGGTGGTGTTGTGTAAAAACCTCTCAGATACCAGTACTGTCTCTGTTTATTATATTAGTTATCTTTTCTGTCTACCAGGAAAGCTTTGTTCTGATTTTGGGTTTGTAGTACAACCTAGGTTTCCACTTCCGTCCACATAATTTTATAAAACTTAATTTATTTTCCCTTTTGGTTTGTGTGGAGGCTTTCCTTCCAGGATTAATCCCAGGACCAGATATGTCTCCACCAGGCTGGCTTGTGTGGCTTTAGCTTGAGACATCAAGACTGGGTGACAACTGAAACAGCAGTTCCTCCCCTTGCATTTTGTCAAAGCACCTGGTGGACTGGTTTTCAGAGCCCATCTCTAGAATAGACACTGTGTTGATGTATTCTGTTCCACAAAGTCATGTTTTAATGAGTATAAGCACTTTATAAATTTCCACTGTAATATAGTGGTATTGCTGTTTCATAGAGAAGGAAATAGAGGTTTAGTAACATTTTAAAGGAGACAGTAGCTAGAAGCCCGAGATGATTTCTTGCCCAGGCTCCCTAATACTGCTGCACACTTGGTTCCAGCTAGGCCCTGTCTCCCCAGACTCCTCAACAGCAGGTTGTGATGGGTACAGAGAGAAAGCACTATGGTTAATTGCAGATTAGCCCTGAGATAAACAGCTTTGGTTCTGTCCTCCTTTCCCCATAAGCTGGAAATGAAATGTGTATTCATCCATATAGATAGGGATGATGTGTGAAGGGTGACAGAACAACAGCATGAATGGAACTATGGGGTTCCAAGTGATGGGATAAAGCTGTCTTGCCAGTTGGGTTGGCTGTGTTAACCTGAGAGAAAGTGAAGCCATAATGCTGAATATTAGCAGCCTAACATGTACTCTAAGAGTAAGCTCCCAAGTGTTGCTGACATAAGGGTTCATGCAATGGAAATTTGTTTAACATGTAGTTGACAGTAACTTTCTTCCCATGTGACTGTTCGCAAGCTCAGGTGAGTTCAGTTCTTACACAGAGCTTGCTTTAGAGACAGTGGGAAATAAACACCACGTTTACTATTAGGAGTTTTCTCAGGGTAATAAGGTAATGTTTATTTCATTTTACCCATTGTAGACCATCCTCCAGGGACGTCAAGGCCGGAACTTGGAGGCAGAAACTGGTGCAGAGGCCATGCAGGAGTGCTGTCTCCTGTCTTACTCTTCATTGTTCAGCCTGCTTTGTGTAGAACCTGGGACCACCAGCCCAGAGGTGGCACCGCTCACAGTGAGGTGGATCCTCCTACATCAATCATCAGGAAAATGCTACAGGCCAATCTAGTAAAAGCATTTTCTTACTGGAGGTTCCCTTTCCCAGAATGACCAGTTTGTGTCAAGTTGACATAAAGCTAGCAAGCACATGGGGTAATTGATTTTTCCACTAAGATTGTAAAGGAAAGCCTGTGTGGCCAGGCAATCTAGCAGGATCATACTCCCAGTGTGAATCCCCAGGGGTGGGCCATTTATAAATCTTGGATGAAGAAGCCTAAACTACAGTGGAAACCCCAGCACATAGAAATTCAGGGCAATGATTTTATAGTCTCGGTTTTATTCTTTGATTTGGTATAGTACAGACAAAAATATTTTCATTAATAGCATAGCAACTTAACGTTTTCTTGCTTCTTTGACTGCTAGGTCTGCCTTCCCTTCCCTTGATGGCCTGGACCTATTTACTCTCATAGTAAAATGTAGAAACAAGGCTGCCAGTTTCCAGTGGTAGTCAAGGTTAGGAACCTGGCTTTTACATTGCTTTCTTGTACTCTTGACCACGCAAGAAGTCCGATTATCCTGAGGCGTTCATACTGCATGGAGTCTGAGGCCACATGAAAATATGACATGTTCTGGTTGATAGTTCCAGATGAAATCCCTTCTAACTGCCAACACCAACTATCAGCATCTGAACACAATGGATGGCATTCACATAGGACTTTGTGTAACAACAGTCCTTACCAGTTTCCAAGCATAATCTTTTCTTTTAATCTATTTTTTTATTTGTGAATTTCAGTTCATGTACCTTGTTCCCACTCATCTCCCACCTCCCCTCAGACCTGCCCTCCACCCTTGCAGCCTCTCTCAACAGACCCCCCCCAAAAAAATTGTGGAAGCTGTAGTGTGTCTCAGTATATCCACAATATTCCATTTTGTCCATACTTATTTGCTTGCAAATTTTCATTATAATGAGTCCTTGGTCTGGTATGAGGCCAATGGCTTCTACTTTGTCAATACTGGACTCTCACTGAGACTCCTCTCAGATATCCTGTTATTGCCTGGTGTCATGGACATCCTGTAGTTTTGGGTCTGTGGAACTGGCCTCTTTCATGCACTCCAGCAGTTCACCCATGATAAATGTGGTCCAACTCAGAACCCTGGTTCTGAGCCTGCAGCCCTCACATCCAGGGCTAGCTCTACTGTGCTACCCAGGTAAGGTGCAGGGCCTGCTCTCCCAGAGCGCTGCAGCAGATAAGGGGCTGGGCCAGTTCTACTCTCATGACCCTATTAAGGCCAACTCGTCTGCCTGCTACTGTGGCAAGGGCAAAAGAGAGTGGAGGAGACCTCTCCCTTGCCAACACCGAAAAGCAGACAAAAGACAGGGCTGGCTTTCCCACACACAACCTTAGGGCCAGTTCACCCACAACCTCTACATCACGGCCAGCTGTATTGTGCAGCCCAGGCAAGGTGGAGGATCTGCTCTCCTGAGTAGTGCAGGATGTGAGGGGCAGGGACAGCTCTTCTGCTCTTGTGACCCCATCAGGGTCAGATCTCCTGTCTCCCACTGGTGATGAGGGCAAAAGGGAGGGGAGAGGATCTCTCCTTCACCAATACCACCACAAAGCAGACAAGAGGCAGGTCTGGCTCTCCCGCAACCTAGGGCCAGACAGGGTTCTAGTCCCTGGCTTGCTACCTGCCCTGGGAGCCCACCTGGTGCTTATCTCATGCTGGACTAGTGGCCGTCACAGGCTAGCTCCCTGTCTAGGCCCCC
>CAJQZJ010035608.1:1769588-1858351 GCA_907164525.1 Lophiomys imhausi | reverse complement strand
CCCCTGGACTAGTGGCCGTCACAGGCTAGCTCCCTGTCTAGGCCCCCAGCACTAAACTCATGGTGGTCTCAGGCTTGCTTTTTTCAGGGAATGTTAGACTACTATTCATTCAGGTGTTCCTAGGTCAGAACACTGAATGTAGACATAGCCTCTTTCCTCTCTGCTACCTACTAATGCACATGTGACACAGCAGTCACATCTGCAATGTCTCTAGGAGCAGATATCCATAGATAATCTTAGGGCAGAGCCAAGCAAAAGCTGCCTGTGAGCCTTTTTCAAATTGAATAATGGAATTGACCGTTACAGCACAGTTGCTTTACATTGCTGAATTTGCACACTAGTAACTAGAATTCATTGTTCATGAATTCTTTGTCTTCCACTTTCCACATTGTGTTGGAGTTTCTCTGTCAATATGCTTCTAAAATCCGAGATTTACACATCTTATTTAATCTTCATGTTGCCCTTAAGAAGTAGATAGTTTATGTTTTACAGCTAAGGAATCTTAGGTGTAATAACCCAAAGTCACACTTCTATACTGAGAAATGAGAGCCTCCCTGGAATTACAGAATTTTAGTTTGGTCAAATATTTGAGCTGATTTAAGTCACTACCCACCATTCCATCTTTTAGCCTCAAGTTTTGATTACATGTAGAAATCTGTGTGCTCTGAATGGTACAATAACTTGTCTATGTAACACACTAGCATTTGACAGCAGGAAGAAACAGTTCTCCAAATGTGTATGTGTTTGCTAACTAACCACTATTCTGGAAACTTCACAACTACTAAGGTGTGTTTTTGGTTTTGGTTTGTGCACTATGCATGTCTTTTCCCCATGAAAGTCAGAAGTGGGCGTTAGATCACCTAAAACTGGAGTTACAGATACTTGTGATAGTTGTAATGGTTTCCCTTTCCAAACACAGGTGCTGGGACCTAAACCTGGGTCCTCTACAAGAACAACAAATGTTCTTAGCTGCTGAGCCATCTCTAAAGCCTAAATTTGTTTTTGTATTATTTTCTGAATATGCACAATATTTTTAGAGGATCAAAAAATATAGTTAGCATATACCTATATTTAATGAACCTATATTAAGATAATTAAAACTACTGAAATCACCCAAATTGTGTTTCTTAAATTTATAATTTGATTTTTGTTAAGAATTCCAAGTAGGGGCTAGAGAAATGGCTCAGCAGTTAAGAGCACTGGCTGTTCTTCCAAAGGACTCGGGTTCAAATCCCAGCACCATATGGCATTTCACAGCTGTCTGTAATGGCTGGGCATGGTGGCACACGCCTTTAATCCCAGCACTCAGGAGGCAGAGGCAGGCAGATCTCTGTGAGTTCAAGGCTAGTCTGGTCTACAGAGTGAGTTCCAGTACAGCCAAGGCTAAACAGAGAAACTCTGTCTCAAAAAAAACAAAACAAAAACATTCAGCCCAAGCTGGAAGTATATGGTTCAGTGGTAGAGTGTTTGCCTGGCACTCAAAAACTTAGTACTCAGTACCACCAACAAAACAAAACAAACAGTTTGGCCAAAACCTTACTAGGAATTCCAAATACTGGCCTGAAGGGATAGCTTAATGGTTAAAGAGCACTGTTTGTGCTTCCACAGGACCTAGGTTCAATTCCCACCACCCATATGCTGGCTCATAACCATCTGTAGCTCCAGTCCTAGGGAACACAATAACCTTTTTGCCTCTCTAGACACTACATACATGTGGAATAGGCAAACATTCAGGCAAAACACCTATACCTAAAATATTTTTTTGAAAAATGTGAAGTTCTGACTTACTATTATGTCACTTATGTTTTTTATTAAACACCACATCTGCCATTCCAGTCTCAATACCATTATGCTTGAAGTCATGAATCTCAGATATGTTGGACAGTTCTAGTTTCCCTTTCCAAACACAGTGTCTGCAAATGTGGAAAGTAAGATTCTAAGTGAAGGACTTTTGAGCTTCTGAGGGTATTTTTATATTGTGTACTGTGTGAGAATGAAAATACTAAGTTGATAGTAAATAGAGTGAATGGAAACTTTTGACCCTTGTGCTTGAAATGACTTGTTCCAAGATGTCTTTCATATTTCTACTGTAAGCAAATGAAACTGGGACAGTTTAGAAATGTTATCTCCTGCTTCATCTTGAAACTTGGAGGTGGGACTCATGGATATATATATATTTCAGCAACAGTGTCAAAACTTAGTAAGATGCTGTATGTGACTTATATAGATGAAACTCATTTCATCTCTAAACAGGTCTATGGATACAGTTAGTAAGTGGGAAGGGTGGGGTGTGGATCCAGGCATTTAGGCTACAAATACAGCACTTTACACTAACAGTTGTAGAGAGATTTGTTTGGATTCTACTGTTCTTTTAAGCTCAGACCCTTTTAGTGTACTCAGGTCTCTTAAGAGCTTTTGTGACAGTTGCATCTATCAGATATTATAAATTATGACTGAGAAAATTTAAAAATTTTTTTGAAAACTAATAAAATCAGGGATAGGATGTAGTAGCTCAGTTGCTAGATTGCTTGCCTATCATAGGAAACCCCTAGCACTGTATAAACTGAGTATGGTGCCTCATATCTATTATCCAAGCACTCCAGAGTTAGAAGAAGGAGAATTAGGAGTTCAAGATCATCCTCTACTCCATAGCAAACTCACAGCCAGCCTAGGATACACGAAACGTCATCTCAATAAAATAAAATAAAGCAATGAAATCATTATTTGTTAACATTAATATTTTTTCATGAAAAAAATCACCCAAAGCTCTAGTGAGATGAGCAAGTTTAAATTGCCTCAGTCTGTTTTGTGGTGCTATAGCAATGCTACAGACCAATTTGTAAAAAAGAAGTTCTCACAGCTCTGTAGGCTGATCTCAGTATTAGTGTGCTAGCAATCTGGCAAAGGCCATTCATTCATGGTATAAGTGACAGATGAAGAGAGAGCCAATCATGCTTTAATAAACTCACTCCTGTAACAACAAACCCACTGTGACAGCAGAGTTAGTCATTTCATAAGGGCTGAGCCTCTTAAAGGTCTCCATCCCAACACTGTTGCACTGGGGACTCAACACATGAATTTTGGAGGGCATGTTCAAACAGTACATAGCATTTCATGACCAGCCCTGCCCAAAGTTTATGTATTCACAATGTACAGCTATTCCATCCAAGCACCTCCCAAAGATTTATCCAACAGTTCTTGTGGGCTAGTGTGTCATGATGCAGCTTTCCCAGACTTCAGTTGCATGATTGTGGCTGTGCAGATTGTGCTGCCTGACTCCTAGGAGTACCAGACATTCCACCCCAGGGAATTTTCTGTATTAGCTTTGTTTACTTTTATGGATCTCTGAACATTGCTCTAGTGAGTGCTCTCTGTAGTGGCTCCCCCGCCCCCACATTGCCTCTGCTTAGGGCTGTTACGTCACTTGAAATCTAGGTGAAAGTTACCATGGTCCCCACAGCACTTGCATTCTGCATGTTTGCAAAATTGATATCACATGCATGTCACTGAGTTATCTTGTATCTTCCAGAATGGTGGGTCAAACTACATTCTTGAGCTTGGGACTGCTTGAGACAAGAAGTGACAGAGCCAGTAAGTTTGAAACTCAAGAAGCAGAGGCCACTGGTGGTGTAAGGGAACAAATGGTGTTATTCCACAGGCACCTCTCTGGAAATTTGACCTACTTTGCCTCAAAGATATCTGGAAAATGCCTTTGGGGTCATTTCCCTATTGTTTTGTTGAAAGGAACCTGTTTTCTATTTACATCAGTCTCCAGCAAGTAGATGGTTGACCACAAACTTGATTTTCTTACTTGAGCATAATGTTTTATTCTTAACATGGTTAGCCTGAGAGTCTTCCAAATCTTCTATTATGCATCATTCTTGACTGTAATTCCCACCCTAAAATCACTTATCTTGTTGCTCATCTTATGGTAAATAACTAAGAAAAGCCATGTACCATCTTAGACCCTTTTCTGCCTAGATAATTCTAACTCTTTCCTCTTAAATTTCATTTTCTATGAAGACTTAGAGCACTGGACACAATTCCATCTAGTTCTTTGCTAGTTTATTTTAAGGGTGCTCTTGAATTTCTAATATTTTGTTCATTTCCCTCTGATAACTCGTTAGAAAGTTCTTACCATCCATGTTTCTATCTGTAGTCTGATTAGAGCATTTTTTAACCTTTTGTCTTCTGAATTTTCCCCAAATTTGCTAACAATGTTCCATTCATAGCATTACAGGACTTTTCTGGCCTACCCTTCCAAATTATTCCAGCCTGTGTTCATGTCCATTCTAAGCCATTTACCCCATTTTTAGGCATTTGTTATAGTCACAGCTCTTCATTTCTGTACCAATTTTCTATCTCAATCTGTTTTGTGTTACTGTAATGGTGTTCCACAGACTGGATAATTTATTTATTTCTCATAACTTTGGAGGCTCAGAAGTTCAGTGTCCAGGTGTCATTACCTAGTAATGATCCCACTGTGTCATCACATGATGATGGAAAGAAGGGCAAGGAAGAAGAAGAAGAAGAAGAAGAAGAAGAAGGAGGAGGAGGAGGAGGAGGAGGAGGAGGAGGAGGAGGAGGAGGAGAAGAAGAAGAAGAAGAAGAGAGAGTGGTTCGTGGTGGTAATCCTGTCAGGAAGCTGAAGCAGGAAGACTGCCATGAGCTTGAGGCCAGCCAAGGCTGCATTATATATAGTATAGATACATATATAATATAAATATTATATATATATTTATAGATATGCATACTATATTATGCAGCCTGAGCTAATGTGTATGATCCTGTCAAAAAACAACGAAATGGAAGAGGAGGAAGAAGGAAGACAGGGAAGAGGAAGGAGGAGGAAAGAAAAACAGGGCAAGGGAGAGCAAAGAAGGCTGAACTCATTCATAGGTAATTTACAAACTGAGTAACTGTATTAATCCACTAATAAGAACAAATCCTTGGCTGAGGAGATAGCTCAGTGCGTAAGTGTTTACTTTGCAAGCCTGAGGACCTACGTTCAGATCCCCCAAACTCATATGAAAGCCAGGTACACCCTGTGCTCCTATGGGAAGATGACATGTAGAGACAAGAAATTTCCCACAAAGCTTACAGGCCAGATAGCCTGGTGTGTGTAGTGGAGAACAACCAGAGACCCTGTCTCAAAACAAGGTGGAACACAAGGACTGACACCTGAGGTTGTCCTGTAACCTGCACACAGGTACAGTGGCTTGTGTGTTCCCCATCAAACAACAACACACACATAGACAAAGCAGAGCCTCTGCGACCCAATCCCCCATAAAAGAAGTCCCACTTCTCATCCCTGTTGTAGTGGGCGTCAGGTTTTCAGTATATAAGCTTTGAGGAGCACACATACCATAGCATACACTTTTTTTTGCAAGTTTACTTAAATAGCTTGAAAGAAGATAACTACATTGTTATAACTGCTTTTGTATTCAAACTAGTATGTAAAATATATGTAGACCCTGGAAATTCTTCTATTCTCTAATGGGAAAACATGGGTAAAATATGGGTAACCTACATCTCGGTATTATTACAAAATTAACCCTGGCTTTGAAAATTCCTTGCAAGGGTCTCAGTGATAGTCAGGGGTTCCTGAATTGTACTTTTGAGAACTGCTGCACTGTGCTGCTTCTCAGACACAGAGAAAATGACCTGGCTGAATACTAAATGCTCCCTGAGAAACAGTGCTTGCTAAAGTAAACCCAGCCTGCTGTGTAAGTGCGACCAGCAGTGGCTATGCAACTGGACACTGGGCTGCCAACCTGGTCCTGCCTTTGGGTATTCTTGACACTTTCTCATATTCCTCATCTTTATTACAGGGCTTGTTACCAGTCCTTTGCTAAACATTGTGCATGTTCCAAAATCCACTCAACGAGATTCTCAGTGAATTCTAAGATACAGAGGATGCTTGATCAAGCTTGGTTCTTACTTCAGATTGGCAAATGATAGACAAGACCACAGCACTCCAGAAGGGAAGAAAAAGATTCAGCCAGAAGAGACAAGGATAGATTCCCAACTCTTGTTTTAAAATCCTTTAATTGGCTTACATATCCATAGATCCAGCCTTCCAAAAACTTTATCTGGTGCAAAAAGTGTACATATTAGGTTTCCCTAGGACCTGAAGGACCAACTGTCAATCAATGCATTAATTTTTCTAGAACAGAACATGTTGCACTGACACCAAAGCCTTGGTATAGCCTCCTGTCTATCACAGTACATATAAATTTCTTGTTCTTCAAAGCTGTGGAGATTTAGATTGTAGATAAGAAATGATAGGCCTCCTCTGTAGTGTGCCAGTATAAAATGAAGGATTGTGTTCATGCTATTTCATTTCGTTCTCTCAACTCCATAGTAAGACACATATCTAAGGATCTAGAAACGTTCTGGCCTAGCATTTGCATTTCCATAATCCCTATTGGATCATTGGGTTGAAGTAGTGACCTCTAAGTTTTTCTCCTGGATATTGCCTACATTACAGAGTTGCATCAACAGATGTGTTAATGAAAGCATAAACACTTTACATTTATCGTATTGAAAATATCTCTGGCCAAGAACCATCATACTGTGAAGAATAAATGTAACATGTGCAGAGACAATAAGATCTATCACTCACTACATTCCAAGTAACAGGGACTAAAGTGGTGACAACACATAAAATCTGGTAAATACAAACCCAAACATACTGTTCCTAACCTTTAAAGTACAAGTTTCTCACAGAGTAATTAACCTTCATGTTGTTAGAGGAGAAAAGTTCTGGTTACTAATGAACATTGGACAAAAAGAAAGGATAATAGGACTCAAACTGACACTTCTGACAAATTTGTCAGAATTTGAAACTACACACGTGTTGTAACAATGCTTAGAGTCTTGAAAAACTTTCAATTATTGATTTCTGTGAGATTTAACAAAACTATAGTTTCAAAGTTCAAATAATTAAAATATTTTATTTACAATACTTTTCTAACTTCTGGAGGAAATAAGTTCCATCTTTTTAGGCATCTGTACATACCATACATATTAATGGCCAGTTTACCTTTTCACACAACTTAAATACATATGTATTTTAATTTGCACTAGACCTTCTGTGCTTGCCACTGTTGCAAATCCAACAGTGTGACACTTCAGATACTTCTCCTCTACCATGCCAAAAAGTAGGAAAATGTTGTTTGTTAAGAGGTGGAGGAATAGAGAGGGAGAGACCCATCCACTATGTGTGTGTTCAATGTAAGGAGATGTGGCGGCTGTGGTGAATTGGAAGGATCTGTTTTTTCTCTTTTATTCTCCTTCTGCCTCCTCTTATCTTCCATGTCTCTTTGTTTCTCATTATTTTGTCCTTCAAAAGTTGACATTTATTTTTTTTTATATCCACCAGACCACTGCTGCTTTATGGCCTTCACTGTATAGAATATCTTTAGGACAAAATTCAAATAGAGCAGTTAGCTGAACCCAGGGCTTCTCCCAGGATTCCTGGCAACAGGTGTGACAGCAGTAGCGGCTGCCTATCTGGTATCTTTGCTGAAGCTATTTGATGTGCACCCCCATCTCCCTTGCAGACCACAGGAGCACCTTCCTCTCCAGTTCTTAGGAGTGCTGAGCTTCATTGTGCCCAGGTAAGTCCTCCGACCTTGCAGAAGGAAACTTACTGCTCAAGCCTACACCCCAGCCCTCAGGTTTGGGGTGGGGTGAGCCAGCCTACCCTCCATGTCTGGCCTCTTTCCTTAACTAGAACAAGTCTGGAAGTAATCCATGGGATTGCCCAAGGCCTATGTTAGCTGAATCACAGGTAATTTTCTCCCTCTGTGAATTCTTTATCTTTTACTCTCATATAAAAATTGATTCTGAAAGCATTTAACAATAAAAGCCCTTCACAGAAATCTCTTCTTCAGAGTTCATTCTCACCTAAAACAATGGGAGCTAGAGTTAGGCTGTGGAAAAGAACTCTAATTTGAGTCTGAGTCTCCAGCTGCCCAGCATGGCCATCAAGGTACCATAGCTATGTGGTTGGAATACTGATGACCTTAGCTGCCTTACAATTACCACAGCTTTCATTGTGATGAGAAGTTAAGGCAATGTACTTGTGGGTCAGTGTCCAGAGTCCTTGAGAGGTCCAGGGCTAGTGGTAATTGTTAGTACAATGCAATTGGATGGCAGCTGCTTAGTGCTAGAACATGAATTAGAGAAAGACAATGAAAGCTACAGTGATTAATCACCAACTTCAGGCTAAGTGTGAAGGCTAGAAGGCATGTGGTATAAAGCGACTACCATTTCCTGGAACCAGAAGCAGAAACAAGCTCGGTCATACCTTGTACTTAATTCTAACACCAGCAACACTCCAGAGAAGGCAAAATTCCTAACTCCAACAAATCTTCTATATCAGGGTCAGGGGCCTGCCTCGATTTTGAGACCAACCTGGAATTTCTAGATTAACTGAATCCCCTGGGATTCACTCTCTATTTAAGAGCTCCTTTTGCTCACTCAATTGAAGACAAATCAAAAGGCTTTGCCTTAGAAGGCCTCATGTTCCTTGGATCTGCCCTGACCATGTTTTCAGGAACCTGCTAGGGTCTTAGAATGTCCTTACCACCAATGAGGAAGGGCTGCTGTAAGCATCTAACTACAATCAGCAATGGTGGCTTCCAAGCCAAATCCAATCTGTAGTCTGTTCAGGGTAAAATGCCACTGGATTCCAACTACTACACCATTCAATGCCATATTGTTTTTGAGTACTTTCATGCTATATTGGAAGAGGTGGGTAGTTTCAACAAGGGGAAAATGGCCAACATAACCTAAAATATTGCCAGTTCTTTCTTTTAGGATAAATCTGGTGGCCACGGATACAAGAGAAGTGCTAGTTCTAATAAGGAAGAAAAATTAATATATGCCAAAGAATATTCAAGACCTAGAATAAGGCCACATTCACAGAGCCTGGATTAGGTAGGATGGCATATAGAATTAGGCAAAGTTTATCTATGTGGGAGCCATCCTGGCATACAGGACTTAGTGTTCTGTTTGGTTTACTTGTGGAGTCTCTTGATTGACTCTTCTTTTTAAGCAAAGTTATTTCTAAACTCAGTAGGGGAGATATGTGAGGAATATGTTAGCAGACAATGATAAAAAATCAAAAGGCTGAAAGGCTAGATGTGCTACCTAGAATGGATATACTCTGTAAGAAAAGAAAACTCACAAATTCACTGATTAGATATGACAAGCCATTTATCAAAGCTAAAGGCAAGAACTGGTGAGCAGGACACTAGACCACTGAGAAGTTTAATGGTGACTGTTTTCCACAGAGCAGCGATGGTGCCATCAACAATACTGCTATGGAATTGGTCTCTTTAACAACAATTGGAACAGTAAGAACCCAGGGTGATAGAAGCCACTTGACAGAACTTAGATGGTAGAAGCAAGGGGCTTGCAATTATTTGAATGAGTTCCGAGGCTGAAGTGACAGCTGGGAAGCTCCCCTCTGGAGAAACTACTTAGATGCGTACAGCAGCCCTTCCTCATTGGTGGTAAGGACATTCTAAGATAAGACCCCAGCAGGTTTCTGAAAACATGGGTAGAACTAAATACTATATATAATATATATCACATAAAATATATGTGTTTTATATATATGTTACATATAATATATACATACATTATATATATTGTATGCCCATAAAAAGCTTCATTTATAAAGTACAATAAAATATTAACAACTGAACACTAGTTATAAATATTTTAATAAAAGCTATATAAACTCTCTTTCCCATTGTATTATACTCTTCTTGTAATGATAGGAGATGAAACTGCCTATGTGGTGAGGTGAAGTGGGGCCAATGACACAGCACTGTGATATAACAGTGGGCTACCGTGTAAGTGATCAACAGTGTGATATAACAGTGGGCTACCGTGTAAGGTGTGCTTGAAGAGAAGCACTGTGATACCACAGCAGTGGGTTTCACAACCAGAATAGCCATTGAGTGATTGACTTTGTAGGTGGGGCATGTAGCATGAATATAATGAATATAATGAACAAAGAATAAATCATATCTACATCAGGACATTGAGAAATTTTTATCATGTTAATCAGAATGCTGTGCAATTTAAAACATGTATCGCTTACTTCTAGAGGTTTTCCATTTGTTGTTTTCAGACCATAGATGACCAGGAATAACTGAAACAGAAAAGGAAATACAATCGTTGCATCAGTATTGATCTTTGTATATTGACACAAAATTAAGATTATATTTGGCTACATTGGTATTGATCTTTGTATACTGATACAAAATTAAGGTTAACTCTTTTAAAGGTATTGTACCTAGAAAATGCTTAAAAATGAAATGTGAAGTTTTGGCCTTTTGCTAACAACTGTCATAAATTCTTTAGGATAGTTAAGAAATGCAAACTAATAGTTATTCAAGCATGTCATTTTGTTATATACTAGTGTAGTCTTTCACAATTATTTTCTAAGTTAATCAGAAATTAAGTTGCTAAGAGACAAGCAACATTTGCTTATCCAAATACACAGAGATAGATAGGTGGTCTTCAAAAACCTCAAGAGATCTGTAGAATATGGCATTCAATGTTGTTTTCTTAACTTAAGATTTTTTTGATATTGAAACATGTCAGCTCCTGACAGCATCCCCTATTCTACTCCAAGTTATATGATGAGCATCGAAGACTCTCCAATTGAAGATGGTTGCATTAGTGGCAAGCCTGTCACTTGGCAAGAAAAACCCCTTGCTTCAACTGTAGACAAAATGCTGTCCAAAAGTACAAAACTTGGAATCAGGTAAGTCGACAGCCTAACTCTGTCAAGACAGGGTAGGAAAGTCCTTCATAATTCCTGCTCTACAATCAATGTCTGTCAGAGAAACAGGGCCAAAAGTCTAAAGATTGATCCTCCAATGTATGGAGAGAAATTGGGAACTGTCCAGGCAGCCAGTTGTCTGTCATTTCTTAGTTTTGGAAGCTGCTAGCCATGCACTTCCTGTATAATCAGATACATTTATCCCTCTCAGGTCTCTGAGGTGGTTGAAGACTAGATAGCTATAGTCCCATAGTTAAATTTTGAGTTGTTTAGGAATTAAGAGGGTGTTCTGGATCTAAGAAGATGTTTTTAAATGGTGATGCAAGTTAGGATGGAAGATGAGTTGGATATAGAACTTTAAACTCATGGAGATGGTTAGATAGTAGAATGTTAAAGTCAGGTGCCAAATACGTATGGACTGGACATTGGGAATGTATAAGCCTTATAATTTTCATAATTGCAGCCTAATTATTTTTTGTTGTTTTGTATTGTATTTGTAGTTATAAGAGAAAGAGCCACTTGTTGGATTGAAAGGGGGAGTTGTTGGGGTGGGGGAGATATACCTTAAACTTAAAAAAAAGGAAGGGGATGAGGGGGAAGAGGGTGGGAGAGTGGGACAGGGGGAGGGAGTAGAGATGGGATTGTGATTGAGATGTAACTTGAAGAAATAAAAAGAAAAGAAAAGAAAAAAAGGAAACACCAGACAAGAGGAGGGGTATTGTATTAGAATATGCTATTCTTAGGAACAAGAAAGGGACAGATAGCAAGGTAATAATGTCACCAATTATGTTTAGATGTAAGATATAGCCTACAGAACCAAGTGTTTGAAAATTTGGTCCTGAATGGTGGTGCTATTTTGAAAGACTATGAGACATTAAGTAGGTAGGTCTATGCTAGGGTCCCTGAGAGTAAGCTTTATAAGCAATATCCTGGCTATGACTGCCTCCTCCCTGCTTCCTGATCAACCGAGATCTGAACGAGTGGATTCCTGTTCTTGCTGTGGCAGCCACTGTCATGCCTTCCTTCTCACAGAGGATTATACCATCAAAATGAGTAAAAGTAAAACCTTCCCTAAATTGTTTCTTATCAGTCATCTGATTATGGTAATGAGAAAAGCAGCAAATATGCACTCACGTTATACTGAAAAGCCATGGCTAATATTCAGACCTGGGTCAGGCCTTTGATGAGACCTGCCCACTGAAACTGAAGATGGGCTGGAGAAGTGTCCTGCTATTTCATGACAAGTGCCTGTGATAGTAGTTTCTCCAGTCTATACCAAAGGAGTGTGTGGACATTCACTGGGGTAACTGTACAGTTAAAAATGGGCAAATCACATACGCCTAAAAAATTCTTCAGAATGGCAAGCTTGACTGATAATGCAAGGAATTTTATATTTCATCATGACCCTTGACTGAAGTGAAGATTGTAAGGGATAGTTAATCCACTCCTCAGTGGGTTCTTTGACCCTGTGGATTCACTCGGTGATCACTTGATCCATTTCTGATTGTATAATTGAGAATATTATCCATAGGGGTTGGTAGAATACCTTTGTTATATCTGTGGTTTTTAAGATAACTATTTTATAGTTCAGAAGGCCACGTGGAAGCTTCTGGAATTTTCCTGCCATGACCAAGAGAGCTCTAACCCAGTATCTCACATAGGGACAAAGGCAGAGAGATCTGCCAGTCCCCAAACACCCAGCAGTGCAAGAGTAGAGGCCCTCACAGCACCCTCACTTGATTCATTATTTAGCCCCCTTCAAAACCATAGCAGGTGGGGAGATCTTGGAGGAGTGAGAGAACCATAATCAGAATACACTGTATGAAAAAAGTCTATATTCCATAAAAATAGAGGTCTATAAGAATTGAATAATGAGTTACAAATCCAATATAATTTATGAATCATAAAAAACCACCATAGATCTGGATCATTGAAAGTAGGCCCCTAAGAATCAACTAATTGTCTACCATATGTTGCTACTGAATATTCAACCTACGAGCAATGGGAACAAACACTGAGCCTCCAATAAACACTGTTTTGTGAGAACAGCAACCAGTCACGTTTAGAAACTTGGCTTTTTTTCTAAAAAACTTAGATTACTTGGCTATTTTGCAATCTGGAAGTGGTAATAATTTGTCTTGATTGGAGTTGGCACATACTTCACAAATGACTTTATTCGTTTGGCTTATGGACTTTCAAGCAGTACTTCCTCTACTCGCCAGTTTATGGAGTACTTGATAAACTGACATATGGTCCTTCATAATGTCTCACTTTATAGCAAAGGAAGAACAATGCATGCAGGAACATAGGGTCCAACACTCTTAACACATACAGCCTACCCAGAAGCAAGCAAAGCCTTTTGAAACCATGGCTAAGGTTTTCCAGCCTAGATATGAGACCGTATGAAGATGGAGTGACATTAAATCAAGGCCCACTATGTACTACTATGCCTTCGATAGATGAATTCCTATGTCGGGAAAACAAGGGTTAGGGATTATACCTGGATCCTTCACCATTATTCTCAATGACCTCTTCAATTAATTTGTGTTTCTTCTTATGTACTTTGTCTCTATGCTGGATCAAAAACTTGACACAGATTGGAGTCATCTGAGAAGAGGGAACCTCAGTTGAGAAAATGCCTCCATACAACTCAGCTGTAGGGCTTAATTAGATGGGGAGGGTCCAGCCCATTGTGGGTGGTGCCATCCATGAGATGGTCATCCTAGGTTCTATAAGAGGGCAGGCTGAACAAGCCATTGGGCGCAAGCCAGTAAGCAGCACCACTCCATGGCTTTTGCATCAGCTCTTGCCTTGGGTTCCTGCCCTGTTTGAGTTCCTGTCCTGACTTCCTTTGATGACGAACAAGCAGTACATAAGAAATGTAAGTCAATTAAACCCCCACCTCCCCAAGTTGCTTTGGTCTTGGTGTTCTCTCACAGCAGTAGAAAGAGTGACCTAGATGGTCTCATATGTCCTGTATACCAGAGGGAAGGGTTTCTATCAGGAATAAAAAAATAATCAAACAAACTTTAAAATGCAGCTATCATACAGTTGTAGCTATGTACATGTGGCTTCCAGGGTAGTCTCTTGATAGTCCTGTGAAGATTCTGATGGTAAATAAACAAGTACCAAAATATAACTGGAATTTGCCCATTTCTCATGACAGTCATACCATCGTGGTGAGCCATGGCTTAAGTTGTTTAGGGAGCAGAATCTGAGTTTCCAAACCCAAACTCATAGTAGAAGTGTTTAAATGTGTGAGGAATCTGGAAGAGATAGTAGAAGGAGGAAGATCATTTTGCCAGCTATGTTAGTAGGCACTGTGATTTAGCACAGTAATTGGTCCTGTATATGTTTCCACAGCAAAGGAGAACATCCTTTGTGGTTAATCTTAGATGAGTTGAACTTGTGATATAAAGATACTAGGTATGGAAGGCTCAGTGGACCAATGTACTTATATCTCAAGCAGTCAGAACAGTTCAAATCTGGTGGGGCTTGTGGGTAAACGCTGATAATTCTAGTTTACTGGAGAGGCTAAAGCATGAAGATTGTAATATTGCCTGAGACAGAGAGAAGTTCAGGGCCTATCTAGACAACTAAATGAGAACCTGTCTCAAAGAAAAAGGTTTAGAAAATATGTATATAAAAAGCACAAGGGATATACTAGCTCAGTGGTAATATAGTTTCCCAGAAGCATGAGGTCCTAAATTCAATCCCCAGTACCCAAAATGAAAGTGGGGGGGGGGAAGAGGAGGGTGGAGTTGGTTACTGACTTTTGCAGATGACTCATCGCCGAGTCCACTCAAAAATGGCCTTTGCTGAGTGTGAGCTACCTCATCCAAGGTCACTGCTGACCATTTCTAATGACATGTTTATGTGTCTCTATTAGAAGATCTGAAGGACCATTACCTCCCACTCTCCCTCTCCTGGTGGAATCTGTTTAGGCTTCCAGTAATAGCATCACAGTTCAACAGCTCCCTGTGCCTGGCCCTTGCAGATGATGCTTTGGAGGGTTCCATAAGACTCCTGCATGTGACCTTGCATGTCTCTGGGCCTGACATAAGCCTGTGCGCTTCTTTTTTTTTTTTCCTTTATTTTTTATTTCTTCAAGTTACATCTCAATTGCAGTCCCCTCCCTATTCCCCCTCCAGTCCCACCCTCCCACCCTCAACCCCCCCATCCTCTTCCCTTCTTTTCTTTTAAGTTTAAGGTTTATCTTATTTCCCCCTACAGTTTCCCCTTTCAGTCCAACAAATGGCTCTTTCTCTTATAATAATAAATACAATACAGTACAACAGAGGTAATTAGGCCACAGTTATGAGGGTTATATGGCTTAACGTACATTCCCAATGACCAGTCCAAACGTATTTGGTACCTGACTTTAACATTCTACTATCTAACCATCTCCATGAGTTTAAAGTTCTATATCTGACTCAGCTTTCATACTAACTTGTAACACAATTTTATACTTTTGGTTGTGAGCCTAGCCTTTAACGGCTGAGCCATCTCTCCAGCCCGTGTAACACAATTTTAAAAGTATCTTCTTAGATCTATAACACTCTCTTGACTCCTAAACAACTCAAAATTTGATTATGAGAATCTAGCTATCTGTTCTTCAACCACCTCAGAGACCTGAGAGGGATAAATATATCTGATTTTATAGGAAGTACAGGGCCTGCAGCTTCCCAAACTAAGAAATGACATACCAGTGGCTGCCTGGACAGTTCCCATTTTCTCTCCATACATTACAGCATCGATCTTCAGTCATTTGGCCCCACTTCTCTGACAGACATTGATTGTAGAGCAGGGGTTATGAAGGACTTACCTACCCTGTCTTGGCAGAGCTAGGCTGTCGACTTACCTGCTTCCAGGTTTTGTCTTTTTTGGACAGCATTTTGTCTACAGTTGGAGCAAGGGGCTTTTCCTATCAAGAGAGAGGCTTGAGACTAATTCAATCATCTCCCACTGGAGATTCTTCGATGCTCATCTTCTACTTGGGGTAGAATAGGGGGTGCTGTCAGGAGTTGATATGTCTTGATTTAAAAAAATCTAAAGTTACGAAAACATCTTTGAATGCCATATTCTGCAGATCTCTTGAGGTTTTTGAAGAGGCCCTATCTATCTCTTATATTAGGGTAAGCAGATGTTGCTTGTCTCTTAGCAGGTTTATTTCTGATTAGCTTAGAAAGTAACTATAATAGGCTGTGATAGTACCTAACAGAATGACCGGCTTGCATAACCATTAGTTTGCATTTCTTAATTATCCTAAACAGTTTATGACAATTAGTAGTAAAAGGCTGAAACATCACATTTCATTTTTTTTCTTTACCTCCTAACCCTTCCATCCCATTTCTCTGGGGTGGGGTGTCCTTATATAACAGTCCCTCTCAGTTGAGAGTTCGTATGAGGGCCAAGAGCCTCCTCATTCATTGGGGGTCTACGAAGCAGTACCATCAGTGAAAAGTGTCTTGTTGCCCGGGAGAGAGAACTACTAAACAAACAAACCAATAAGCATACAATAGATAATAAAGACTAAAAAATAGAAAAAAATGTAACTAATATATAAAAAATAAATAAAAAATAAAAATTAAAAATAAGAAGTCTATGTCCAAGTTCCCTTTGGTGTGTTAGTTGTAGTATCGATACCTTCTACTATATAGCTAAAATCCTACTATAAGTGAATAGATGCCATATGTGTCCTTCTGAGTCTGGGTTAGTTCACTCAGGATGAACTTTTCTAGTTCCATCCATTTGGCTGCAAATTGCATAATTTCATTGTTCCTGATAGCCTGTGCGCTTCTTTAAACATTCTATTAATGCCTTCTTTCCCCAATTGTCACAACTCTACTTAAAAACAAATTGTTTACTAAGAACAAATAATTGCAAAGAAAACTGAAAATGAAAATATTTAGTCATTTAATTGAGTTCAAAATATTTTATTGAACACAGAGAGCTTTGTTTCTATGGGAAGACTTTGTCATACAGTGTCTTTCCTTCTATGAGCTTTTGGTGTTAAATTATTTATTTTTTAATCAAGTCCTAATCCATTGTTTAGGTAGAGGTTTCTGAAATACTTTAAAAATGTAGTCTGTTTTTAAAATTAGATCTCCATCTGTCATTGCACGGAATGTGTGGGAGCAAATGGTGAATGGACTTATTTTTAACCCTTGCAAGCTATTGGTTTGTTTAACTGTGTTCTTGAAAAGGAAGTGCCGTGGTGAATTCCTTGGTCCCTTCACTCACAATTAAGTCTGCTTTGCTTTGGGATCCACAGTGCCAGGTTTTGAAAGCCCAAATCATCTCTTAGCCTTTAAATAGGACCCCAGATATTGATCTGTATAATGTATATCCTCATTCCCTCTCCAAATTACATTTTTTTTGCAACAAGAAAGATATGCTCACTGAACATAGCATAAACCTTTTGAGTTACAACATTTCTATCTTAGATTGAGAATTTTGATGTTCCTAAGTAAATTGGTGATGATGTTAGGTGCCAAAAGAATGTGTAATGTGTTTAATCTTTTAATTAATCATCCATTTCAAAAACTAACCAGATAATTCTTAGAGTAGTTCCACCTCAAATACAGATGAGAGCTCAGCATGTAGCATGTGCAGTAAGGGTTTCTGATAGGTATTCTCTCAGTCTTTTCAGTTTTTGCCATAACTAGGATTTTATTTCTATGTAATTTAATATCCTTTTTTGTATTGTTTTGTTTTTTTGTTTATTTTTGTTTTTGAGACAGGGATTTTTCTGTATAGCTCTGGCTGTCCTAGAACTTGCTCTGTAGACCAGGCTAGCCTTGAACTCACAGAGATCCACCTACCTCTGCCTCTCCAAGTGCTAGTTTTAAAGGTGTGTGCCACCACAACTCAGTGGTATACTTTTAAATATCATTCTTTTTTTTTTTTAAAAGATTTATTTATTATGTATACAGTGTTCTGTCTGCAGGTATATCTGCAGGCCAGAAGAGGGCACCAGATTTCATTATGGATGGTTGTGAACCACCATGTGGTTGCTGGGAATTGAACTCATGACCTCTGGAAGAGCAGCCAGTGCTCTTAACCACTGAGCCATCTCTCCAGCCCTTAAATATCATTCTTGATGTTACTTTTCTTTTCTTTTAGGTTTTTCAAGACAGGGTTTCTCTGTGTATCCTTGACTGTCCTGGACTCACTCTGTAGACCAGGCTGGCCTTGAACTCACAAAGATCTGCCTGCCTCTGCCTCCTGAGTGCTGGGATTAAAGGCATGCACCACCACGCCTGGCGATGTTACTTTTCTTAAATTTTATATTCCAAAAGTACAAAGGTAGAGAAAATGGTACAATGCATCTTTATGTGCCTACTGCTCACCTTAAACCATTACCAACATTTTCAGCCTTCATTTATTCATTCTGGCCTCATTTCTCTTCTACCATATAGACACACACAGAGATAAGGAGATATATATATATAAAATCAGTCACCTGGGTATCATCAAATAATAATGCCTAAAATATTGTAATACTTCATCTTCAAATGTATCTAACTTTCTCAAAGTTTTTTGCAAGTTGGCCCAATCGAATGTTAAAAAAATAAAATCCACAAACTGCCTGGTTATCATATATCTCAACTACTTAATATACGGTGTCTTCATTTGTGTCTATGGTTTTTGAATTTGTTGAAGAAACCAGCTTATATACCTTTTAGGTCCTGTATTTTAAATGTTTGTGATGCCTTTTTGCTTGTTTCTCTGTATTTCCTACAAAGAATAAAAAGAACCTTGTAATTTTATCTGAGCCTTGAAATGACTCAGGTTCTAATGCTTTTAGGTCCTACTAATTTCCCATGCTGTGTACTTCCTTTGGACTCTGTCATGATCTCATGAAGTCTATTTTGGCTACTTTGAATACTACGGATGATCAAATAGGCGGGGTCCAATGTTCTTGCCTTTTATAGCTGCCTGTGAACATTCACTGACAAGATTGCCTTCAGTCCTTAGGGATTGAAGTCTCAATTTTCTTATTGTACCCTTGCTTCTGAATGAGTAATGCACTATTCTTCTACACTAAAAGCTTCATTAGTTATTTGGTTCTGTTAAAATCTAGTTAACGCAGGAAGGGAAAGGCAAATTCTGGATTTTCCATACTTATTTTCATAGTAATGAGCTAATTGCCTTGGGGTGCTGCCTATGCTGGTTCCTTGGTGTGGGGTATACAGTTCTGTTGTTGGTTTCTTCCAGGACCTGAGCTTACTATAAGGTTAATATCCTAAGAAAAGACCAGGTTTGTTTGCAGAGACCTTTTCTGAATCTCCATAGAACTAGGCAAACTGAATTATGCCAGGTTTTTATTAACTAAGGCTACCACCAAACCTAATGGAAGTCTTCCTTTTAAGTACCATTGTGGGTACATTGATCTTTTAATTTAATTTTTGTTTTGTTTTGTTCTTTTGAGACAGAGTCTCTTTTGTGTATTCCTGGCTCTCCTGGAACGAGCTCTGTAGACCAGGCTGGCCTCCAATTCACAGAGATCTGCTTGCCTCTACCTCTCAAGTGTTGAGATTAAAGGGGTATGCCACCAGGCCCAACTTTTTAAATTTACCTTTTAAAAGAGTGTGATTTTCATTTTTTAAAGGTGGTCATATTGTGTCATTTTGCTAGTAGAATCCCAAGTTAGTTGGTTTTTGTTTTGTTTTATATGACTTCTCTAGTTTTTAATAGATTTTGACATTGCAGCATGCAATTAGTGATCATTTCAGACATTTGTGATTCCACAAAGATGATTTACTGCTCAAGAGCCACTCTTTTAACGTAGTTGGACATAGAAGAAAGGGCATGCATGAGCATCCAGCTCAGTAGATTAACAGAATGCCAATACTCAACAGTTCGGCGGGACCAGAAAAGGCTTCACCTCACACTAGGATGTTAACACCTTGCACAGAAAAAGTTATAATAAAACAGGACATTGTTTTTCTCTGGTGTTAATTGGAAAAAAGCATAGTTGTGTTATGTAAAACACACAGGAACTTTGTGACTCAGTGTGCTGAAATGCTAATGACAGCATGATTGCAGGGCGGACTACAAGCTGTGTTTTTCTTCTACATGCCTCATTTTGTACATTTATCAAATAACGTGGAATGGAAAGGAGATAACTTCATTAAAAGGAAAGGAATCCTCCCGTGTAAAGCCTAGAATGTTGATTACAGAACATTTTAGAGATAATTTATCACATTCTTTCTCTTTTTTGTATCTCTCATGGTCAATTTAATTCACTTATTTCTTAACGGAATTTAATATAGATTATAGAATAAAGAAAATATTGACGTAGTATACTCTACTATCTGCTTCCTCCCTCTGCACCATGCTATATTGATTTCAGTAGACCAGGTCAGAGCTGAGTGGTTCCCGCTTTCAAGGCTGACCCTGAAGGCCGCACACTCTTCCGCCTCTTTGCTCCAGGGGGAGCTTGTCTATGGTCCTGGTTGACAGCTGCAGACACAGCAGCAAAAACAGGAAGTGAAATAAAATCTTGGTCTGACGTGCTTATAAATCAATACTCCCACAGGACAGAATTGTTAGTGTTGGGAACTCACTGTAGTAGTCTCTTTGACCAGAAAGCTAAGTCAATTGATTCTTTATTCAACTAAAATTCAGGGCAACTTGTCGAAAGTAAATTTACCTAGTAACTCTTTAGATATGGAAAATAATTTCAAAAATCCTTTGTAGGATTTTGTAGAACCAGTAGGGAGAGATTTCTAAGCAAAAAAAAAATATATATATGATTTTAAGGAATGGTGTTTTAATCTGAGTTGAGAGTTTTAATGTATGGTACAATTCAACAGTTATAAACAACGGATATAATCACAACTTTTCTGTATGCCTTTTTTTCCTATGTGAATATATCTTTTTTCAAATGGTAATATTTGATTTTTATCTTGAGATGGTATAAGCTAAGCAAGCCCAGGATTGCAGAAATTAGACTACAGTATATTACTTCTGAACAATGAATGCGGGCATTCAGGTGGCTGCCTGGGAAGAAACATGTAAAAGAACCTATCCTTGTAATTGAGGACAATTTCCAGAGCTGTTTTTACTCTTTGGTTTTCTTTTTGTGTTCTTCCTGCTGCTTTGGATGCTGGTCTGTAGATGGACCAAGCCCAGCACTCACTAACAGGACCACTGTCATTAAGTCTGGCTTCCTCCTTCTGGAGCATTTGTTCCTGGTTTAGGTACTGTGTTGGATATCAGAATACATCCATGATAGAGACAGTTGTGCTAACTCACAGCAACCTAGCTAGCAGGGCTACATAGACAGGTGCTAGCAAGTAAGAGGCCAGCAGAGGCTGCACATAGGATAGCGTAGTGGATGATGTGTGATGAAGAGCCCATCCCTGAGCATAGAGGGTTTGTCAGGGATTCTCCAGAGAAATAGAGACAGAAGCAATAAAACCTTCCTGCACTCTCCTCAATGGAGACCTATTTTAAAGAAAATGATTTGTGCAGTTGTGTCCAGTGAGTCTGAACTAGGCAGAACAGGTCAGGAGGGTAGAGAACTAGGAAAAGGCTGCTCTAAAGATGTGAGTCTGAAGCCAGGATTCTTGCTCAGGGGATCTCAGTCTTATTCTCATAAGGCCTTTAACTGATTGAATTCTGGAAAGGAGGGATCTACTTTACTTAAAGTCTAGTTATATAAATGTCAATTTAATTTCAACACTGCTTTCACAAAAACATCTAGACATATTTTAGCCATGTATCTGGGAGCTTTAACTGAATCAAAGTGACACATAAGATTAGCCATAACAGGGACAAAGCTTGTGGGGGAGGCTAGATAGGAGGCAAAGCAGTATCCAGAAAAGGCCCTGGATCCTAGCTGCACATGTAACACTGCCTTCAGCAATTATGATTCCATCTGGTGTAAACACCCTTTCCCCCCCAACAGGCACAGGAATATGTGCCACATGGCAGGGAAAGGGTCAGGGCTCTGCCAGAGGAGATATGATCAGCTTGGACATGGCCACAATATCTCCCTGACAAATGCTAGTTTCTTTGTCTGCATGTTAACTGGATTCATGTTTCATTGATTTTTGCAGATCTTTCTGTCTTTCCTTTTCACAAACCATAAACTTCTTAAACACTCACTTAAGTATTGAGAGTTTGTAGTATGTTATTTAGTATATTTTTCTTTTGTACAAATGGTTCATTCCTGAGCCACACATTCAAAAGTTTCCAGAGAGCACAGAGTAAAAGTAAGTATCCCTCTCAACCCTGACTGCAAGCCACCTTGCCTCACTTCCCTGAGGCAACAGCTCTGATGAGATTGTCAGTTTCTTGTTAGAAAGTCTGTGAAGACAGAACAGCAGAAAGTAGATACTTCACAAACCACAATCATGTCATTATTTTCTTGATTAGCAAATAAGCTAGATATTCTTAGAGATTTAAAAATGGAATTATTATTTTTGTTGTTGTTATTATTATTATTTATGTGGTTGTTTGAATGAGATGATGTTCCCATTGATGATGCTTTTGGTAGGTTTAGAATTTTATCTTTTGGAGAAGTACATTACCTGAGTAGGCTTTGAGAGTTTAAAGACTCAAATATTATTTCTAGTTCAATCTCTCTGTTTCAAGCTTGCAGTTTAGTGGAGCCCTCAGCTCTCTGTTCCTGTTACCACCCATGCTGTTGTTACACCACCATAGACTTTAGTCCTCTGGAACCAAAAGCCTAAATAGACTCTTTTAGAAATTGACTTGGTCATGGTGTTTTATCATAGCAGCAGGAAAGTAACTAATACATCATTATTGTGTGTGTACAGCCAGAGGTTGAGTCCAGGATCTTGAACATACTAGAAATGCCTTATACTATTATTGCTATATAATATTCTATTATGCAATATACTATGATTGAGTTAGCCAGTTCTCCATCTGGACTGTAGAGTATTATGCTAGTAAGATAATAAAGAAACAAATATCCTCAGACACACACTTCTCTCCCATTCATTACTTCGTATGTACACTTGTTCATATGTGTATGTGGGGGGGGGTGTACACACATGTTTGTGTGTATGTATATGGAAGTGAGTGGTTGGTCTTAGGCATCTTTCTCAATTGCCATTCAGCTTAATTTTTGAGACAAGGTCTCTCAGTGAGTCTGGATCTTACCAATTCGACTAGACGAGCTGATGAGCAAGCCACAGCTTTCTTCCTGTCTGTGTCTCCCCAGTGCTGAGAATCTAGGCAAGCATTGCCACGCTTGGCTTTCCATGGGTGTTGGGGATCTCAGCACAGGTTTGCTTACTTGGCAAGCAATTTACCGACTTAGCCATCTTCTCAGTTCCTTTCTTCTTCAGGATGAATTCCCAACAGTAGAAAGTCTAAATTAAAGGACAGACATACTTAAAGTTTTGAAACATTAGCAAAGTGTCCTCCTAGAAACTGTGCTTGTTAACACAGATATAATTGGTTATCCCCAACCCCAATTTACTCCAGATGTATGATCAGACATTACCTGGAGTTATGAAATTTTATTTTAATCCTTGCTTTCCCTCATGTCCTTGGTAACCACTCACCAGCTTCTGCAAATCAGCTGCATGGGGACAGTCCAAGGCAAGGGAACAAAAGGAAGGGGATTCACCCAAGGAGAAATTGCCCTCAGAGGTTGACATTATTGCTAGTTGGATCTAGTTCAAGTACAACAGGGTAGGTTTCTTTGTGACTTTCCCAAAGTCAAGCTCTTAGGTGATCCTGGAAGTCATAAATATCTTGCCTTGACTACATGAGCTAATTTATGCACATCATTTAGGGCACGTACTGGTTCGTGGAAGCATGAAGCAATGCCAGTTAGTATCCTTGCTCATTAGGAGGAGGGTGGGATGGGAGGGGCTGGAGGAACTAGCAGGAGTCTGCTACTCTCAGGCTTCCAACGGCAGCAACAGAAGTAGCTTGAACAGCGTCCTTACTCCTTCCAACTGGGCAATTCAAACAGTGTTTGAGCACAGTGGTAGCAGTGCTAACACCGTTGGGGAGATGAGGATTATTTTTAATTGAGCAGGAGCTAATGAGAGCTGCATTGCTTTGAATCTGCCCATTGGATGAGAACAAACATTAATGACCACTGGGTTGGAAAGACCAGAAACATTTCACCAAATGAGAGGGCATCTTCTCCCATTGGTTATAAAACAGCGTGCCAGAGACCAGAGCATGCTTTCCAGCTGCGAAGGTCCATCAGTGATGGCACTGTTAAATATGGAGTGAAGGCCACATAAACTGCCATCCATGCATGAAGCAACTAAAATGTGTTGCCCCTGAAGCAACACTCCAAACACCAGCAACTGTCAGAGCTTTCAGGGATAAGCGAGTCAGCGGATGACAAAGGCATAGGAATTAAGAAAGCTGAGGGTGTGTGGAGAAGAAGTCCATGTCTGAATTGGAGCAGAATTCAAAAAGTATTAGCCACTGGGTCCCCAGTGATAACAAAGCTAAGATCTCCCCTGGCTGCACCCCCTGCTAGCTCCTCTACAGAAGTGTGCCCTATGATTTGCTGGTGACTCAATTAGTGGATATTTGACATATCTGATGGGAAACCCAGGCTCTGGGAAAAAGGCATCTCCCTGTTTTCTGCTTTCTACTCCTCGTTGCCTTTGTTATGTGTGTGCTACCCAGTATTGCACATTTGATGTCTGTTCCACTCAAAGCCTGCTTCTCCTTTCCTAGTTTGAACTTCCAGAGTGAAGTTCAAGCCACTGGGATTCAGTGAGAACTGCAGTTATTCCAAATAGGTTTCTGAGATGCTGTTATTCCCTGGGTGTTTGATAGAAAACAGCTTGTACCCCTCCATCCAGTACCATTAATTTGACGATTGAGGAGGTTGGCAATGATGAAATCACTGCACTGGGAATGTACAAGCTAGAGGAAGAGTGGAAACAGAATACTGCCAGGTTTCTCTTTCTGCCTTTTCATTATCCTCTGAAGCTTGAAACAGGAATTCTGAGGACACCAAAGCCATGTCTCCCAGGCACAACCAGGTACCTGCTGGACACTGGGCCTGAAATGTGATGCATCTCTGTGTGGGGGATTTTCTCACTAGGGCGCGTTGCCTTTGAAAGCTCCACACTTCTGATTTCAGAGTCACTGCAGTCCCAGCTCCCCTGAGATCCTGTGCCACTCCCTGGTCCTAAGAATCTTAAGCACCCACCTAGGTTTTGAGAAGAGCAAATCAGAAAGGAGAGAACTTTGAGTTGGTTACTCTTATGTCACCCTGGCCCCAGATGCCTCATTGCCTGAGCAGCTGTTGCAGCTCTGAGGTGAACATCAGACCATCTTTCCACCTCGTCTCCTTCAATCCTACATTGACATTTTTACAAATTCCCACTGTTGTTGTTATTATTATTATTGGTTTTTCAAGACAGAGTTTCTTTGTGTATCCTTGGCTGTCCTGGACTCACTTTGTAGACCAGGCTGGCCTTGAACTCACAGAGATCCACCTGCCTCTGCCTCCCGAGTCCTGGGGTTAAAGGCGTGTGCCACCACGCCAGCCTTTACAGACAGTTGTGAACTGCCATGTGATGCTGGGATTTGAACCCTGTCCCTTGGAAGAACAGCCAGTGCTCTCAATCACTGAGCAATCTCTCCAGCCCCTGTTTTTATTATTAACATAAATAGCAACATGTTTACTTTTTATTAATAACTGTTTTTAATTATTATTTTTGAGTCAATAGCACAAAGGTGTTTCAGGGAAGCAGTTTGCAGAGTCTGATGACAAAAATTCATATTTGGGGTGACTTAATGTGCTCTGGAAGGTCATCATCTTTCCCCCCTCACTGTGCATGAGCTCTGTCCGCACAGCTGTGCATGTCTGATCTCTTCACATGGCTTCCAGGGCTGATGCACGGTATCAGAGCACCTCTCAGTCCTAGTGTTCTAGGTGACATCTGCACTAATTTGTCATTACTTTATTTTGGGGGAGTTTTCAATTACAATAAATTTGATTTTCATTAAGCAATTGTGGGTTTCTAATCATGTCTTCATTTTAAAATGAGGTGCCTTCTTTTACTCTTCATTCTGACTTATGTTTCCCACCAAAGCTCTTGTAGCATTAAATTATTTGTTGGCTTTCATGTGATATTTGTGCTTTTCAATAATAAGCAAAAAATATTGTCCACCAAGTAAAAATGGCCAATAATTGACACATGGAGGTTTATTTAAAATAGCTTTTATCGAAAAGTAATTAATCAATATACAAATATTATTATTATTAAAGCACAATCATCACTTAAAATTTTTTGGTTTGGGGATGGCAAGATGTCTTAGCAGGCAAAGACGCTTGCCACCAAACCTGACTCAAGTTTTATCCACAGATCTATAAATATGTATATACACACATACAATAAAAAAATTGAATATTTTTGTATCTTTCAATTTAGTTTGTGTGTATGTGTGTGTGTGTGTGTGTGTGTGTATGTGTGTGTGTGTGTGTGTGTGTGTGTGTGTGTGTTTATCTGTGTGGTCATGCACATACTATAGTGTTTGTGTGGAGGTCAGAGGACAACTATTGGGAGTCAGTTCTTTTTTCTACTGTGTGGATTCTTGGGATTGACTTAACTGCAAGTGTCTCATGGATAGCCTCCAAGCCATATCACTTGTCCCAATCTCCACTTTAAAATGGTGAGTTTGCAGAAACCTACACATACCTGAGCCTGTCTGTATGTCTGTCTCTCTGCGTGCTCACGCATGTGTGCAGTTAATTGCTCGTGTATGAGTACACATACATGCATGGATATGGATGGCTTAGGCTGATGCACATGTCTTCCTCAATCACTTGGCTCTCTTACTTTTTGAGACTGGGTCTCTCACAGAACTTAGAGCTCAGTAATTCTGCCAAGCTAGCTGGCCGTTGGGCTCCCAAGGGTCTCTCTCTTGTTTCCTCCCAAGCACCAAGGATACAGACAGGAGTCATTGCCTGGCTTCTTATGTGAGTTTGTGAGTGCTGAAGATGAGATTAAACTTGGCTCTTCATGCTTGGTGGTGCAATAAAAAACTTGGCTTACCAATGGAGATATTTCCCTAGCTTTAAGAAATGGCACTTCGTATGCCACACAGTTCCTTTCAGAAGACCCTATATTCCACAACTCTCTGCATCCAGTAGACAAAGGCTCCAATTTATAGTGGTGATAAATCCACAAGCAACAAAAGCAAGTGGCTTATTTGCATACAGATAGGATGCTAACCAGCAGATGTTGATAAGTCTCAAGAGAATTAGAACAGGTTGTCAGGATCATTCCTACAGAGGTGGCCAGACAGTGTGAGCCAGGCAGGAGGAGTTAGATTAAGCAGGAGAGGTAGACAGCCATCAGTTATCAGTGGTCCCCAGCGTATGCTTCCTCCTGCCCTTGAGAGCTGACCAGTGCATCCTTATCTCTGTAGCTCTGGAATTTGGAGTTGTTGTCTGCTAGAGAAGAGTGATTACAGATAGTGAGAGGGTCTAATGGACAGTAGCAGTCAGTCACGTGGGAATGGAGTGGTGGCAGTGGAGGCAGGTGTGTTCTTCGACCACAAGCAGATTACTAAGGTCACCTTAGGAAAGTTTCTTAGACATCTCTGTAACTGAGGTGGAAGCTTCATTTTGTACATTATTAGCATTTTATAAGAATAAAATACAGTAAGCTTATAATAGCTCTTTGAAAAATTGAAAGTCCAATCCATCTAAAGTGCCAGTTTTATGCAACCTATGATCAGCATTTTATATCTGTCCAATATGGTGTCACTTTATATATGTTATGTCCATATAGCATCATTGCTGTGATCTGCAATTAAATAAATTTTGTTCACTCTTACAACCTGTAAGATAGATGACATCATGATCTCATTTGGAGATTAGAAAAATGGAGATAGGTAATTTGGCATAGATCACAGTGACCAGCTAACTAAAATAACAAACTAAGCCCTTCAACTTGCTTTGTATCCTGCAACCTTCCTTAAACACACACACACACACACACACACACACACACACACACCACACATTCATCTTCCAAACTTAAATCTAATTATGATAATCAGCCTCAATTATAAATACAATATTTTTCAGTGAGGCAGTTCCTCAGGGAGTTGGAAATAAGCTATCTCAAGATCTAGTTATACCATTATTGGGCATATACCCAAAGGAGACTTCATTCTGTTACAGAGATACTTGCTCAACCATGTTCATTGATGTTCTATTCAAAACAGCCAGAAATAGGAAACAGCCTAGATGTTCATCAATGGATGAATGGATAAAAGAACAATAGTGCTACATTTACACAATGGAATATTACTCAACTCTTAAAAACATGAAATCATGAAATTTTACAGGTAAATGGATGGAACTAGAAAAAAAAAACCCTGAGTGATGTAATCTAGATCCAGAAAGACAGATATGGTATGTATTCACTTATATTTGGATGTTAGCCCTTAAGTCTTCAAGAAGCAACCTCTTAAGTGGGGATGGATCACCCTAAGATGGGTAAATAGAATAGTTACAGATGGATTGAGGGGCAAGGACAGGAATGGGAGGATCAAATGGGGAGAGTGAGTAAAGAGGGCATGAGGGAGGGAGTATGGAAAGAGACAGATAAAACAAAGGGCCATTTAAGGGCTCTAAAATATAGCCATGTTTGAAAGCGATATAAATGAAGTTATCCAATAGAAGGAGAGACAGATCCCCAACTGGGCATCTCTTGTTATCAAATGAAGCTTCATGTGTCAGGAGTGGGTTACATCTAATTGAGTTGTTGGCCAAAGGGGCCCCATGGGAATACTCAAACAACCCAGACTAATGCCAAGTTTATTGGTTGTTCTCTATAGGCAGATAGTAAGGTCCTTTTGCTGCAGACAACATTTATATAAGTCATTGAACATGGAGCAGCCGAGCTGGTGCTTACCTAGAGCTTTCACTCCTACAGACCAATGATCATGGTACTAGAAGGTACTGTGTACACTATGGAAGGAGAAAGATCTACAATGACGAACTGCCTGCAAGATGGGCTAATGCAATAGTGGCACAAAGCTTGTGGGAGTAACCAATAAATATCTGACTGGATCTAAGGCCTACCCCATGGATGGAATCCATCTTTGACACTGCTAGGATGGGCCAAGAACCTGAGACCAGATAATGCAGGGACCTAGTGAGAAATAAAATACTACTAGTCAGCTAAAGGAACATGGCCAATGACATTCTACTGTATTCATAGACCAGTGCCTTGCTCAGCCATTGTTAGAAAAGCTTTCCCTTGCAGTAGATGGGAACAAATACAGAGATTCACAGCTGGACAATGTGCAGAGAGTTGGAATACCCAGACCTAAATGGAATGTCTTGAACAAATCCCTCCCATCAGGGCTTAGGCAACCCCATGGAAGAGGAGGTAAAAAGATTATAAAAGCCAAAGGGAATGGTGTTGTCAGGTATCCACCAGAGAAGACTACTTGGACTTCCGGTTTAACCCAATAGAAAGCCCTTATTAGCCAATCAACTACTTCACTGGGTGTTTGGGATCCCAGTGTGACCTCGAACTTTTGTAAGGCTGAGCATAGTGTAAGCATATTTATACTTAAAAGCTGGGTTGATATACTCCAATTAACAAGAACAGTTAGCCCAAAGGAGAACTACAGAGGTAAAAAAGCAAGGTTAAAGGAAGTACATTTAGAAACATTCCCAGTACTAAGGATTTTGATGAATTAGACCTTTGTTTTAGTTTTGGCAGATTACGCTATGTGCTGAGTTTTACAGCATGAATGATACTTCCATCATGGAGACAGGTGTACTTAGGTCTGGGACCCTGTTACAATGGAGGACACCAAATAAAGCGATCTAAACACAGTGGGACCGACACATATATGAACTCACAGAGACTGTGGTAGCATGGATAGTCCTTGCACATCTAAACCACATGGGGTTCCTGTGCTGAGAAGTGAAGTAGAAGTGTATCCCAACAATACTTTCAATATTACTGTCAGAGCTAAAAAGTGAGCACTAATTCTTTCATTGCCACATGCTCTGTCATTTTACTTCACTCTGCCTTGTGAAGTTGAATCAGTATTCAAATCAATCTCATACACTGTGGTTGGTTACCAGAGCATTAAAATATCTCTCTCTGTCTATGACTCTGTCTGGGTTATTTTTTGTAGGGTCCTCCCCACTGCTATATGCATCCTCAAAGCACTTAGCATCTGTTTGTCTCCCTCTTGCCTCTTATAAATGAGTACTTAGACCTAGGCTCTTGGTCAGATTTCTATTCTTTCAGCTTCAAGCCTTCTCAGCTGCCCTCTCAAGTTTGGAAATGCCCTGAGATTGGAAAGAACTTAAGTTAGGTATTCATAGTACTTAATCAAGCATGGTGGCCCAAAACATGAAGTTATTCTGGCTAGTCTGAAGAGGAAGGAGGTATAAAACCATGTTGGATGAGAAGGTAAATTGATCTTAAAACAAAAATGGAGACTTTTAAGTAAAATATGGTATAAGATAAAAATCAACCTTTTCTTCTACAAGTTGCTGTAGAAATAATTTAATTAAATTATTGTCAGTAATTATATTATAGTTAATTGGTTGGTGGGGGTAATCCTTAACCCACCAGTATAAATAAACACACAGACACCTGATGGATTTTAACAAGCCTTAGCCTGGACTGTGCAATCTTGGCCTAACTAATCTAGTTTATAATTATATTCCCCAAATAAAATCCCATACATATATACATTCCCCTGGGCTGTTATTCTCCTTGCTATGCCGATGTTCCAGGCCACGTGGCATGATATTCTTACATCTCTCACCTATGGCATATCTCTCCTTCCTCCTGCCTGGCTTTTTCAGCAAATACTACCAGTGTGTGCCACCATAACCAGCAGTTACAGACAGCTGTAAACTCCCATCTAGGTGCTGGGATTTGAACACGGGTCCTTTAGAAGAACAGTCAGTTCTCTTAACCATGAACCATCTCTCCAGCCCTGGAATCTAGTTTCAACTGCATTGTTTTGGTGGATATAGATAGCCCTGACAAGCATCTAGTAGCCAGGGAGCTCTGAACTCCAGCTGCCATCAATTTTGTATTTTCTATTGGGAAGGGCCTCCCTCCTTCCCCCATTGTCACTGTTGATAACTTAGAATTCCATCTGTAAGTTCCTTCTTTTTCTAAGCCTATCCTAGTTGATCTTTCTAAAAAAGAATACACAGAACCACAATTGTCAGTGTAAAAAAATCATTTGTATGCCAATAGAAACAAACTGAAATGGAGTCCATATGTACTGAGACAAAGTAAATTCCTCCATTTTTAATCTAGGTGGTTAATTCCATTCCCAAGCTCTGTCTAGAAGGCTGTTGTTTTTTTAGTACATAAGAAGAGCCTTAGCTCTCTCTCTCTTTACTGCAAAGCAGCAGCTTTTGTTAAGGGAGCCACACCTTTGAAATATATTTGGGTTCAGTTCCCCACTCTTTGGCAAGGAAACTGCCTTTCATCCAGGCCTTCTCAGGATGTAAGCATGGATTCTAATTTCTGTAAGTTTTGGCACTAAACTCCTTAGGTCCTGGGGAGTGTAGTTTGCTTTTTCCCTTTGGAATTGATTTATTATCTAATTATGAATTTTAAGGAATGGTTATCATGCCCTATTTTGGGTGCCATTTGTAACTGAAACCTTGTTAATAAATATATTTATTAATAACTATAAACTGTTATATTAGGGCACAGACCAGCTGATGGTGGCCTCCTGGGAGTCCTGACCTTAGCTGGAGGCCTGAAACCTGTGATGGCCTTTTGTCATCTAAAACCGAAACTCTGTTAATAAATATATTAATTAATAGCAATAAACTGTTATATTAGGTCAGCAGAGTAGCCAGTGGGAGGCTGGCTTGCCTTAGCTGGCAGCCTGACCTGTCCTGATTATAAGGCCCAGGACCAAGGGTAGCCTTTTTTCCCAATAATTAAATACACCAAGACTTTTTAATGTTTCAATGCCTAGACCTTAGCTGACTCTCAATTAGCTAATCTAAGTTAACCTGATGAACTATTCTCAATCTGCCATGTGGCTTGCTGTACCTTCAGAGCTCACACTGAGAGATCCTTCTGCTTCTGAGTCCTGGAATTTTCTCAGGTTCCTTTCTTCCTCCCAGGAAGTTCTGCCTTCCTATTCTCTCTCTGCCCAGCTAAATGGCCATCAGCAACTTTTATTATCCAATTAGAGAGTGCCTCAGAAAGGGCGGTATAAGACCTTTCTCCAACAAGCTACTTTTGGTCAGAATATTTTTATCAGAGAAACATAAAGGAAGATAGAATAATATACTATGTTGTTTTTGTGGCAACCTCATACGTCTCATGATGCCTATCTGTTCATTACACCTCGAGTCTATGTCCAGGAATTGACACATACTTTGTGTAAATAGGCTTTATGATGTCAAACACCACGGTGAACACATCCAATCACATGTTTCTCAGCCTAGTTCTATTGTCAGGTGAAATGTATTTACACTTACTTTCAATCCCAAACTGTAGCCGTTGTGTTAGAGGGATCAACCAGTGCCCCAGGAGGTACCTCTTTCTGATGAAGAATGAGTGTGTCACCTATTCATTGCACTAACATCTGCAAAGATCCATCACGTCCAATTTTCCTTTACAGAGTCAAGGAAACTAGAATCCCACAGAACTGATGACACAATCAGAAGCTCATGCCATGTCAATTGATTTGGGCTGGAATGCGAACCTTTGGATTCCACAGAGAGGATTCTTTGCTCTGAACTATAGCCATTCTCAATAATATTGGCTAACCAAAAATGAAGACAGCCTTGGCCAGGGGCATAAAATATTTTTAATCTTTTATGTTGTGAAGTAACTTTTTCCTGTAAGAAATTTATAGATTATATATGTGTGTGTGTATGTGTATATATATATGTGTGTGTGTATGTGTATATATATACATGTGTATGTGTATGTATATAAAATGAAAGCAAGCAAAGTATGCATATATTTGTATGTATGTAAAAATAGCTTTTAATTAACATTCACCTATTTGATATCTCTAAAGCCCAAGTCTAATTCTTAGTATCTCCTCTTTTGAATTCCTCAAAAAATAAAATATCTATTGAACATATTAATTTAACTTCTATTTTACCACAATGTAGTGGTTTGAATTAAATGGCCCCCTAGACTCATATATTTGCATGTTTAGTCCTCACTTGGTAGACTATTTGGAAAGATTAGCAGATATGGCCTTGTCTAAAATAGGTGTGTCCATGCTGGGGGAGGTGTTTCTCTGGGGATGGGCTTTAAGGTTTCAAAAGCCCAGACCAGCCACAGTCTCTCTCTCTCTCTCTTTCTGTCTCTCTGTCTTTCTCTCCTTCCCTCTTTCTCTCTCCTGCCTGTTGCCCACAAATCAGGATGTAGCTCTCAGCTACCTCTACAGTGCCATATCTGCTTGCATTCCACCATGCTTCCTTCTATGATGATACCAGATGAACCCTGTGACACTGTACTCAAGCCCCAATTAAATGCTTTCTTTTTTAAGAGTTGCCTTGGTCATGGTATTTCTTCACAACAATAGAACAGTGACTAAGAAACACAAGAAGACATGTTTTCCTTATAAGCAACCCATCCTGATGCTTATGCAGCCATGAGCTTGAGGTCTACTAATTTGAGTCAGGCATTGCTCATCCAGCTTGCTTAGTAATGCAACAGTAGCATTTATGGAGAATTCCAAGAACTCCATGTATCTTCTGGTCACACTTCATCTCCTCCTTTTCTCTTTGTTCATTATCCAAAGTATACAAGCATGAAGAAGATAAATCTTTGTATCCCTTTGATTGTTTCTGAATGGAAAAGAGTTTGGGCAGATAAGAAAAGGGAAAAGTATCCAGCAAGAGAGATCCTTTGAGGGTGATTTTTCATATAAATGTTTCCCAGAAATGTTGCTGAGAGTGTTTTTCAGAGACATCTCTCACTGTCTGTGGGATTCTTGGGTAGGGATGTTGTGATTTAAGATTTTGTCTCTGAGTTAGAACATGCATTTATTAGTTTAGAAGGGCATAAAAAGTTGAAGTAGAAAGCAACCTCTGACACCTGGGTGGTTGCCAGATGCTCCCATGTGGAACATTGCTGCATGCTGGCCTGGAGCCTTTATCTAGACCTGTTTCTCTCTTGTTCATATAAACACTCTCAGAGCATCCAACTTCAGGCAAGGTCGCTTTGAGACCATGATGAAGTGAGACCAACCAAGGCCACTGTGTGTGCAACCAATAAATTACCCAAGGTTCCCTCTTGCAAAAAAAAAAGTCACTGGTATTGATTCACTAACTATAATTAGGTCTTAGCTTTAGTCTGCCTTCATATAGATAAAGTTTGCTGGTATACATAGACTTATAGACTCTCTTCTACTTCCTGACAACCCCCAGTCTAGACCAAACCTCCATTTTAGCCACACCCACCATCAACTATGACATAACCAAAGCCCAAATGATTCTCTTTCACTTTCTCTTACTGAGGCACTTCATGGATCCTTGTGCTGTCTTCTTCCTTGCCTAGTGTGGGTATGTTTCTGAAAATCTGTGGGTGGGGAGCACTGATAAGGTACATTTATAGAACATTTAATTTTTTGGGGATCCATTAACTATGACAACAGCAAAAAGTTCCCAGAGCATGCACCACAACCACACTGTTTTGCTTCCTTTTGTTTTGCATTATCACCAGCCCCAAGTCTTATATTTATTTGGGTAAAATCTTAGGTGGTGTCCCAGTATCTAAAGTGGGCCAAAAGGAGCTCCCTGTTGTGCTCAGAGCAGCCCTGGGCATCTCATAATTTCCATCTCTCAGTTTTATTTAGTGGCCATATTGAGTGAGGGGCTGAATGCTCTGCCTCAAGTGTGGTGGTTATTCCTCCCCTCCACCTGTGCCGCCATGCCTGTTTCTACAGTAGCCTTAAGGCATGCCCACTTGTCGGAGGGACCCACACCAAAATCACATGTCAGTTTAAATCTGTCATGCTGCACATTAGGCATCTGTATTTCTTTTCTCATTCCTCTGATAAAACACCTAACAACAACAACCCCAGGAAATTTGAGTTCACAGTCCATCAAAGTGGGGACAGCATGGTCACGAGTACAGAAAGAGGAAGCTGCTCACATTGTGTTTGTTGTGAGCATGTAGAAAGAGAGCTATACTAGTACTTAGTATGCTATCTCCGATTCATTCATTCCAGGGTCCCACCCACAGGGTGCCACTGGTATTCAGCATGGAGCCTCCATCTTCACCCAAACCTTTCTGGAAACACCCTCAGATACACCCATCAGTGTTCTTCCTAGAGGATTATAATCCAGACCAGTTGACAATGAATATTAATCACAATAGCATCCAAGACCCAGATGGTCGGAGTTCTTTAAGGCCACTCTATTTAGACAAAGAACATAGCTTCCTGATTCCAACTTCGAAGACAGAATTCTGTAGTGGTGTCATGTTATTCACAGCTCAGTGTGGCCTGAGCACTCACCAGCTCTAGTGGCCCGCTCTGGTTTTTCATGTGGATGTGATGGTCAAAACCTCTCCCCATTAGTGCCACTGTGTTGGGGCTTTAGGCCCACAAATATGCAATACCTCTGCTCTTAGTTTCATCTTTTCTATTTTTTGACTAACAATGAGAATCAGGAAAACATTGATATACATTGTGCAGTCAGCACTGCGGGATTGGCATGAAGGTCATGAATGGGATTCTCAGTTAAAAATATTTGATTTTTTTAAATGAATACTAACCAAACGTAACCATTGAGGGAAGAACACTGTTGAGGAAAATGATAGAGGCCTAGATTCCTGGAAAAACAAAAAACAGAGCTGTGGTCTTAGTGGAACGCTTGCGTTATCTCATGGAATGCCGAGATGACGTCTGTGTTTGTTTTACATAACACCTACAAGTGTCAAGTAGAAGAGATAGTATGTCCTCTTGGATGATGCCTGAGCTAGCGGTAAATCTAAGTGATGTGGCAGCTAATCTTGGTTGTTAACTTGAAACACCTGTGAAGAGGGAACCTCAGTTGAAGAACTGACTCCATCAGAATGACCTGTGGCACATCTGTGGAGGAAATTGTATTGATTTAAATTAATTAATTACTTTTTGGTTTTTCGAGACAGGGTTTCTCTGTGTATATCTGGCTGTCCTGGACTGACTCTGTAGACCAGGCTGGCTTTGAACTTACAGAGATCCACCTGCCTCTGCCTCCCAAATTAAAGGCGTGTGCCACTAATGCCCAGCCATGTATTGATTGTTAATCATGTAAGAATACCAAACTCACTGTGGGAATACCATCTCTAAATACATGCATAGGCTGGGGCTGTCTAAGAAATGTAGCTAAATGTGAGCCAGGGAGTGAGGGATAAGCAGTTCATGGTTTCTGTTTCAGGCTCCTGCTTTGTATTCCCACCTCAGCTTCCCTCAATGACAGACTATGACCTGTACAATGAATAAAAAATTTCTCCCAATATCACAACAATATTAAAAAAACTTGGATAGGTGGTTATGAGGTACTGTTTTAAATTTCTTGAGAGAAAACCCTGGAGAGATACACGGGGCCACACACATTGTTTTGGTGGTAACTGTCAGGATTTCTATTACATTCTGAAGAGTAGAAATTGTGGTGGAGACATATACTATGAACTGAGAAACTTTTCTGTAGGTCACAGTTCAACCACAGCAAGGATTCAGCCTCAACAAGGTGGGTGGAGTCCAGATAAAATAGCCCTGAAAGAACTTGGTCTGTGTGTAAGACAAAGGTCTATGTGCAGACTAGTCGTCAGGCAAAGCCTCTTCTACCTGAATGTAGGGTGGTTCTTCTTTACAAGTCATCCATTTTTCTAGGTAAGTCTGTGCCATACTCATTCCATCTTTATGTTACATTCTGACCTATTCACAAGTCAGAATGTGAGTAATGACCCAGAAATAACAAGAAAGGGAACTGTGAATGGATTTCTTCACCAGAACTATGAAAAACAAAACACTAGCATAACTCTTTGTAAAAATTAATAAATACATCCCTGTCCTTAAGCTGTTCCATGAAAAGCAGCAAGATGTCTTTGACAGCTTGTCAGAGGATAATTACTAGAGAGGAGACTGGTCATATGAGTGAGGTACTTATCTTGAGCTCAAAATTTAAGGTATCAATAAGCTCATTAGTTAAGGTAAGTAATATTTATATGCTGCCCTAGTTACTGTTCTGTTCCTGTGAAGAGACACTATGACCAAAGAAATGCCGATAAAGTATTTAATTTGGAGCTTGTTCATAGTTTCAGAGGACTGGTTCATTATCATCATGGTGGGAGGCAGACAGGCATGGTGCTGAAGCAGTAGCTGAGAGCTTTACATCCTGATCCACAGAGAGCAGGCAGAGAAGGTGAGACTGAGTCTGGCATGGGCTTTTGAAACCTCAAAGCCCACCTCCAGTGACACACCTTGTCCAACAAGGCTGCACCTCCTGATCCTTCCAAACAGCTTACCAACTGTGAACAAAGCATGCAATTATATGATCCTACGGGAGTCAAGGTCATTCATACCACCACAGATTTAAAATAAAACACTCAAAGCAAAGACTTCTGTCTACCTTGTTATTCCCTATTAAGCTTCACTGTGAACAATGTCTACAAATGATTTTTGTAAATCAGCACACCATTCCTTATATTCTGCTTCTCTGCATTAGCTGACTGAGTCAACATGGGCTACTATGACAAAACCCCATAGACTGGATCCTGAAGCAGTAGACACTTTTCTCCACCACTCCAGGGACAAATTCTAGACTGGAGGAACTGGCAAACTCAGTTCTGATGAACACTTTCCTCCTGCTTTGCAAACACCTCTATCTAGTTGTGTCTTCATATTACAGACACAGCATGAGCTCTGACATGTCTTTCTTTTCTTCTAAGGACATCTAATTCTTCTAATCTCATCTCAGGACACCACTCTCATGACTTCATTCTAATCTGATCATTTCCCAACACCCAACCCCCCACTGTGTTGGCTACTTTTGTCAGTATGACACAAGCTAGAGTCTCTGAAAAGGAGGGAATTTTAATTGAGAAAATACCTCCATAAGATCCAGCTGTAAGATATTTTCTTAATTAATTTTTGATGAAGGAGGGCCTAGCCCATTGTGGGCAGAGCTATCCCATGGCTTGTGGTCCTGGGTTCTATAAGAAAGCAGGGTGAGCAAGTCATGAGGAGCAAGTCAGTGAACAACACTTCTCCATGGCCTCTGCATCAGCTCCTGCCTCCAGGTTCCTGCCTTGTTTTAGTTTCTGCCCTGAGTTCCTTGGTTGATGGACAGCTACCTGGAAATGTAAGCTGAAATAAACCTTTCCTCCCCAAGTTGCTTTGATCATGGCATATTATCATAGAATAGTAACCCTAACTAGGACACCCACCTTGATGATATCATCATATTGCAGAGTATGGAGTCAACATATAAATTTGAACTACACACATTCAACTCATAAGGCCTACTAAATCTTTACATGAATCCAGTGAGGTATATCCTATCATCATTTTCTCTCCTTTTTTTTTTTTTGGTCTTTTTCCCTTTGAGATAAAGAATAATTGAGTACAGAAATGTCAAAATGAGTATGGCTGAGAAGGTGTTAAAATCAGGATTTGAGCCTAGGTCCTCTGACCTAGGCTTGCACTTATATCCTTTTTGATATCATTATTCTAAAGGAAATGAATAATGATTTCATAAGAGAAACTGTGCCAACAATGACAGATAGAAGAGGGTGCTAACTTAGGGATGGCAGAGTCTTTCCACCATTGCATTTGCGTACATGTAGACATGAAACACCCTGTGGAAATGCACAAGCGAGATAGTGAAGGGACCCTTCTTGACCCTGTGCCAATCAGTACCTCTCTTGCTGGACAGATCTGAGGTGACCTCTCAGTCTATAAAGTCACACTGCATGCAGAGGGAAAGTTTTGAGGAAATGCAGGAAAGAGGCAGATTACAGAGAATGAAGAACTTCAGGGGTAGAAGGAGCAAGGTCCTCTAATCCCCATCAGATCACCAGGTAATTGAGAACAGGGGATAGGAGAATGACTGAGAGGAAGCAGGGATGGAGAGGTGCAAAAATCCTCCATCTCTTCAAAAAGATGCTGCCATGTAAGTTTGTAGAAATGTCAAGTTCTGTGGTGTCCTGTACAGTTTTCATAAGTGACAGTGAGGGTTTCACTTCTAACTCTTGACTTCTAACATGTTTGTCTGTGTCCGCTGTTCCTGAATACTACCTGTTTCCTCTTACTGCTGATTTAGCATGCCCCAAATCATTTACACTGTGTTCTGGTGTCTCCTGGACATCCGATGGCCTTGTCCAAGGTTGCATCATGATCCATGGCCAGGATTTGGACTCAAGCCCAGAATCTGACTTCTAAGTGTCTGGTCTAGCCCTTATTTGACTTAATTAACATTCCCTGTTAATTCTTCTTTTCCACAAATTTGCAGGCTTCATGAGCTCAAAGAGTGAAATTAATTTCTATAGTAGTTGGTGCCTTCATTCATTTTGCTTTGGTTCAGTTGCCTTCTGTGGAGGCTCAAGTGAGTCTCAGACACTGCTCAATATGCCTGGCAGACTCATCCACTGCTAATTTGAAGTTGAGAAGTGAGTCTAGGGGCTACTTATTGCCCGTTTCCACTAATTCTTACTTTACTTTAGAATTAATATCCATATCTCTCTAAAATCACTTGTTGGACCCTCAGTGCCCAGTTTAATAGGTGTAGCAGGTGGAAGCTGTAGTGCCTGAGTGTCTTCTTGAATGAGATTGGTGCATTTATAGGAAGAGATCAGAAAAAGAGAAAGCTAAATCTTCTTCTTCTATGGGTGTGGAAACAACTGGAAGGTGACCATCTGCAAGGCAGAAGAGGGTCCTCACCAGACCCAGCCATGCTGGCACCTGGATCTCACACTTCCAACCTCTGGAGCTCTGTAAAGTGAATACCAGTTATCTAAGCCATCCAGCCTGGGGCACATTTATTGTTGCAGACTGGGGTGACTAAGACAGGCCACTATAGAAGTTTTAAGTCTGTGGTATATGAACCCCAGGTTATAATGTTTTCCCCAAATTATTTCTAGTGCCCAGAAACACAAACAATAACACTGATGCTGTTTTGTTTGAGACTTTGTCTTGTTATGTGGTTCTGGTTGGCCTCTAATTTGGAATCCCCTGCCTTTGGTATGTGCCCCTATACCTGTCTAAAGATGGCTTTGATATTATATTTGATACTTAGTGCTATGACAAAAGACCCTAGAAAAGCAACCTAAAGAAGAATTGATGTACTGGCTATTTTTATGTTAACTTGACATAAGCTAGAGTCATCAAAAAGAAGGGACCCTCAATTGACAAGATGTCTTCATAAGACTCAGCTATAGGTAAACCTGAAGGGCATTTTCTTAGTGAATGATGGGGGAAGGGCCAGCCTATTGTAGGTGGTGCCATCCCTGGGCTGGTGGCTGTGGGTTCTATAAGAAAGTAAACTGATAGAGTCATGGAAGCAAGCCAGTGAGCAGCACCCTTCCATGCCCTCTGCATTAGCTTCTGCCTCCAGGTTCCTGCCATATCTGAGTTCCTGTCCTGACTTCCTTTCATGTGAACGCACTGGCCGAGTTGCTTTGGTGGTGTTTCACCACAGTAATAGTAACCCTAACTAAGTTGATACCAGAATAGTGAGGTATCGCCACCACAGACCTGACCATATTTTAGAGGGATTTCAATCCAACAATGTGGCTGCTCTGGCTGGAATATAGACATACCCTTAGCACACACCTTTAATCCCAAACAGTGAAGGTAAAGTTAGTTTGTAGAAGGAAGTACCCATGTTTGAAAGTGATGTCTACTTGAGAGGCAGACACATGGACTAATCAGAGAAATAAATATTTGAGAGAATAGGATATGCCCAACTCTCATGATAGAGGAAAAAGAGGTGACTTAAGGGAGCAGCACACACACAGAGACAGTTTCACTGGGAGAGTTTTACAGAGAGGTTGAAGATCGAACAAGCTAGATACAGGTGAAGACAGAATGATTAGAACAGATGGCTAGAGTTAGTTTGCAGAGCAATTCAGTGAGAAACTGAGAGAAGCCAGTTTGAATCAGTCAGCTTGGAGAGGAGTTTGAACCAGAACACCTGAGTTGAACCAGCCATCCAGAGTTCAGAAAGAACTAGAAAGGGTGAGTTTATTCCACAGTAAGTCTCAGAGGTTGAAAACATTCTAGGCCTAGATTAGATTTTATGGAGGCTAGAAGCTCCCAGGACCAGGCCTAGGTTAGCAGATGGAGCCAGTAGACCTCCAAGACGACAGTTGCATCAGGCGAATAAAATTTATTTTTACACCATGTGTTTTAGGAAGGGCTGTGGAAAGACTTTGGAACATTGGACCAGAAAAGCCATTGACTGTTAAGATCTCAGTGCACTGTCTTTTTTTTTTTTTAAACCTCTGCAATTAGTTTATTAGTATCAGTTATCCAGGACTCATGTTCAGTATTCCTCTTCTAATCACATAAACCATTGAAATGTAAAGAACCCAGGTCAAAATTATATAACAGCACTTCATCCCAAAATCGAGTAGTTACAAAATGCTAGTTTAAAACACTGGCACTATAAGAGAATGATCTCAGCGAACCACAAAACTGCCAAATTGTCCCCTAACCTAAGCAAACTAAACATGAATAACGAATGAGTATGGGTTTTATAAAGAGAAACCGAATGGAATGGACAACTGGAACTAATATGTAAAGTTTATCATCTTTCCTTGCATCTGATTTATAAAGGGACAAATCACAATATAGGAAAATATACCCTTAATTTTAAGTGTGTCATAATTTAAGAAAAGCTCACTCAACTAGTTGAAAATACTTTGAAACAGTCATGTTTCCTGAGCAATCTGTTTCTAGATAGATGGGCAAAGCCATTAGAGCCAGTGTTCTCATCACAGCCTTCGCATCAAATATAAGGTCAACAGAAGTATGGTATGGGGGGATCCAAGATGGCGGCGGCTGGCATAGATGAATTTTGATTTCAGGGTCAACAGTCACAAGGCGGCAAGTGTTGCAGGACGCTGTACAAAGGGCACAACCGCTTCTAAATCTCACCCAGCTACACAGGGACCACGGAAGATCCCTGGGCAGGATGCCCCTTCCCACTCTCGGACACGCTAGGAAGCCACTGGACCCGGGAATCGGGATCACCCATCCCCCAACAGGAGAGACCCCCGGTAAGTTCCAACCTAATACCCAGCTGGCAGATTCAGAACCCACACAGAGATAATCCCCACCCTGCTGGGCACTCCCAGGTCTCACACAGACAATCCAATTATCTGGTGAAAGGTTGCGACCATTGGAAGTGAGCACAGCTCCGCTGCAAAGTGTCTTCAGACCGCAGATCGCAGTCTGTGACGTCACTGGCCAGTTTCCAAGCCGCAGGAGCGGCAAGGCTACTGGAGCTGAACTGCAGATTTACTCACTACAGGAACCAACCCCGGGAAAACTGCGAGATATTTGAAACTGTCGTATATCGGACTTTTGTACTAGTACAGGCCCTTCTGGCGGGGAACCAGAGCTTACTTGTACACAGCTCTGCCACCTGGATTAGTTAGGTCTCTACCTGGGAGGCAGGGCTGAATGACTCACCTTATAGGGGTGGAGTAAGGCAATGCTACTCCTACACCAAAGCGCCCACTTTGGACCCAAGTCCAGAAGACAGCAAAAAAATTTCCACATGGCCAGAGGCCCCAGACAAAGACAAAAAAAAAAAAAAAAAGAGCAAAATGTCTCCAACAAAAGAAAGCAACACTATTCCGTCCAGCCCGAACCACCTCACCACAACTGAAACACATGAAAACGATGACAATTCTACATTATGGAAAGTGATAGAGTCCCTTCAAGAAGAACTAAAAACTATGAAGGAATTCAAAAAAGCCACAATTTTACAAGTCAAAACAACGAATAACATCATTAAAGAGCTCCAAGCCAAGGTGACCCAGCATGAACAGGAAAAGGATAAAGCAATGAAAGATCTCCAGGCAAAAACAAGCAAACTGGAGAAGGAAATGTACAAAACGAACAATACCATTCAAAACATGAAAATAGAAATGGAAACAATAAAGAAAACACAGTCAGAGTTAAAAGAGGAAATGGAGAATCAAGAGAAGAGAACAGGAACTACAGATGTGAGTATGAAAAACAGAATGCAAGAGATGGAAGACAGGATCTCAGGCATGGAAGATTCGATGGAAGAAATCAGTACAACATCCAAAGAAAATGAGAAAGCTAAACAATCTCTCACCCACAACATCCAAGAAATCAAGGACTCAATGAAAAGACGGAACCTAAGAATTATAGGCATAGAGGAAAGAGAAGACTCCCGACTCCATGGTCCAGGAAATATCTTCAACAAAATCATAGAAGAAAACTTCCCAAACCTGAAAAAAAGAGATGCCAGTAAAAATCCAAGAGGCTTACAGAACACCAAACAGATTAGATCAGGAAAAAAACTCCTCTCGCCACATAATAATAGAAACTCCAAATGTAGAGAAGAAAGCAAGGATATTAAAAGCTGTAAGAGAAAAAGGCCAAGTTACGTACAATGGCAGACCCATCAGAATCACACCTGACTTCTCCTCAGAAACTTTAAAAGCTGGAAGGGCCTGGACGGATGTCCTACAAGTCCTGAGAGAACATAGGTGCCCAGCAAGACTACTATACCCAGCAAAACTCTCTATCAACATAGAAGGAGAAAACAAGATATTCCATGTCAAAATCAAATTCAAAGAATATCTCTTCACAAACCCAGCCCTACAGAAGATCCTAGAAGGAAAATTCCAACCCAGAGAAGATAACTACACCCAAGAAAACAGAGGAAATAGAAACCTCCACAGCAACTAAACAAAAAAGAAACACAAGACAGCCAGCTATACCAAAATAATGGGAAATGACAACCCCTGGTCACTAATATCCATCAACATCAATGGACTCAACTTGCCAATAAAAAGACACAGACTTACAGAGTAGATCCGTAAACAAGACCCATCTTTTTGCTGTATACAAGAAACACACCTCACTATTGAAGATAAACACTATCTCAGAGTAAAGGGCTGGGAAAAGGTTTTCCAAGCAAATGGACCCAGGAAACAAGCTGCAGTAGCCACCCTAATATCAAACAAAATAGACTTCCAATTGAAGTTAATAAAAAAAGACAGAGAAGGTCATTACATACTCATTAAAGGAAATATCCACCAAGAGGTCATCTCAGTATTGAACATCTATGCCCCAAATACAAAGGCACCTACATTTATAAAAGAAACGCTTCTAAAACTTAAATCGCACATTGATCGAAACACTTTAATAGTGGGAGACTTCAACACCCCACTCACAACTATGGACAGATCATCAAGACAGAAGCCAAACAGAGAAATAATGAGTCTAACAGAGACCATGAACCAAATGGACCTAACATATCTACAGAACATTTCACCCAAACACAAAAGAATACACCTTCTTCTCAGCACCTCACGGAACCTTCTCCAAAATCGACCATATAGTTGGACACAAACATAGCCTCAACAGATACAAGAAAATTGAAATAACCCCTTGTATCTTATCAGACCACCATGGAATAAAGCTGGACTTCAATAGCAAAAGAATCAACAGAAAGTCTACACTCACATGGAAATTGAACAACTCTTTACTAGAGGACCACTGGGTCAGGGAAGAAATAAAGAAGGAAATCAAAGACTTCTTAAAATCCAACGAAAATGAAGACACAACATACCAAAACCTATGGGACACAATGAAAGCTGTGCTACGAGGAAAGTTCATAGCACTAAGTGCCTTAAAAAAGATAATTGTGACAGCTCATATTAGCAAATTAACAGCTAAACAGGGAGAATTGGAAAAAAAAGAAGCAAACACCCCCAAGAGGAGCAGAAGGCAGGAGATCATCAAACTTAGGGCTGAAATCAACAACTTAGAAACAAAAAGAACTATACAAAGAATCAATGAAACCATGAGTTGGTTCTTCGAGAAAATCAACAAAATAGACAGACCCTTAGCCAAATTAACTGAAAGACAGAGGGAGAAAACATAAATCAACAAAATCGGAAATGAAAAGGGAGAAATAACAACAGACATTGAGGAAATCCAGAGAATATTTGGATCCTACTTTAAAAATCTATACTCCACCAAATTTGGAAACATAAGTGAAATGGACAATTTTCTTGATAAATTCCACCCAACAAAGCTAAATCAAGATCAGATAAACAGATTAAACAGCCCTATAACCCCTAAGGAAACAGAAACAGTCATTAAAAATCTCCCAACCAAAAAAAGCCCAGGACCAGATGGCTTTAGCACATAATTCTACCGGACCTTCAAAGAGGAACTAACACCATTACTCTTCAAACTCTTCCACCACATAGAAACAGAAAGAACACTGCCAAACTCATTCCATGAGGCCACTGTCATTCTGATTCCTAAACCACACAAAGACCCAACAAAGAAAGAGAAATTCAGACCAATCTCCCTCATGAACATAGATGCAAAGATACTTAATAAAATACTAGCAAACCGAATTCAAGAACACATCAAAAGTATCATACACCATGATCAAGTAGGCTTCATCCAGGAATGCAGGGATAGTTCAATATACGAAAGTCTATCAACGTCATTCACCATATAAACAAGATGAAAGAAAAAAAAACACATGATATTCTCGCTAGATACAGAAAAAGCATTTGACAAAATCCAACACCCCTTCATGCTAAAAGTTCTGGAGAGAACGGGCATACAAGGACCGTACCTAGAAATAATAAAGGCAATATACAGCAGGCCAGTGGCCAACATCAAAATAAATGGAGAGAAACTTGAAGCATTTCCTCTAAACTCAGGGACAAGACAAGGATGTCCACTTTCACCATATCTCTTGAAAATAGTACTTGAAGTTCTTGCTAGAGCAATAAGACAACTAAAGGACATCAAGGGGACAAACATCAGAAATGAAGAAGTCAAATTATCCCTATTTACAGATGATATGATAGTATACATAAGTGACCCAAAAATTACACCAGAGAACTCTTACAGCTGATAAATACCTTCAGCAAAGTGGCTGGATACAAAATTAATTCAAAAAAATCAGAAGCCCTTCTTTATACAACAAACAAATGGGCTGAGAAAGAAATAAGGGAAACAACACCCTTCACAATAGCCACAAACAACATAAAATACCTGTGGTTAACTCTAACCAAGCATATAAAGACCTGTACAATAAGAACTTCAAGCCCTTGAAGAAGGAAATGGAAGAGGCCTTTAGAAGATGGAAAGATCTCCCATGCTCATGGATAGGTAGGATCAACATAATAAAAATGGCCATCCTACCAAAAGCAATATATAGATTCAATGCAATTCCTATCAAAATACCAACACATTTTTATAGACTTAGAAAGAGCTTTCTCAATTTCATATGGAACAACAAAAAGCCCAGAATAGCTAAATTAATCCTGTACAGTAAAAAAACATCTGGAGTTATTAACATCCCAGATTTCAAGCTGTACTACAGAGCAATAGTTGTAAAAACAGCATGGTATTGGTATAGAAACAGACCAGCAGATCAATGGAATCGAATTGAAGATCCAGAAATAGACCCACACACTTATGGCCACCTAATTTTTGACAAAGAAGCCAAAACGGCACAATGGAATAAGGACAGCATCTTCAACAAATGGTGCTGGTCCAACTGGATGTCCATTTGTAAAAGAATGAAATTAGACCCATACTTATCACCTTGTACAAAACTTAAGTCCAAGTGGATCAAAGACCTTAACATAAGGCCGGTCACACTAAATCTACTAGAAGAAAAAGTGGGAGAAACCCTCGAACTAATTGGCTCAGGCGACAACTTCCTGAACAGAACACCAACAGCTCAGGACTTGAGATCAACAATCAATAAATGGGACCTCATGAAACTGAAAAGCTTCTGTAAGGCAAAAGACACTGTCATTCGAACAAAACGGCAGCCTACAGACTGGGAGAAAATCTTCACCAACCCCACATCTGACAGAGGGCTAATTTCCAAAATCTACAAAGAACTCAAGAAATTAAATGCCAAGAAAACAAATAATCCAATCAAAAAATGGGGGACTGAGCTAAATAGAGAATTCACAAAGGAGGAAACCCTAATGGCTGAGAGACACTTGAAGAAGTGCTCAACATCCTTAATCATCAGAGAAATGCAACTCAAGATGACTCTGAGATTCCATGTCACACCTGTCAGCATGGCTAGGATCAAAAACTCAAATGACAGCACATGCTGGCAAGGGTGTGGAGAAAGGAGTATCCTACTCCATTGCTGGTGGAAATGCAGGCTTGTGCAACCACTATGGAGGTCAGTCTGGCGACATCTTAGAAAACTTGGAATAGCTTTGCCTCAGGATCCAGCCATACCACTTCTGGGTATACACCCAAATGCCTCTTCACGGAATCATAAGGAAATTTCCTCATCTATGTTTAGAGCAGCTTTATTTGTAATAGCTAGAAACTGGAAACAACCCAGATGTCCCTCAACCGAAGAATGGGTTAAAAAACTGGGGTACATCTACACAATGGAATACTATTCAGCTACCAGGAACAATGAAATTATGCAATTTGCAGCCAAATGGAACTAGAAAAGCTCATTCTGAGTGAACTAACCCAGACTCAGAAGGACACATATGGCATCTATTCACTTATAGTAGGATTTTAGCTATATAGTAGAAGGTATCAATACTACAACTAACACACCAAAGGGAACTTGGACATAGACTTCTTATTTTTAATTTTTAATTTTTATTTTTTTATATATTATATTTTTTTCTATTTTTTAGTCTTTTTTATCTATTGTCTGCTTATTGGTTTGTTTGTTTAATGGTTCTCTCTCCCGGGCAACGAGACACTTTTCACTGATGGTACTGCTTCGTAGACCCCCAATGAATGAGGAGGCTCTTGGCCCTCATATGAACTCTCAACTGAGATGAGGGACTGTTATATAAGGACACCCCACCCCAGAGAAATGGGATGGAAGGGTTAGGAGGTAAAGAAAAAAAATGAAATGTGATGTTTCGGCCTTTTACTACTAATTGTCATAAACTGTTTAGGATAATTAAGAAATGCAAACTAATGGTTATGCAAGCCGGTCATTCTGTTAGGTACTATGACAGCCTATTATAGTTACTTGCTAAACTAATCAGAAATAAACCTGCTAAGAGGCAAGCAACATCTGCTTACCCTAATATAAGAGATAGATAGGGCCTCCTCAAAAACCTCAAGAGATCTGCAAAATATGGCATTCAAAGATGTTTTCATAAATTTAGATTTTTTTATATAAAGACATATCAACTCCTGACAGCACCCCCTATTCTCCTCCAAGTACAAGATGAGCATCGAAGAATCTCCAGTGGGAGATGATTGAATTAGTCGCAAGCCTATCTCTTGGTAGGAAAAGCCCCTTGCTCCGACTGTACACAGAATGTTGTCCAAAAAGGACAAAACCTGGAAGCAGGTAAGTCGACAGCCTAGCTCTGCCAAGACAGAGTAGGTAAGTCCTTCATAACCCCTGCTCTACAGTAAATGTCTGTCAGAGAAGTGGGGCCAAATGACTGAAGATGGATGCTGTAATGTATGGACAAAAAATGGGAACTGTCCAGGCAGCCACTGGTATGTAATTTTTTAGTTTGGGAAGCTGCAGGCCCTGTACTTCCTATAAAATCAGATATATTTATCCCTCTCGGGTCTCTGAGGTGGTTGAAGAACAGATAGCTAGAGTCTCATAATTAAATTTTGAGATGTTTAGGAGTCAAGAGAGTGTTATAGATCTAAGAAGATACTTTTAAAATTGTGTTGCAAGTTAGTATGAATATTGAGTCAGATATAGAACTTTATTTTTTTATATAAGTACTTTATTTTGTTTTTCTTCAAGTTACATCTCAGTCACAAACCCTTCCCTATTCCCCCTTCCTGTCCCACCCTTCCACCCTCTTCCCCCCAACAGCTTCCCTTTTCAATCCAACAAATGGTTCTTTCTCTTATAACAGTAAATTCTATACAAAACAGCAGAATTAAATATGCCACATTTATGAGAGATAAATGGCCCGGTGTACCTTCCCAATGTCCAGTTCATACATATTCGGCCCCTGACTTTAACCTTCTACCTTCTAACCATATCCATGAGTTTAAATTTCTGTAACTGACTTAGCTTTCATACAAACTTGCGTCACTATTATAACCATCTTCTTAGATCTAGAATGCCCTCTTGATTCCTAAGCAACTCAAAATTTAGCTATGAGACTCAAGCTGTCTATTCTTCAACCACCTCAGAGAGCTGAGAAGGATAAATATATCTGATTATATAGGAAGTGCAGGGCCTGCAGCTTCCAATACTAAGAAATGACAGACCAGTGACTACCTGGACAGTTCCCATTTTCTCTCCATACATTCCAGCATCAGTCTTCAGCCTTTTGGTCCTGTTTCTCTGACAGACATTTGTTGTAGAGCAGGGATTATGAAGGACTTACCTACCCTGTCTTGGCAGAGCTAGGCTGTCGACTTCCCTGCTACCAAGTTTTGTCCTTTTTGGACAGCAGTCTGTCTGCAGTTGAAGCAAGGAGTTTTTACATGCCAAGAGATAGGCTTGCCACTAATTCAACCATCTCACACTGGAGATTCTTCGATGCTTATCTTCTACTTGGAGTAGAATAGGGGGTTCTGTCAGGAGCTGATATGTCACGATATCAAAAAAAAACCTTAATTTAAGACCACATCTTTGAATGCCATATTCTGCAGATCTCTTGGGGTTTTTGAAGATGCCCTATCTATCTCTTGTATTCAGATAAGCAAATGTTGCTAGTCTCTTAACAACTTGATTACTGAGTAGCTTAGAGAATATCTGTGATAGACTGTCATAGTAGCTAACAAGGTGACATGCATGCATGACTAGGAGTTTGTTTTTCTTAACTATCCTAAACAGTTTAAGATGGTTGGTATCAAGAGGCCAGAGCTTCACATTTCATTTTTAAGTATCTCTAGGTACGATACCATTAGGACGCGTTACCTTTAATTTTGTATCAATATACAAAGATCTATTCAAATGTGGCTAAATATACTCTTAATTTTGTATCAATATACAAAGATCAATGCCTATGTGGCCCAATACAATCTTAATATTGCGTCCATATACAAGGGTCAATACCATTGTGGCCAACTATAATCTTAATTTTGTATACAATATACAAATATCAATACCGACGTAGTCAAATACAATCTTATTTTTGAACAATTAACAATGGTCATTACCACTTTAGCCAAATATACTACTAATTTTGTATCAATATACAAAGGTATAAGGGCATATTCAATAATCTGACCCTTCTTCTTGGTCCTTCCTGTGCTATGTCTATGTCTCAGTTTTTCTCAAGTCTGTGCATTCCTACATAGGAGATAAAGAAGGATACAGAAAAGGGAAAGAAGGAATACCCTGGGTCTAACCTCCAAAACCCATTAAACAGGACCATTTAACAACTTGTAATCTCTTCCCCTAAATAACAGAGTTTTCAGTTGTCCTTCAAATAACCAAAAAAGGGAGGGGGGCGGAGAACATCCTCCCCACCGTCTGGGTATGGGACGTGGCTCTCTTAAAATGACTTCCTGCTGATTTGGGTTGTAGTAAACCTGTTTGGGGCCCGAACCAAAATGGAAAAATGGTTAAAAATGTTAGTACAATCCTTTTATGTTCAGTCCTTCTGTTCTCAGCTGTTTAGATGTCCTAAGGAGTTTGTAGGCAGAAGCTGAACTTCCAGGCTTTACTGAGGTTCTGGCTGGGGCATTGTGTAGAGCTGAACAGTCTTAGCGATATTGAGTTGTTGTGGTTGTAGGCTTTTGATGGAGACAGCTATTGAGGGAGTCTGTCAGGCTGAATCATCTGGGTCACTCGTCTTCTTTTGGTGTCTGATTCTGTTTTCTGCTGAGGTTTCCGTTGTCCAGTTGTCCCTGGGTTCCTTGAATGGATGCTTTGATTCTCCTGGAAAGATAAGAACAGAACCCTGCCCTAATCCTCACTCAGGGATAATCACCCTCTTTTTTGGGGGGGGGTAGGTAATATTTCTCCTGAAGCAAATTTGATTTTTTGACAATATATAAAGTGTTATTTTTCAATCTGGTTTAAAGAAGAAATTATTATTTTTTTTTTGGAGCTAAACCAGCTTTAGTGTATATATTTTGAGATCTCGAAGGACAATTTGTTTGTATTTAGTGGGCCTTTTGTTAGTAGCTTTTAAACTTAGGTCCTTCCAAATCCTATGTGTGTGTCTCTGCATTCTAATTATTGGGATCAGAGACCTGTGGTTCCCATCTGAAGGGATTAAAGATGTGTTCCACCACTCCTGGATCGATGTTTTTCTCTATTTAGAGTTTGTTTTGTATCAGGCTGACCTTGAGCTCTAAGATCTGCCCGTTTCTGTCTCTAGTGTGTTGGGGTGAAGGGTGTATTCTTCTTGAATGATGGGATTAAGGGTGTGTACCCTCACCACCCTGTTTCGTGTAACTCTAGAATTTATAAGCCCACTAACTCTATGGTGCTCCTCCCATCTCTGCTGAAGTTAAAGGCATGGGTTAACACCACATTTCTCCTGTATTTTACCTTAGCTCTACGTGCTGTGTGTTGGGATCGATCTTACCAGGCGCCTCTCCAAATGGGAGTTCCCGAATCCCAGATTTAGTGGCTTCCGTGTCTGCGAGAGATGGGAGGAGAGCCTTGCCCTGGGACTTTTAACAGTCCCTTGGGAGCTGTGAGTGTTCCCGGAGGGGCCAGACCCTCCGGTTTTTGCACAGTGTCCAACAACTCTGTGTTTTCTATGGCTCTTCTCTCCCACATTCAAAATGTGTCCGTGCAGTTCGCCGCCATCTTGTCCCCCCAGATATAGAACTTTAAACTCATGGAGATGGTTAGATAGTAGAATGTTAAAGTCAAGTACCAAATACATATGGACTGGACATTGGGAATGTACGTTAAGCCATATAACCCTCATAACTGTGGCCTAATTACCTCAGTTGTATTGTATTGTATTTATTATTATAAGAGAAAGAGCCATTTGTTGGACTGAAAGGAGAAACTGTAGGGGGAAATAAGATATAGCTTAAACTTAAAAGAAAAAAAAAGGAAGAGTATGGGGGGTTGAGGGTGGGAGGGTGGGACTGGAGGGGGAATAGGGAGGGGACTGCGATTGAGATGTAACTTGAAGAAATAAAAAATAAAGGAAAAAAAAGAAGTATGGTATGGCAGTCTTATATTTTAAGCTCACACTTTTGAAGATACACTCTCGGGTCTGCTTTACTAAGGGAACTGAAAAATATAACTTCCATTACACAGAAGTTTCAAGTATGGATTGAAATGCTACCCCATCACAATATGCAGGATGTGTAGACAAAAGCTTTTTGAGCTAACTATATGAAAAGATAAACATTGAAATAATCCATGTGACCCAAAATGAGCAAAAGCAAAAGACAAGCTTCCCCTCGAGAAGAAAAATTTCAGACCCATGAAAAGGACAACAACACTAATAAAAAATTGCATTTACTTGGAAGCATTCAGAATGTCAACAAAACAGCTGCGATTTTATTTTTATTTTTTTGCAGTTAGAGTGGTATTCAGCTAACAGAACAACAATTATCTTCATATAAGCTGCAGAGACAACTGAAGATGAAAAAAAAAACAAACCAAAAATTAATATAAAAACAAAAAAGAAAACAAAAACGTACCGTCCCCATATATATCCAATTTGTGCTGTGCACCAACGAGAACCTGCTTTAAATTTCCATGCCAATTTACAACTCCCAGACTGTACCAGGCAAGGTCAGTGGCTATTGAAAATACCATCAGGACAAGGCTATCTTAAGACACATTTGATAGTGTGTTAACTATACAAAAAAGACACTGTACAGTTTAAAAACAAATCTTATACAGCCTTACATTTCAATTTTTTCTTTAAAAGGAATTAGTTGTGTACGGAGCGGTTAAATGATTTATAGACAAAGAAAAAAAATCTGTGCTAGAACCAACTTTTTCATCATCATCTTTCTCATCCTCATCTTCCTTTTCTTCCTCCTCTCCCTCCTCCTCCTCCTCCTCCTCTTTGTTCTTTTTCTTGCTCTCTTCAGTCATGACCACACTCTTTTTTCTCTGTATCAGTTGGGTTTTCCTTTAGCTGGTAGGCATCAATATTCTTTTCGTATTTCTCCTTCAGCTGGGCAGCCTTCTTCTCATAGGGCTGCTTGTCATCTGTGGCCATCTTGTTCCACATCTCTCCTGGTTTCTTTGCAACATCACCAATGGATAACCCAGGATGCTCTCCTTTGATTTTTGGGTGGTACTCAGAACAGAACAAGAAGAAGGCTAAAGGAGGCCTCTTGGGTACATTGGGGTCCTTGAACTTCTTTTTGGTCTCCTCTTTGGGGCGGGGATGTAGGTTTTCATCTCTCTTTCATAACAAGTCTTGTCAGCCTTTACTATGTCTTCAAATTTCCCCTTTTCTTTAGCAGACATGGTCTTCCACCTCTCTGAGCACTTCTTGGAGATCTCTGAGAAGTTGACAGAAGTGTCCGGGTGCTTCTTCTTGGGTTCCTCCCAGCAGGTTTGCACAAAGAGTGCATATGAAGACATTTTGCCTCTGGACTTCTTAGGATTTCTTTTGTCCTATGTTAGTTGATTCTGTCAGAGAAATGGGGCCAAACGGCTGAAGATTGATGCTGTAATGTATGGAGAGAAAATGGGAACTGTCCAGGCAGCCACTGATATGTCATTTCTTAGTTTTGGAAGCTGCGGGCCCTGCACTTCCTGTATAACCAGATATATTTATCCCTCTCAGGTCTCTGAGGTGGTTGAAGAATAGATAGCTAGGTTCTCATAATTAAATTTTGAGTTGTTTAGGAATCAAGAAGGTGTTCTGGATCTAAGAAGATGTTTTTAAAATTGTGATGCAAGTTAGTGTGAAAGCTGAGTTAGATATAGAACTTTAAACTCATGGAGAAAGTTAGGTAGTAGAATGTTAAAGTCAGGTGCCAAGTACATATGGACTGGACATTGGGAATGTATTCTAAGCCATATAACTCTCATAATTGTGGCCTATTTATTTCTGTTGTTTTGCATTGTATTTATGGTTATAACAGAAAGAACCATTTGCTGGACTGAAAGGGGAAGCTGTTGGGGGGAAAACGATATACCTTAAACTTAAAAAAAAAGGGAAGAAGATGGTGGGTTGAGGGGGAAGAGGGTGGGAGGGTGGGACTAGAGGGGGGAGTAGGGATCGGATTGTGATTGAGATGTAACTTGAAGAAATAAAAAATAAATTATTAAAGAAAGAATGCATATGAAGACATTTTGCCTCTGGGCTTCTTAGGATCTCCTTTGTCCTATGTTAGTTGATTCTCATCCTCGAGGCACACAGCCATCCGGTGCCCTTCCGGCTCGCGCTGAGCCCCCAGAGCTGTCTCTGTGGAGCACAGTGTACTGCAATGGCTGTGAGAGCGGGAGCCAGGTGCAGGCTCCTCAGTCTCTTTGTACTCAGTGGGCTGCCTTATAGCAGCTTGGAAGACAAGAATGTTGAGAGAAATATAGAAGATGGAACCTTATGAAGTTTAAGACCGATGTTTAAATACTACCAAGTCAGTCCCATTTGTTATTTTATGGTTAAAGTAAGATTCTATGGTTCTTGTTAGCGGGGGGAATCAGCTGTGATTAACAAGATACTGGAAACGCTAAAGTGAAACCTTTGCCGTGATACTTGATGCTGATCAGCTGGAGCTATGAAACTGGCAGTTTTTAAGCATCATTGAGTGATGCCTTTCGGAAGGTGTTTCCTGAGAGCAGGACACAGAAGCTGTGAGTCAGATGTGGCCAAGGTTGTGTCTTGCTCTGGCAGTTGAACTTGGTAGTGCAAGAGCCACCCAGGTGGTACTGGTTTTGAAGGCATGAATGAGTCATGAAAAGCAGCTGAGGTTTGTCACTGTGTTGCAGGGCTGGAGTCCCTGAAGAGATCCCAGAAAAGGCCATTGATGAAAGTACAGCCCAGTTGTAACAAGGCACTCAGCAGTTTTGGAGATCCCACTGCTGTGGGATGATGACCAAAAAGAGCAGCAGCAGTGGAGGAGCCTGGGGAGACAAGCTGTGAGTCCGGCAGAGGGCAGAGCTGGAGAAGTGGCCCATGCCCCTTGGAGGAGCCCACAAAATCCTGAGTGAATCCCAGATGCTGTGTGTTTCTTCATTAACACAGTTGGAGTTTGGTTTTTCTTGCTTTCGATTGTGACTGTGTCCTGGTTCTTCCCCCTTGAGGAAAGTATTCAGTTTAATTTTGAGTTTTACAAGTTCCTACAGCTGAAATACTTTGAACCTTTTATAAAGATTTTGGGTTTTAAAAAGAGAATGGATATTTTGAAGAGACAACTTTTTAATATGTTTAAATTTGTAAAGGCCATGGGATTTTATTTAAATTTGTAAAGACCATGAGAAAGGAAAGGTTCTAATTGAAAAGTTGATGTTTGCGTGTCAAGTTGACAAGGGGTCTGTTGTACTGGCTAGTTTGATGTCAACTAGACAAAAACTAGAGTGATTTTGACTCATGGTTTAATGGGCTCCGTCTTGGTGAGAGCAGGTCTGGCTGTGGTGGTGGTAGGAACATGAGGCAGCTGCAGTTAGGGGGCAGAGAGATGAATGCTGGCGCTCAGCTGGGTTCCCCAATTTTACTTCTTATTCATTACTCCCCCAGCCCATGGGATGCTGCTACCCACATTCACCATGGGGCTTCCTTCCTCAGTTATGGCCTCTCTGGAAACACCCTTCCAAACATGTCTGGGGGTGTGTCTCCCACATGACTCCAAACTCAGCTGAGTTGAAAGAAGATACCTTAAACAGTGGTCCCAAATGGTGATGCTTCATCATTTGGGACCTTCAGTCTGGAGGACCTTCACATCTGAGGTCTGCATTTCTAGAGTAACCATTTATGACTCGTAAGACAGAACCAAGAGGGATTGTCCCACGATCTGACAAAATACACGGTTCCATCATTTTTGAGCCACAGGGAAGTCAGTATTGCCTATTTACAAAAATAACCATTCTACCCCTCTTCCTCTATAGTATCATATTTTCTACATATCCAGCTCTTACCATCGTTCATCCTTGATAAGTACTCATAGTCCTGGTTGTCGTCACACTAGATACAGGCTTAATCCAGTCCTGGTGTAGGAGATTCTAGAGCCATGTTTCTCAATCTTCCTAATACTGTGACCCTTTAACACGTTCTTCATGTTGTGACACCCCCCCAGTCATAAAATTATTTTGTTGCTACTTTATAACCTTAATTTTGCTACTGTTATGAATCATAATGTAAATATCTGATATGCAGCTTATCAGATATATGACCTCCAAAGGGGTCAGGACCCACAGATTAAGAACCACTGCTCTAGAGGAAAGGGTGTCCTCTCTCTCTCTCTCTCTCTCTCTCTGGTGTGTGTGTGTGTGTGTGTGTGTGTGTGTGTGTGTGTGTGTGTATGTGCGTATAGGAGACTGAGGAGGTTTTAAGGAAAGACTAGCTTCCTGATCAAAACCATTCCCAGGAGGAAGCACTCATAGTTTTTGCTAGAGATGCTCATGACATATCCCAGCGCAGAGGTGGGACACTAGTGATGGTGAAGCAGCAGGAAAGAAGTAAGAGCTAATGCCATCCTGGAAGCACTGTGCCAATCAGGGAATCCCTTTCCTGTGGTTTTCTTGCTTATATCTATGCTGTTTGAGCTACTTGTGACTAAGTAACATCTCAACACACATTTCTCCCCATTTTCTTTGCACACACATTTCCCTCAGAGCAGAGTTCAAAACAGCAACCTCCTCTCAAACCAAGACACAGTTCTAGGCACATTTCTTTTGGTACCAGCATTAGGTGCTAAGTCAAACTGAAAGGAAGCAGGTGAAATCTATTGTGTATGCAGGAACAGGCAATTGTGTGCATGTGTTTGTGTCTTTCTGTGTCTGTGTCTATATTTGTGTGTGGATATGTGTCTGTTATATTTTCAAATGCCTAGAGAGCATTGATAAGAAATATCAAGGTTTAAAATGGCAGTGGCTATGCTGAGCTGTGTAATGGGTAATGAATGGGGTATATCTATGTGGTAGGATGCCTGTCTGGGGAGCTAATAAAGTCTTGAGTGAGTGTGTTGTTGTTGACATGCCACAGAAGTGTCAAGAACCCCCAATGTCTCAGACCCATGGAAATGGCAAAGCCTTCCCCAGGTGAGGCTCAGAATAATGGCCCCAACATTGGTCCAAGTACAAGTGTTTATTAATGATTGACCACTGTGTGCAGAAATTATCAACCACAGCACAGCTTTCTCCTAGATGTGCGGCGCCTATAGAGAAGGTTGCTGAAGCTGCTTCTCAGTAGAGACCCCCTACCAAGACTCACCGAGCCCTCCTCCTTGAGCTGAGTTTCTTGGCTGCCTAGTAGGTGCCTGCCATCAGAGTGAGCACGGTCCACCCAATCCTGGCTTTTCTTTATGTGTGCCTGTCAGTTCTTCACTCCCATATCATCCCAGTCAAGTTTCCATGACCAAACCATGCAGGGCATGGCAACCATGAGGAAGGAGCCTGTCAGCTCTATTCAGGGCTGCCTGTGCTTTCCCTGAAGCCACCGTTAAGAAAGCATTTGCATTCATTCTGTGGACTGAGCATAGACAAAAGTTTAAAACAGACTAAATTTGCCTTTTCAGAGATACGGATGTCTCAGTCGTGGAGTCTTGGTAAGGGAAGGAAGGCAGTCCCTTAAGGGATCAGGAACGGAAACTGCTACTCTAAATTTGTAAGATTAATTAGGATTTCTCCATGTTGTGTTTAGGTCAGAGACCTTGGGAAGAAGTTGCCATGTGACTTTGGAATAGAGTCTGCTGAATGTGGTCACATATGCGTGCTGCATATCAAGACATCAGAAGTCCAGAATGGAGGGGAGACAGTATTCAAGAAGTTGGTGATGATTCTAGTTTTGGGAAGCTGGGCTTGTATGGGACAGATTGATACAGCTGGTTTAGGAGCACAGAGAGGTAATTGCATTGGGAAGAGGATTTAGCCAATTCCATTAGAGCCACCAAGGTGGGCTTTAAGAGTCCTACTGGCCACCAAATTTTGGCCACAGAAAGCAGTTATTATTCTGGGCCAGTTTTCTACACAGGAAAATGGATTTTGAAATATCTCAAGCCCGATGGCAAATCAGAATTGTTCATTTTCTAAAATGTACATACATACATGCTGAGTTCTGTCTTATTCTCACCCAGAGACTCTCAGTCTGTAGTTTGAAAGATGCCAACCTGAGCCATCTATGGAATGGATACATTTAGGAAGGTTGTCAGGTGATTGTGATGAGTACACAGGTCCAGAAATTGCAGAAACAAGCAGTGTCTGTGTTGGAAAGCAGGTTTGGAGCAGGTGGTAGATATGCTGAGGTTGTTAGGTAGTCTGGCTTTGAGATCATAGGTCAAGGTTATAAATCCATGTCCTGTAAGTGTAGCTTTCCTAGAAGTTACAAAACTAGTGGCTTGTAACTAACACCCCAGGGGCCTTTATTACACTCACACAGCTCTGAGTTATGTGCAGGTGGCCATATCTTATACTTGGTGAAACCTTCAGAGAGGACAGTAGATTTTACCCAAGATGGAAAGTTCTGTGAATGGAAGAAATAGAAAATGGACCCAAGTTTTCCACTCACCAGTGACCAAGGGAGAGTGGTCTCAAAAGTCAACAGAGACCTGACCGTGCACCCAAATAAACAGAGATTGACGAGGGGAACAGAAAGAAAGGAATGCACCTGCTTAGCATGAAAGTGGGACAGGATGAGTTTGACTCTCCATGCCCCTATGACAAGTACCACAGGCTATGTGATTTATAAAGAACAGAACCTTATTTTCTCAAAGTTTGAAGACTGAAAAGTCCAAGATCACAGCATCCACACCCAGTATTTGATGAGAGCTTCTTGCTGCACATTCACACAGCAGAAGAACAACGTTACAATTTAGAGATGAAATGTGCTCCCAAAGGCTCTGGTATAGAGGACTTGGTACCCGATACAAGCAGTATTTGGAGGTGAAAGCCTCTTGCTCCATTGGTAGATGAATTCACTGATGGAGTCAGAATGTGACTGTGGGATTTGGAGAAACTATGGAAGGTAAAGCCTAGCTGGAGCAAGGGAGTCACTGCAGGAATACCCTGGCCTGGTCTCTTCCTGTCACTCTGTTTCCTGGTCACCATTGGGTAATAGCCTTCTCCTCTACGTGGTCTCATCAGTAATGATGTTCTGTCTCACCTCGTGCCCAGAGCAATGGCGAAGTCATCCATAGCCTGGAGCCTCCGAAACAATGAGGCATTGGAAATCTTTCATGCTTTCAAGTTAGTTTCCTTAAGGTGTTTATCACAGTGAATAAATTGTATGGCTAGCACAGGTAGAAAGGCCCTGAACTTGTTCCCTCTAGTCCGTTTACAGAGCACCGAGGCTGTCACGACCTAGTAATTGCTTCTTACAGCCCCCATTCCTAGTATCATCTCAGTGGACTTTGAGCTTCAACATGAGTTATAAAGAGATATATTAAAGTCACAGTATGGGGGATCGGGAAATAGGAACAGAAAACTAGAGAAAACTTACTGTTCCCATTTGGAATCATTTATTCATCTGTTACTCATGGCTAGATCCATAATTACAGCTCAGGTCCTTGACTTTCCTTTGAGGTCCAGCTTCACAACCGTGTGGCTCTCTCTTCTGTCCTGGTAAAGTCCTACAGCACCCTTCACACTTATGCTCTTCGCTGCTGCCTTCTTGTCACTTTGATGGATGTCATATAACACAGAAGCATTTTTCTAGTCTTTTCCGCCTGGACATCTCTCCTACCTGATCTCTCAGGAGGACCCTGAGACTGTGGAGCAGTCTATTGGATTGTGGAAGAAGGCAGGGGTGACTCTGAGGGAGACTGGCTCTTCTTATTTTGCAGATAAGGCTTCTCTAGCAGCCAAACAGAGAAATAAACAATTTTGTCTGTGGCTAGGGGAGTCACATCCTTGTTGCTGTTATCAAACACATGAAAAGCAACTGAGGGGAAGGGGTCTTATTCTGGCTCACAGTTTCAGTGATTGTATTCCCAGGCAAGCTGGACCAATTGCTTTAGGTCTGAGGCTTGTTTGAATACTGTGGATCTGGGGAACACGTGGAGACCAGAAATTAGAGATAGGCTTCAAAGGCACAGCATTCAGCCATTGGGTTACTTCCTCTAGCCAGGCCTTGCCTCTTGCTAAACTTTCTGTAACCCCTCAAAGTAGCACCAATGGCTGAGAGCCAAGTATCTAACAGTGAGCCTGTTGGGGAGCATTTCATGTACAAGCCATAGCACTAAGTAAAAGAATTAACTAATTAGTTTATATATATATACATATATATTATAATATATTATACAAATAAATAAAACATGTATGTATAACATATAAATATATAAAATTATATATATTTAAAATATATATCATTTAGATCTCCCTCTAGTCTCTAGTTTGTACAGAGTCATGGAACCACTTGCAGCTTGAAGAGAAAGCATCTTGACCATACTAGCATGTATTTCTGAGAGCTGGCATACTTTTGATGCACTCACCTCCCTTTTTTCTTTCTTTTCCTTTTTGTTATTATTGTATTATTATTTTCCTTAAGTTCTATCGACCCCAAGCTGGCCTTAAACTAAGATCCTCCAGCCTCAATTCTGCCAGTTCAGGGATTGCAAGTGTGCATACCTCCTGCCTTTCTAACCATAGCTATGGGTGGCACCTGCACACCTGGGCCCATTGAGCTTTTAAAGGAAGAAGGAAAGTGCCAAGATAAGGAGCACTTTATATTCTGTGATTCAGTTTGAAGGGTAGGAAAACTAAACCCTGTGTCTAATCACTTTGCAGTTTGCCAATTAACAGAGAAAACTGTGTTCTTTGGGGTTCTGAAATAGACATTTTGGACAGCAATGAATTAGGCCTTAAATTAAAATATCAATTAAAATATTATGCTAAGTATTCTCTTATTTATAACATACTAATTGTAAAGCAGTTTGCCTTCTTCTATGGTGGAGTTTAATGAGTTTCTGAAGAACCATAAAATTAGGCTCAGAGGAAAGAGACTCTTGTTTTTAATAAGCAATGTAGCTGTCACCAGATGTTATAAAGATAGATTACTAATGCATTTTAATGAAGATAATTTATTAGATAATAATGTTTTTTCCCTTCCTTTAAATTTCTAGTAGAAGGAAATCATCGAGTTGTTTTTTTCCATTTTAAATTAAAGGCTTTCTGTGATTGGTTTTTCACTAAGCCTTCAAATGGATGATCAAATTCAATTATGTAACAAATACACTTAGAATGAGGCCTAAGCTGCTCTCTCATACTATTATGTCTGCTTCAATCCCATTAAGGCTTTTGAAAGCAAGAAACAATACATATCCTGAGAAGCATGCTTAGATGAAGGCTATTATATTTAGTAACTTCCATAAATGTTTGTTGTATGAATGAAAATTTATATTACTATTTTTTTGTTAAAAGCAGTAATTCCATGGCTTCTCCTGTTGTGTAATCCATCACAAGCTTGTTCATCAGTGGTGAGTTGCTATGTAGGATCACATTTCCTAGGTTCTTCCTTCCAGTGGCCAGGGACATGGACATGTGGTAGAGGGTTAAGAATGTGTTAGCCTGAGTGTGGACTGTTTTCTTTACTGAAGCGGTTGAACCTGTCATGCCCTAGAGTGAAGTGTCCCACCAGCTGGTAACAAAGATCATGCTTCTGTTCCTTTGGGTGTGTTGATTGTTTATAGTATAGCTATACTATACTATAATGGCTAAAATCTAGTTATAAGTGAATACATGCCATGTGTATCTTTCTAGGTCTGGGTTAGCTCACTTACAATGAGCTTTTCTAGTTCCATCCGTTTGGTTTCAAATTGCATGATTTCCTTATTTCTGATAGCTGAGTAGTATTCCATTATGTAAATGTACCACAGTGTTTTTTTTTTTTTAATCCATTCTTCGGTTGAGGGACATCTGGGTTGTTTCCAGTTTCTACTATTACAAATAAAGCTGTAATGAACATAGTTGAGGAGATGTCCTTGTGGTTTGGTAAGGAATCGTTTGGATGTATACCCAGAGTGGTATGAATGAGTCTTGAGGTAGAGCTATTCCAAGTTTTCTAAGATATTGCCAGACTGATTTCCATAGTAGTTGTACAAGTTTGCACTACCACCAGCAATGGAGGAGTGTTCCCCTTTCTCCACAACCTTGCTAGCATGTGCTGTCATTTAAGTTTTTGAACTTAGTCATTCTAACAAGTGTGAGATGGAATCTCAGAGTCACCTTGAGTTGCATTTCTCTGATGCTTAAGAATCTTGAGCATTTCTTCAATTGTTTCTTGGCCATTAAAGATTCTTCTTTTGTGAATTCTCGATTTAGCTCTCTACCCCATTTTTTTGATTGGATTATTTATTTGGTTTCTTGAGGCTTGATTTCTTGAATTCTTTATATGTTTTTGATATTAGCCCCCTGTCAGATGTGGGGTTAGTGAAGATCTTTTCCCAATCTGTAGGTTGCCATTTTGTTTTAATAACAATGTTCTTTGACTTACAGAAGCTTTTCAGTTTCATGAGGTCCCATTTATTGATTGTTGGTCTCAGAGCTTGAGCTATTGGTGTTCTGTTCAGGAAGTTGTTACCTGTTTCAATGAGTTTGAGACTTTTCCCCACTTTCTCTTCTACTAGATTTAGTGTGCCCAGTTTTATGTTAAGGAATTTGATCCACTTGGACTTAAGTTTTGTGCAAAGTGATAAATATGGGTCTATTTGAATTCTTCTACATGTTGACATCCAGTTAGATCAGCACCATTCACTGAAGATAATTTTCTTTCTCTATTGTACAGTTTTGACAGTGTTTTGGATTGGTTTCTCTGTTGAATCCTTCTTTCATCTCTCATATTCCCTTCTGTATTCTGTATTCATCCAGCTATTTCTTTGTGTTTTCTTTTTATTTACTTATTTTTATTTTGTGAATTTCACATCATGTGCCCTGTTACCTCTCATTTCCCACTTCCCCTCAGAACCACCCTCCACCCTTGTAACCTCTCCCAACATAAAAAAATCTCATTGTGGAAGCTGTAGTGTGTGCCAGTGTGTCCAACATTATTCCCTTTTCTCCACACATTCTGTTTGCAAATGTTCATTATAATGACTCCTTGGTCTGGTATGAGGCCTCTGGCTTCTGCTGCTTTGTCAATACTGGAATCTCACTGGGACTTCTTTCAGATATTCTGTTATTTTCCTGTGTCATGGGGATCCTGTAGTTTTGGGTCTGTGGAACTGGCCTCTTCATGCACTCCAGCAGTTCATCCATTGGTGTGGGCCAACTCAAAGCCCTGCTTCTGGATCTGCAACTCCCACATCCAGGGCTAGTTCTACTGTGCTACCCAGGTAAGGTGCAGGACCTGCTTTCCTGAATGCTACTGCACATTAGAGGTTGGACCAGCTCTCCTGCTCTCAAGACCCCATCAGGGCCAACTCTCCAGCCTCCTACCTGTGGTGAGGGCATCAAAGAGTGGAGGGGATCTCTCCCTTGCTGAAAAGCAGACAAAAGACAGGGCTGGCTCTCCCACATTCACACCCTTGGGGCCAGCTCACCCACTGACCCCATGTACTGTGCTGCCCAGCTGAGGTGGTGCAGCATGTGAGGGGCAGGAGCAGCTCTCCTGCTCTTGTGACCCCATCAGGGCAAGATCTCCTGTACTCCACTGGTGGTGAGGGAAAAAGGGAGGGGAGGGGATCTTTCCCTCACCAACCCCACTGATAGACAAAATCCAGGTCTGGCTCTCCCACATTCACTCTCTCAGGGCCAGCTCACCCACAACCCCCACATTCAGGGTCAAGCAGGGTTCTTTTAGTCTCTGTCTTTTTTCCCATACTGGGAGCCCATGGAGTTCTTGACTGGTGCTGGGTGGTCATCATAGGCCAGCTCTCCATCTGGGCCCCATGGCACTCAAGTGATGTTGGTCTCCAGCTTGTTTTTTTTTTTTTTTCCAGGAATGCTAGGCTACTATTCATTCAGATGTTCATAGGTCAGAACACTGAATATAGACATAGTCTCTTTCCTCTCTGCCACTTACTGTTACACATGTGACACAGAAACCACATCTGTGATACCTTAGGGGCAGTCCTTTGTGTTTTGTATCAGTAACTTTATTATTTTTATTTCATTGAACATACTTAATATCATTCAAGTTCTTTGTCTGAGATTTCATGTAACCCATTCTCATTGTACAATTACTGTAAGATTAATAATTTTTGGAAAAGTTATGTTGTCTTTTTTCATATTTCTTACATTACTGTATTGGAATTTATGAATCTGGTACAATTTTGATGCTTGCTTTATTTCTTATCAGCTATATTCTTTCAGTCAAAATATTTGTAATGTTCCTATGGAGCTTGGATGTCAGAAAGTTGAATGTGCAGTTCAGAAAATAGCTCCTCAGTCCAGAAGTGCAATGTGCATGATGTACACTCTATATTAGTTCCTGAGCAGAAGATTAACTACAAGGACAATCACAACTTCTTGATGTTACCTCTATGTAAATATTGTACTAGCCAATAAATAGCAGTGGCCTTTTGATTTCGGTAACTATTGGATGATAAGCAGCCAAAGACAGTATGTAGTATATTTAGATTTTAATAAATAATATTAGGAGTAGGAAGAAGCTAGGGTGGGTAAGGATTAAACATTAGATCAACTTTGAAAAAATTAATGTGAGTAATGTAGTTAGGAGGGGGATGTTGGAATACTTCAACTATATATTTTACAGATCGTTAAATGTGTAGATGTTTATAGTTAAGTAGTAAAAAGAAGAGAGAATAAGGGTGAGAGGAAGAAAAAATATGTAGGACTAAGAGGGGGAACATATGAGATGTGGCTAAAGAATAAAGAATGCCTTTAGTAAAACAGGTGGAGAAATGTGAACAGTTCTAGAACCAAACTGAGAAATATACAAATAAAAGCAAAACCATCAGGAGACACATACAAGAACAGATATTAAGTAAAATAAAATAGGAAGGATAAGAAGAATGCTTATGGAGCAAATTGCTGGTTCAACTGTATTGAATCAAAAGGTGACAGTCTCAGGTGCCTCTGGCTCTTGAAGGCTCTATCTCGTGTTGCATATGGGAAGGACAGTGGAAGCCATTTTGGTCTTTGCAGTCTTAGTGTTGCTGGGGTTCTGGCTTGTGGGGGAGGGAACATTGTGAGGCCCTTCTTGGTAGGTCCCATTGGGCCCAGGCACTCTGTGGTGACCTCTTCTGGTCCTGGAGGTCTGGGAGATGTGAGGGGAAGTACTTCCTTGTTCTTTCTGCTGTTTGCTTCTGGGGAGTTTTATTTGGCAGCTGGTAGGCTGCCATGGAGAGGGCTTCCAGCTGGCCTCCGAGTCCTTACTTCCCTGAAGAGATCTCCAATGGCTTCCTGAGTTCATTTACAGATGTTGTCTTTTGCAGGGTAAGATCTTGCTACATATCATATTCACTTCTTTCTCACACTCAGACATCTAATTCACCATCTTCATGATGGTTACTTTCTCATGTCATCGTGACTAGACCATAGGACCTAGATATTTGGTCAAATATTATTCTGAAAATTTACTGCAACTTTTCGCCTTTCCTCTCCTTTCCTTTCCTCTTCCTCATCCTCTTCCTCTTCCCAGCTAATCATCTGAGAACTTCAGTAGAGGAAGGCTGACTTCCTCTGGGAAGGAGGGAGTTTTGGCAACAGATGGCTCCTGTTTCAAGCTGTACCCCTTTCTAGATTTCCAGCTTCAGTCCACCATATAGATTTTTGACTTGATAGCTTCCACAACATGAGAGCCAGTTGACCATAAACCATTCCTCTCTATGGATGTTCTATGTGATCTGCATCTCTGGAGAAGACTGATTGATAAGAGTCATTCAGTAGACTGAGACAACTGTCCTAAGAAAAGAGTCACTGGCGATCTTTTCACAGGAGAATAATAAACAGCCGTGCTGTTCTCTACATACCAGTTTTGGGTGGAACTTTTGCAGATATATGTGAACAGTGTCACCGGAGTTGGCTCACCTCCAGAGTGGTGAACTCTGGCAGGGCTTCCGAACCACATGCTCCCTGTGTCAGTGTCATCACTGGATGGTAACACACAGCTGTGCTCTGGATTAGATGTCCAGTGAAGCCAATCGATGACAAAGCCAACAAGCAAACACTGAGGACTTATCGTATTGTTCTCAGGGTTCATCTATGTTCCCGCAAATGGCGCAATATACTTTGTAAAGTTAAGACTAAGTAGTTTGCCACTGTGTACTTATGCCATACTTTATTTATTCACAGACACTGGAGGGAGGAGGAACAAAGTGGGTGGGACAAAGCGAGATGCTGATGCAGAGTGTTTTAGCTACAAACTAATGTCTATCCATGACTTAATTAGATATTTAGAGATTCCTAACAAGATCACTAGGAGACAAGGTTTTATGTGAGACAAGATGAATGTATTTTGAGCTTTGGTCATTCCATGCTGTGTATATATGGTAACATCACACTGTATTTCATAAATCTACCACTGCCTTTCATCATCTGTGAGGGGCTCATCCCAGGACCCTTGTGGATATCAATATCTAAGGATATCCCATTCCCTTGTATAAAATAGTGTAGTATTTATATGTAGCCTACACATAGCCTCATTTATACTTAAGTATGTCTAGATTATTCACAATACTCAGCATAAAGTAAATTATTGTAATCCAGTAATATCCTTTTTGGGAACAATGGCTAGAAAACTGAAAGCTTGTATATGTTTAGTAAGACAGTATTTCCTCAATGTTTTCAGCATGTAGCTGGTTCAATCTACAGAGGAAACCATAGAGACAGGAGACCAACTGTCTATAATTATTTGTCAACTACAAATGATGCAAGGAGGAGGGAAGAGTGATCAATTCCGGTTGATGACTCCTATTATGAAAACGACCCTGATTTCCTGAGACTGGGGGAATTTCTAGTTATCTGGAACTTATAGTGCCAAAACTGGGGAAGTCCAACATAATATGGAAAATAATTAGCTTATATCTCTGTGTAGACAGTACTCCTTACATCTCCCTTTTTATTACTAATTACTCTAAAATTATTACTCTCAAGGTCAAAGTCATTTGGCTTGAAAAAAAATCACTGTATTGAACATAGTAGATGACACACCACTAGCCTGGACTTCTTATTTATTCAACAGTTTTCAATTAAGTAATACTGTATGAATTCCTGAGCAACCACACACACATACCAGGCCTACCTTCTGGTAAACTAACAGCAACCATGAGGGAGCTCAAGAACATTTGCACAATTCATTCCTTCTTCAAGACTGCTCTCCAAACAGTAATATTCACACCCCATTCCCTGAGAATGCAAGAGAGAGAAATGACTCCATCATTATTGCTAATTTAAGCTTTTAACAGTTGTCTTACAAAAGACAGGGTTTTGTTCAAAATGAAAATGTGAGACTTTTCTCATTATATTACAGTTTTTATCTAAGGCACTCCCCTAAAGACCAAAGGTCGAAGGCTGGAGTTTCAGGGCAGCAGTGTTCAGAGGCAGGACTTTTGGGCTGTGATTGGATCATGAGGGCTTTGACATTGTAGTCGGTCAATCATCTTATAGATTCACTACTTAATGGGCTACTTGGACATGGTAAAACTTTTGGAAATAGCATGTATATAGAGAAAGTATGTTTTGGGGGACATGGCCTTCAAGGGTGTGTTTTGTCCTGTGTCATCTTTCTCTGCGTCCTTCATGGCTTACATGAGGTCAGCATCTCTGTTCCACCATAATATTCTGTTTATCACAAGTGTAGAGACAAGAGAACTAAGGAACCAAAGACTAAAACCTCAGAAACCGAGTCACAATACACTTTTTCTTCTTTAAGTCATGATGATGGAAAGCTAGTAAACATCGAGTTTGCCTGTGGCATGACAACATCTCTTTAGACAAGGATTTTGAAGGTTTAAGTTTCTCAAGTTAATAACGTCAGTGCACATGGCAATGATGATGGCCTAAGAGGGCTAAAGAAAGCCTGAGTGGGTCTCAAGAACAACCCTTGCTGTCTGACTGTTCTCAAAGTTAGAGAAATGATGAATAAGAAATTTTTTTAACAAGGATCCAAAAATGACAGTGTGTATACCCAAGATTTATTAATCACTGTGTGTAAATTAAAGGGCTAAAGGCAAGAGAGAGACTAGAGGATTAGCAGTTCTGGCCATTAATATCTACAAATACAGGGAACATTTCAAATGGCCACAATTTCAACCAGTGTAATTGATTGAGTCACTTATGGACTACAAAGTTCTTGTTCATATGTCTTTCTATTCCCTTAAGAACTCATACAATGCCCTGAACTAAGGAGGTAATCAATAAGAGTGGTTGATATCTTGCCAGAAGCTTCAATTTATATAAATTAATGAAAAGTTAAGTGTGAAATCTCTTGTTATGCTTCCTTTGTGTGTTGGATATGCCTGTGGGGATGAGGCTGGCAAGATTCTCCAAAAACACTTAAAGTAAACCCAAGTATTTCTTCACTTCCAAGGTTTTTCTTTTATATACATGCTACCACAGAGAGAATTCATTTAATTGGCACAGTGTGAAGAAGAAAGCACAGCTGGTTTAGATAGTCATTGCTACAATCCTGGGGAAACCAAGGGATATAAATATGGAGCCATAGAAAAGTATGTTGGAGGGGGAAAAAAAATCACATTTTTACCAAGATAAGATTGAGGTTCTCCTCAAACTCATCGGCACAGGTGACAACTTTCTGAACATAACACCAACAGCTCAGGATCTAAGATCAACAATCAATAAATGGGACCTCATGAAACTGAAAAGCTTCTGTAAGGCAAAAGACACTGTCATTAAAACAAAACAGCAGCCTATAGATTGGGAAAAGATCTTCACCAAGCCAACATCTGACAGAATGGCTAATATCCAAAATTTACAAAGAACTTAAATGCCAAGAAAACAAATAATCCAATAAAAAATGGGGAACAGAGCTAAACAGAGAATACACAAAGGAAGAATCCCTAATGGCTGAGAGACACTTGAAGAAATGCTCAGCATCCTTAATCATAAGAGAAATGCAACTCAATACAACTCTGAGATTCCATCTCACACCTGTCAGAATGGCTAAGATCAAAAGCTCAAATGACAGCACATGCTGGCGAAGGTGTGGAGAAAGGGAAACTCTCCTCCATTGCTGGTGGGAGTGCAAGCTTGTGCAACCACTATGTAAATCAGTCTGGCAATATCTTAGAAAACTTGGAATAGCTCTACTTCAAGACCCAGCCATACCACTTCTGGGTGGGTATACATCCAAATGACTCCTCACCGAATCACAAGGAAGTTTCCTCATCTATGTTCATAGCAGCCTTATTTGTAATAGCTAGAAACTGAAAACAACCCAGATGTCCCTCAGCTGAGGAATGGATAAAAAGACTGTGGTACATCTACACAATGGAATACTACTCAGCCATCAAAAACAACGAAATCATGCAATTTGCAGCCAAATGGATGGAACTAGAGAAGCTCATCCTGAGTGAGCTAACCCAGACTCAGAAGGATGCACATGGCATCTATTCATTTATAATCGGATTTTAGCCATATAGTGCAGGATAACTATACTACAACCAATGCACCAAAGGGAATATGAACATAGACTTTTTTTCTTGTCAATGAGTCACTTTGTCCTAGTGGTACTGCCTGGTAGGCCCCCAGTGTATGAGGAGGCTCTTGGCCCTCATATGACTGTTGAACTGGAGTGGAGGACTGTTATGTAGGGACACTCCACTCCTAGGAGTGAGATGGAAGGGATGGGGGTAGAGGGTGGGATAATGGGACTGGGAGGGGTGGAAAGAGGGTACTGTGATGGAGATGTAACCTGAAGTAATAAATAAATATTTAAAAAAAGACTGAGGTTCTACTAGGATTTGAAGGTAAAAAGTTGTAAAGAATATATAAGATGATACCAAGATTTTCAATATTGCCCATTTAACCTTTAAAATAGCTTCACTTTTTTCCCCCTGAGTAAACTGATGTAGTATGCTGGCTAGTTTTATTTAATTTGACACAAACTATAGTTACTGGAAAGTAAGAAAACTAAATTGAGAAAATGCCTCCATAATATCTGGCTTATGGCATTTTCTTAATTAGTGATCAATATGGGGAGGGCCCAGACCATTGTGGGTGGCACCATCCCTGGGCTTATGGTCCTGGGTTCTATAAGAAAGGAAGTTGAGCAAGCCAGAAAGCAGCACCCCCTCCCCCCCAGCCTCGGCATCAGGCCCTGCCTCCAGCATGTTCACTTTCCTTCCCTGATTAAGTTTCTGTCTGATTTCTTTCAATGATGAGCAGTCATATGGAAGCATAAGTCAAAGGATCCCTTTCCTCCTCAACTATTTTTTGTCATGGTGTTTTATTATCATAGTAATAGTAACCCTGACTAAGACATAAATTGGTGCCAGGAATGTGGTATTGCTGTGACTAATCTGACCATGTGTTTTAGGGAAGATTGTGGAAGGACTTTGGAACTTTGGGCTAGAAAGCCATTGATTGTTAAAAGTGTTGTGAGATGCTCTGCAGGAGCTTGGAAGATAAGAATGATGAGAGAAATGCAGAGAATGGGGGCCTGGCTTGTGAAGTTTCAGAGGAAAGTTTAAGACACTTTGGAGCCATTTGTTATTTTGATTCTATCTTTCTGGCAAGATGGGGCTAGAGTTAGCCTTGATTAACAAGAAATCTGAACCACTGAAATAAAATCTTAGTGTTATTGGGACCATTGATGTTGGCTAGGTGGAGCGGAGAAATTAGTGGTGATTAACAAGAGACCAGCATTCCTGAGGTGAAATCTGAGAAGTATTTCCTTAGAGCCATCACATAGAAACTGTGTTTCAGACATGCTCAAGGTTGTACCTTGTACTGGGAGCTGAAATTTTTAGTGGAAGAGCCGCCCAGGTGGTACTGGTTTCGAAGGCATGAAGGTGCCATAGAGAGCAGACATGGCAGGGCTGGGGTCTCCGAAGAGAGCTTAGGAGAGGCTATCAGTGAAAGTGCAGCCCAGTTGCGCAGACAACCCCAGAATTTTGGAGATGTCAATGTTATGGGATGACCTCCAAGAAGAGCAGCATCAGTGGAGTGGAGCCAGCCAGAACCTAGAAGACAAGCTGTGTGTGATGCAGTGGGCGGAGTCAGAGAAGGGACCCAAGACATTTGGAGAAGCCCAGAGGATAACGAATTGAATCACTGACATTGGACACTGAATTATTTATGCTGGTGGAGTTTGATTTTGCTTTGATCTGATTGTGACTGTGCCCTAGTTCTTCCCTCTTGAAGTGAGAAAGTATTTAATTTATTTTTGATTTTATAGGAGTTCACAGTTGAGAGATTTAGAATTTTAAGAGACTTTGGATTTTAAAGAGACTGATTCTTTAACCATCATGACACTTTTAAAATTTTAAATATTTGATACTGTGATGCTCATATTAATGTGAGATATTAGGTATGAACAAGAAAGGAAAGATGGTGACTTAATAGTGATGTGTTGGTATATCAAGATGACAAGGCATCAATTGTACTGGCTAGTTTTATATCAACTTGATACAGGCTAGAGTCATGGAAAGGAGGAAAGCGAAGTTGAGAAAATGCCTCCATAAGATCTGGTTGTAAGGCTTTTTTTTTTTTTTTTTACATTTTCTCAGTTAGTGATTAATGGGGAGGGTGCAGCCCATTGTGGGTGATTCCTTTCCTGGGCTTGTGCTCCTGGGTTCTTTCAGAAAGCAGGTTGGGCAAGCCATGGGGAGAAGCCAGTTAACAGAACCCCTCTATGGCCTGTAGGTTTTAGATATAAGCTGTTGAGGATGCTAGTCAATGAGCACTGAGTAAATGATAGTTTTTTTTATACTTTATTTTTTTTATTTCTTCAAGTTACATCTCAGTCACAATCCCTTTCCTACTCCCCCTTCCTGTCCCACCCTTCCACCCTCTTCCCCTCAACAGCTTCACCTTTCAGTCCAACAAATGGTTCCTTCTCTTATAACAGTAAATATTATAAAAAACAACAGAAATAAATACGCCACATTTATGAGAGTTAAATGGCCCAGCATACATTCCCAATGTCCAGTTCATACATATTTGGCCCCTGACTTTAACATTCTACCATCTAACCATCTCCATGAGTATAAAGTTCTATATCTGACTCAGCTTTCATACTAACTTGCATCACTATTAAAAACATCTTCTTAGATCCAGAGCACCCTCTTGATTCCTAAACAACTCAAAATTTAACTATGAGTCTCTAGCTATCTATTCTTCAACCACCTCAGAGACCTGAGAGGGATAAATATATCTGATTATGTAGGAAGTGCAGGGGCTGCATCATCCAAAACTAAGAAATGACATATCAGTGGCTGCCTGGACAGTTCCTGTTTTCTCTCCATACATCACAGCATAAATCTTCAGCCTTTTGGTCCTGTTTCTCTGACAGACATTGATTGTAGAGCAGGGATTATGAAGGACTTACCTACCCTGTCTTGGCAGAGCTAGACTGTCGACTTCCCTGCTACCAAGTTTTGTCCTTTTTGAACAGCAGTCTGTCTGCAGTTGAAGCAAGGGGTTTTTTCATGCCAAGAGATAGGCTTGCCACTAATTCAACCATCTCACACTGGAGATTCTTTGATGCTCATCTTCTACTTGGAGTAGAATAAGGGGTGCTGTCAGGAGCTGATATGTCTCGATATAAAAAAAAATTCTTAATTTAAGACAACATCTTTAAATGCCATATTCTGCAGATCTCTTGGGGTTTTTGAAGATGCCCCATCTATCTCTTGTATTTAGATAAGCAAATGTTGCTTGTCTCTTAACAACTTGATTTCTGAGTAGCTTAGAGAATATCTGTGATAGACTGTCATAGTAGCTAACAAAGTGACACGCTTGCATGACTAGGAGTTTGTATTTCTTAACTATCCTAAACGGTTTTAGACTGTTGGTATCAAGAGGCCAGAGCTTCACATTTCATTTTTAAGTATCTCTAGGTACAATACCTTTAAGAAGCATTACCTTTAATTTTGTATCAATATACAAAAATCTATTCCAATGTGGACAAATATACTCTCAATTTTGTATCAATATACAAAATCAATGCCTATGTAGCCCAATACAATCTTAATATTACGTCAATATACAAGGGTCAATACCATTGTGGCCAACTATAATCTTAATTTTGTATCAATATACAAAGATCAATACTGATGTAGTCCAATACAATCTTAATTTCGCACAATATACAATGGTCAATACCACTTTAGCCAAATATAATACTAATTTTGCATCAATATACAAAGGTATAAGGGCATATTCAATAATCTGTCCCTTCTTTTTGGTCCTTCCCATACTTTGTCTATGTCCCATTTTTCTCAAGTCTGTGCACTCCTACATAGGAGAGAAAGAAGGATACAGAAAAGGAAAAGAAGAATATCCCTGGGTCTAACCTCCAAAACCCATTTAACAAGACCATTTAATAGCTTGTAGTCTCTTCCCCTAAATAACAAAGTTTTCTGTTATCCTTCAAATAACCAAAAAGTGTGTGTGTGGGGTGGGAGGAGAAACACCCTCCCTACCCTCTGGGCATGGGACGTCGCTCTCTTAAAATGACTTCCTGCTGATTTGGGTCGAAGTAAACCTGTTTGGGGCCTGAACCAGAATGGAAAAATGGTTAAAAATGTTAGTACAATCCTTTTATGTTCAGTCTTTTTGTGCTCAGCTGTTTAGATGTCCTAAGAAGATTGTAGGCAGAAGCTGATCTTCCAGGCTTTACTGAAGTTCAGGCTGGGGCAGTGTGTGGAGCTGAACGATCTTAGCGATTTTGAGTTTTGTAGTTGTAGACTTTTGATGGAAACAGCTATTGAGGGAGTCTGCAAGGCTGAATCATCTGGGCCACTCGTCTTCTTTGGTGTCTGATTCTGTTTTCTGTTGAGGTTTCCGTTGTCCAGTTGTCCCTGGCTTCCTTGAATGGGTGCTTTAAATCACCTGGAAAGATGAGAACAGAGCCCTGCTCTAGTCCTAACTCTGGGACAATTACCCGTTTTTTGAGGAGGGGGGGTCAGGTAATATTTCTCATGAAGCAAATTTGATTTTTTGACAATATATAAAGTACTATCTTTCAATCTGGATTAAAGAAGAGATTATTTTGTTATTTTGGAGCTAAACAAGCCTTAGTGTATATATTTTGAGATTTCAAAGGACAATTTGTTTTTATTGAGTAGCCCTTTTGTAAGTAGCTTTTAAACTTAAGTCCTTCCAAATCAAATGTCTGTCTCTGCATTCGAATTATTAGGATCAAAGACCTGTGGTTCCCATCTGAAGGGATTAAAGATGTGTTCTACCACTCCTGGATCGAAGTTTTTCTCTATTTAGAGTTTGTTTTGTATAAGGCTGACCTTGAGCTCTGAGATCTGCCTGTTTCTGTCTCTAGTGTGTTGGGATTAAGGGTGTACTCTTCTTGAATGATGGGATTAAGGGTGTGCACCCTTACCACCCTGTTCCGTGTAACTCTAGAATTTATAAGACCACTAACTCTATAGTGCTCCTCCCGTCTCTGCTGAAGTTAAAGGCATGGGCTAACACCACACTTTTCATGTATTTTACCTTAGCTCTCAGTTTTTTTGACTCTTGGAGGTTTATAAAACCAGGTTGAATGGCTGTAACCTTTATTTTATTTACAGTGTTTTAAAATTGTTTCCTGCTTTTTAAAAAATAATAAATTTATTTGTTTGTTGCTTCAGGTTACATCTCTATCATATTGTCCTCTTTCCCCGCTTCCCAGCCCCACCCTCCCATCCTCTACCCCCTAACCCTTCCCTCTTTCTCCTCTGGGGTGGAGTGCCCCTATATAACAGTCCCTCGCCACAGTTCAGGAGTCATATGAGGGCCAAGAGCCTCTTCATACTCCGGGAGCCTCCGAGGCAGTACTGCCAGTGAAAGGCGTCCCCTTGCTACGAGGGGAAAACTAAAAAAAGACCAATAAACACACAAACCCACAAAAACAAAGAACAACAACAAAAAAGAAAAAAAAGTCTATGTCCATGTTCCTTTTGGTTGGTTGGTTGTAGTACAGATATCCTATACTATATAGCTAAAATCCTACTATAAGTGAATAGATGCCATGTGCATCCTTCTGAGTCTGGGTTAGCTCACTCAGGATGAGCTTCTCTAGTTCCATCCATTTGGTTGCAAATTGCATAATTTCATTGTTTCTGATAGCTGAGTAGTATTCCATTGTATAGATGTACCACAGTTTTTTAATCCATTCTTCAGTTGAGGGATATCTGGGTTGTTTCCAATTTCTAGCTATTACAAATAAGGCTGCTATGAATATAGATGAGGAGACTTCTCTATGACTCCGTGAGGTGTCCTTTGGGTGTATAGCCAGAAGTGTTATGGCTGGGTCCTGAGGCAAATTTATTCCAAAATTTCTGAGATATCGCCGTACTGACCTCCATAGTGGTTGCACAAGCCTGCACTCCCACCAGCAATGGAGTAGGGTTCCCCTTTCTCCACACCCTCGCCAGCACCTGCTGTCATTTGAGCTCTTTATCTTAGCCATTCTGACAGGTGTGAGATGGAATCTCAGAGTCGTCTTGAGTTGCATTTCTCTGATGATTAAGGATGTTGAGCATTTCTTCAGGTGTCTCTCGTCCATTAGGGATTCCTCCTTTGTGAATTCTCTATTTAGCTCCATCTCCCATTTTTGGTTGGATTATTTGGTTTCTTGGCATCTAGTTTCTTGAGTTCTTTGTAGATTTTGGATAATAGCCCTCTGTCAGATGTGGGGTTGGTGAAGATTTTCTCCCAGTCTGTTGGTTGTCGTTTTGTTCGAATGACAGTGTCTTTTGCCTTACAGAAGATTTTCAGTTTCATGAAGTCCCATTTATTGGTTGTTGATCTCAGGTCCTGAGCTGTTGGTGTTCTGTTCAGGAAGTTGTCACCTGTGCCAATGAGTTCGAGAGTTTCTCCCACTTTTTCTTCTAGTAGATTTAGTATGACCGGCCTTATGTTAAGGTCTTTGATCCACTTGGATTTAAGTTTTGTACAAGGTGATAAGTATGGGTCTAATTTCATTCTTTTGCAAGTGGACATCCAGTTGGACCAGCACCATTTGTTGAAGATGCTGTCCTTCTTCCATTGTGCGGTTTTGGCTTCTTCGTCAAAGATTAGTTTGCCATAGGGTGTGGGTCCATCTTTGGGTCTTCAATTCGATTCCATTGATCTACTGGTCTGTTTCTGTACCAATACCATGCTGTTTTTACTATTATTTCTCTGTAGTACAGCTTGAAATCTGGGATGGTGATACCTCCAGATGCTTTTTTATTGTACATGATTGATTTAGCTATTCTGGGCTTTTTGTTGTTCCATATGAAATTGAGAATAGCTCTTTCCAGGTCTATAAAGAATTGTGTTGGTATTTTGATAGGAATTGCATTGAATCTATATATTGCTTTTGGCAGGACAGCCATTTTTATTATGTTGATTCTACCTATCCATGAGCATGGGAGTTCTTTCCATTTTCTAAAGGCCTCTTCCATTTCTTTCTTCAGGGGCTTGAAGTTCTTGTTGTATAGGTCTTTACATGCTTGGTTAGGGTTACCCCCAGGTATTTTATGTTGTTTGTGGCTATTGTGAAGGGGGTTGTTTCCCTTATTTCTTTCTCGGTACATTTGTTTGTTGTGTATAGAAGGGCTTCTGATTTTTTTTGAGTTAATTTTGTATCCAGCCACCTTGCTGAAGGTGTTTATCAGCTATAAGTGTTCTCTGGTGGAATTTTTGGGGTCTCTTATGTATACTATCATATCATCTGCAAATAGGGATAATTTGACTTCTTCGTTTCCAATATTTATCCCTTTGATCTCCTTTAGTTGTCTTATTGCTCTAGCAAGAACTTCAAGTACTATATTGAAGAGATATGGTGAAAGTGGACATTCTTGTCTTGTCCCTGTGTTTAGAGGAAATACTTCAAGCTTCTCTCCATTTAATTTGATGTTGGCCACTGGCTTGCTGTATATTGCTTTTATTATTTCTAGGTATGGTCCTTTTATGCCCTTTCTCTCCAGAACTTTTAGCATGAAGGGGTGTTGGATTTTGTCAAATGCTTTTTCTGCATCTAGCGAGATTATCATGTGTTTTTTTTCTTTCATCTTTTTTATATGGTGAATGACGTTGATAGACTTTCGTATGTTGAACCATCTCTGCATTCCTGGGATGAAGCGTACTTGATCATGATGTATGATACTTTTGATGTGTTCTTGAATTCGATTTGCTAGTACTTTATTAAGTATTTTTGCATCTATGTTCATGAAGGAGATTGGTCTGAAGTTCTCTTTCTTTGTTGGTTCTTTTTGTGGGTTAGGAATCAGAGTGACAGTGGCCTCATAGAATGAGTTTGGCAGTGTTCTTTCTGCTTCTATGTGGTGGACGAGTTTGAAGAGTATTGGTGTTAGCTCCTCTTTGAAGGTCCGGTAGAATTCCGTGTTAAAGCCATCTGGCCCTGGGCTTTTTTTTTTTTTTGGTTGGGAGATTTTTAATGACTATTTCTATTTCCTTAGGGGTTATAGGGCTGTTTAATCTGTTAATCTGATCTTGATTTAGTTTTGGAAGGTGGAATCTACCAAGGAAATTGTCCATTTTGCTTAGGTTTTCAAATTTGGTGGAATGTAGATTTTTAAAGTAGGACCCAAATATTTTCTGGATCTCCTCAATGTCTGTTGTTATTTCTCCCTTTTTATTTCTGATTTTGTTGATTTAGGTTCTTTCCCTTTGCCTTTTAGTTAACTTGGCTAGGGATCTGTCTATTTTGTTGATTTTCTCGAAGAACCAACTCTTGGTTTCATTGATTCTTTGTATAGTTCTTTTTGTTTCCAAGTTGTTGATTTCAGCCCTAAGTTTGATGATTTCCTGCCTTCTGCTCCTCTTGGGAGTGTTTGCTTCTTTTTTTTTTCCAATTCACCCAGCTTAGCTGTTAATTCGCTGATATGAGCTGTCACAATTTTCTTTTTGAAGGCACTTAATGCTATGAACTTTCCTCGTAGCACAGCTTTCATTGTATCCCATAGGTTTGGTTATGTTGTGCTTGTCGTTGGATTTTAAGAAGTCTTTGATTTCCTTCTTTATTTCTTCCCTGACCCAGTAGTCATCCAGTAAGGAGTTGTTCAATTCCATGTGAGTGTAGGCTTTCTATTGATTCTTTTGCTCTTGAAGACCAACTTTATTCCATGGTGGTCTGATAAGATACAAAGTGTTATTTCAATTTTCTTGTATCTGTTGAGACTATCTCTGTGTCCTACTATGTGGTCGATTTTGGAAAAGGTTCCGTGAGGTGCTGAGAAGAAGGTGTATTCCTTTGTGTTTGGGTGAAACGTTCTGTAGATATCTGTTAGGTCCATTTGGTTCATGATCTCTGTTAGACTCATTATTTCTCTGTTTGGCCCCAGTCTTGATGATCTGTCCATTGTTGTGAGTGGGGTGTTGAAGTCTTCCACTACTAATGTGTTATGATCAACGTGTGATTTAAGTTTTAGAAGCGTTTCTTTTACAAATGTAGGTGCCTTTGTATTTGGGGCATAGATGTTCAATATTGAGATGTCCTCTTGATGAATATTCCCTTTAATGAGTATATGATGCCCTTCTCTGTCTTTTTTCATTAACTTCAGTTGGAAGTCTGTTTTGTTTGATATTAGGATGGCTACTCCAGCTTGCTTCCTGGGTCCATTTGCTTGGAAAACCTTTTCCCAGCCCTTTACTCTGAGGTAGTGTCTATCTTTGATAGTGAGATGTGTTTCTTGTATGCAGAAAAAAGACTGGTCTTGTTTGCGGATCCAATCTGTAAACCTGTGTCTTTTTATTGGGGAGTTGAATCCATTGATGTTGATGGATATTAGTGACCTGGGGTTGTTATTTCCCATTAGTTTGGTATAGGTGATCGTCCTGTGCCTCTTTTGGTTTAGTTGCTGTGGGGTTTTCTATTCCCTTTGTTTTCTTGGGTGTAGTTTTCTTCTCTGGGTTGGAATTTTCCTTCTAGGATTTTCTGTAGGGCTGGGTTTGAGGGTAGATATTGTTTAAATTTTATTTTGTCATGGAATATCTTGTTTTCTCCATCTATGTTGATAGAGAGTTTTGCTGGGTAAAGTAGTCTGGCTGCTCACCTATGATCTCTCAGGACTTGTAGTATATCTGACCAGGCCCTTCTAGCTTTTAAAGTTTCTGAGGAGAAGTCAGGTGTAATTCTGATGGGTCTGCCATTGTATGTGACTTGACCTTTTTCTCTTACAGCTTTTAATATTCTTTCTTTGTTCTGTACATTTGGTGTTTCAATTATTATATGGCGACAGGATTCTTTTCTGTTCTAATCTGTTCAGTGTTCTGTAAGCCTCTTTGATTTTTATTGGCATGTCTTTTTTTCAGGTTTGGAATGTTTTCTTCTATGATTTTGTTGGAGATATTTCCTGGACCATGGAGTCGGGAGTCTTCTCTTTCCTCTATGCCTATAATTCTTAGGTTCCATCTTTTCATTGAAGTCCTTGATTTCTTGGATGTTGTGGGTGAGAGACTTTTTAGCTTTCTCATTTTCTTTGGATGTTGTACTGATTTCTTCCATCGAATCTTCTGTGCCTGAGATCCTGTCTTCCATCTCTTGCATCCTATTTTTCATACTCACATCCATAGTTCCTGTTCTCGTCTCTTGATTCTCCACTCCCTCTTTTAACTCTGACTGTGTTTTCTTTATTGTTTCTATTTCTATTTTCATGTCTTGAATGGTATTGTTCGTTTTGTACATTTCCTTCCCCAGTTTGCTTGTTTTTGTCTGGAAATCTTTCATTGCTTTGTCCTTTTCCTCTTCAAGCTCAGTCACCTTGGCTTGGAGCTCTTTAATGGTGTTATTCATTGTTTTCACTTGTAAAATTGTGGCTTCTTTGAATTCCTTCATAGATTTAAGTTCTTCTTGAAGGGACTCTATCACTTTCCATAGTGCAGAATTGTCATCTTTTTCATGTGTTTCTGCTGTTGTGAGGTCATCTGAATTGGATAAGCTAGGATAGTTCTGCGTTGTTGGAGTCATATTTCCTTGATTTCTGTTTTTTCTTGGACCTTTGGCCATATGGATGTGTTTAGCTCTCTGCTCTCGTTGTCTTCTGGGCTTGGATCCACAGGGGATGCTTTGTTGTAGCAGTCGAATTGCTTGGCTATCTGTCATTGCTTACAGGGGGATCTCAGGGTCACTGTGTTTCTAATAGCCTGAAGCACTGTGAGCTGGTGCAATAGTCCCAGGTAATGAGAAATGGCCCGGGATTGTTTCACTGCTCCCAAGTCAGACTTCTCTATGTTGCACACTGAATGATCAGCTTGTAGTGGTTCTGATGGTATGGACCTGTTTGCCCAAGCATGGATTCTGTGGACTCTGGTTGTTGTCACGGAGACTTAAAGGGCCTGGCTCCATGCCTAATATGTCTGGGTTTTCCAGAATACAGCTATGGTCCCCTGGCTTCTGGCTTCCACGTTTTGGAGCCCTCAGCCTCTGTGCATCTCCACTGCTAGCTCTGCCTCTGTGTACTTCTGTGCGCTCCCAGCCATGCCACTTCACTGTGTGGGTTTCCCGCTAGGCTTCTCCGCCATGGGCGCGGCGCCTCTGCCCCACCCCCCTGTGCTGGCTTCCCTGTCTCCTTCCCTGCAGGCACCTCTGCCCCACCCTCCTGTGCTGGCTTCCCGCCCCGGAGGAGCTGAGAACTAGCCCGCAAAGTTTCCTAAATAGCTATAAGATCCGCCTGAGGTGTAGGGAGCCTAGTAGGCTGGTGAGTGATTCCCTTGTGGAATCTGATTCTGCCTGCTGTGTATTAGAGTCGATCTTACAAGGCCTCTCCAAATGGGAGTTCCCAAGTCCTGGATTTAGTGGCTTCCGTGTCTGAGAGAGATGGGGGGAGAGCCTTGCCCTGGGACTTTTAACAGTCCCTTGAGAGCTGTGTGTGTTCCCGGAGGGTCTAGCCCCTCTGGTTTTTGCACAATGTCCAATAACTCTGTGCTTTTTATGGCTCTTTTCCCCATGTTCAAAATGCATCCGTGTGGGTTGCCGCCATCTTGGATCATCGTAAATGATAGTTTTACTTTGAGCTAGTATTAAATTTCCATTTTGTGGTAACCTTTCTGCTGATTCATTCGTTGTATTCCATATATTTTCAGATTATAGTTTGTTAGATGCCTTCTTCTTAATTGTAGCATGTACATATGCTACATATAAATACTTTACCACTGAGCTATATATCCATATCTCTTTGTTAAGAATATATATTTGAAGATTTACATATATAATATGCAATTATAAATGTGTGTGCATGCATGTGTGTATGGTGCATGTGTACATGAGTGTGTGCATGTGCATATATAAGTGTGTGTATATGTGTATGTGTGCATGTGTGTGTGCATGTGAATGTGCATGTGAGTGCATGTGTGCATGTATGTGGGTGTGTGCATGGATGTGTGTTTGTGCATATGTGTATGAGTGTTAGGTCATTAGTGTTGTACACTATCAAGTTTACTAGAATAGGACACATTATTTTCAAGTTAATTGGGACATTTTCACTATCCAGGCACTATTAATATATTTAAGATTTGCCAAATTGGTGAGAATATAGGTCCAGATATGGGCCTTCCCTCATGCCTGGCTATCTTGTTAATAAACTCTCTTTTGCAAAAATGAATGTCATACAAATAAATGATAAACAACTTCTCCCTTATTTACATTCATACTCAATTGATTACAGTTAGGGACTCCTCACCCCATGCTTGGTCGTCTTATTTTTATTATTTTTATTTTTCTGAGTCAGGGTCTTTCTATGTAGTCCTGGAGCTCACTGTGTAGATCAGTCTGGCCTCACACTCACAGAGATCTGCCTGCCTTGTCTCCCAAGGGCTTGTACCACTATGCCCAGGAATGGTTTCCTTGTTAATAAACTCTCTTTTGCAAAAATAAATCCATCAGAGGGGTCACTACTTATGGTAGCTAAATTATTATAAAGTATATTTATTTTTTAAGATTCATATATTTTAACTTATAAATTTAAACCATTTGTAGTATGAATTATGATTGCCCTTATTATATATTCTGTAAACACAAGATTTTGAAGATTTACTTTATCTTAAAATTATGTGTGTGTGTGTGTGTGTGTGTGTGTGTGTGTGTGTGTGTAGAAATGTGTATATGAATTCCCATATAAGCCTGAGGCATCAGATCCTCCTGGAACTGAAGTTATGAGTTACTGGTATTGGCCCAGTACAGATTCTGGGAACTGAATTCAGGTCATTTGCAAGAGCAATATGTGCGCTTAACTTCTGAGCCATCTCTCCAGTCATGTAAATATTACAGTGTCTTCTTCAGCCATCATTAATTAATTTAATTTTAAGGGGCAGAAATTATTTGAGAGTAGAGACTTTCTTTGGAGCACAATCATATCTTCAAGGAGTATGAAACTCAGAGACAGAATTCTCTCCATCAGAATTCTGGGATTTTCTTAGATTATAATAGTATTTAAATATATTAGTGTTATAGAGCTGCTGAAATGGAACCTTGGCACAAATCAATGTGCCCCTTGTTGTATTCACCCACAGAGCCTAGCTTTGCTGCCACATTTTATATTTGTTGGAGAAACATCCATTGATACTAGGAGAGATGTTTGGGCAGCAGGATACTGCTGTGTAGGCTTGTCATCTCTGGGAATGCCAGGGGCTTCTCAGTCTGAGTTTCCTACCAGTTTCTTCCTTTCTACAGCTGCAATGAGAACCCTGTCCTTCCTGCCCAGTGACCCAGAGTTTATCTCATCAATGCCTTTGTGACAATGCAAATTCTCGGCCTGTCCCCTCCCTCCTTCTCTTTGTTCTCAGGCAGGATTTTATATTTGCATTTTTTTCTCTCCTCTGTTCTCTAACACACCTAAGTGAACACAGACCCTCTCTAAGTTTTGAGGGTGTTAGAGCCAATGAGCAAATTTAGAAGTGAGGCAGAGAGTGTGAACACTTGACAAGCACAGCTGTGGACTCCATTTGAACACTTCATTGAACACAAAATTGTACCCAAATAAGAATTGGAGCCTCTATGTTCACATTTGAATCTATTCAATTCAAACAGGCAAACCGTTTCTGAGATTATGTGGTTGAGTTGGAGAAGAGACATGTTTGCCCCTTAGGCATAGGTGACCCAATGACTAAGGTGGCAGAAGATTGCAGCTTATGTCCCATGCCCATGAGTCATCAGTCTGGTGGTGAGGTCATTCTGATAAAGAAACAGGATTAGAAATACCGCAGCTTTTCCCAGTGATTTGAAAAATAGGTTTATGTTCTACCAGGCACTTGGAACTTATGCTCCTATAATCTTATTTTTAGTTGTGTCTGTAGCCAAAGAAGGCATGATTTAATTGGGAAACATTGACAGCATGGTTTTAAATTCAAAGATTTGTTCCTTGCCAAAACAAAAACAAACAAACCCTTACAAAAACAGCAGTTTTATGATGAATTCATATATTTTTGACCTCAAAAAACCAAACCTGAGTCCTCTCCCCTTCCTTGAATAGATGGCCATCTTAGAAGAAATTTGCATGTATAAACCCAGTTGCTCCTATAGTGGGAGGTGCCACCTGCTGCCTTCAAGTAAAGATGCTTCCAGAAATACTTAGACAGATGTTTAACTACTGGTAGGTTGGTCATTAAAAGCTAAAAATTGTCTAGTAATTTATTTTGCATGTCAGAATGTAGGACATCTGGGGAGAGGCGTCATCCTAAAATTGATATATTTAGCCCCTCTTAGCCTATGAACCATAATCCTTCACCGATGAGATTGGAGGTCTAGGTTGGAGGTTTTTAAATGTCAGACCCCTGTTCTGGAATATCTGTCTTTATCCACTTCACGATAACAGAGTGAAAGTTAAGAGCATCCAACTCATGCAACAATTTTTATGGAAATGAATATTTCAAATAAATGGGTCTTTAAGAATCCAAGAGTTGATGCATGCTAATAATATTAGCTTTAATTATATTTATCCCTTTATAAATAATGTCATGCAATAGATAATCGAGGTCTGCTTTCATTTCCCCTTCTCCCACCCTTTCTGTGAAGGAAGATTCAATCTTGGCCCAAACAGCAAGCAAAGGGATCAAGTAAAGAATTCAAGAGAGATGAGGTCTCCTCTCTTTCTGCTCCCTACGCTGACACAAAGGTCTCCCACAGATTCTGAAATTGATCAGGACGACAATTTCTCTCTCTCTCTGGCAAATATTCACCTCTTTCTACTCATTGTCTTCCTTTCTCAGTTCTCATTCTCTGTGACTAAGTAAAACTAGATATTAGCTCTATTGAAGTCATTTCATAGTGCGTACTAGTTTGCCCTGCTCTGTCTGTAAAGTGTGTTCAGATACCAAGCTCAGTGCGTATTGTCTCTGGATGTTTAGACAACACCATTTATAACATGAGTTGTCACTCCCATGGCAGACTCTTTCTAGAAGTGACAATGCATCTGGCCATGTTTATATAAAAGTGTGAAAGTCTCAGTAAGTCATAGCTTTCCTCTGGCATGCTGTTATCACTATCAAGCCAGTCGGCAGAGTACCTGCAAATGCTGATTGGTTGAGAACAAAAAAAAAAAAAAAACTGCTTTACAGAAGTCTGATATCTAACTGCAGAGTCCTCATTCTCTCCCTCCACCCTGAGAACAAATCACTTGTCAGAGGAAATTATGCTGATAACTTTCATGCAGCCACAATGATAACAAATTAGCACTCGTAGTAGCTCTGTGCATTCACTGATACAAGTCAATGTTCCTGCTGCTGTTTAATATCCTTCTGGGTAATAACGATTTCCATTGCTGTGCAGAGGCACCGGGGAGGCCCTTCTCACCATCTGGAAACTGACACCTTTGTTTCTCAGTTTTCAGTCTCAACTCTTCCTGCTGTGGTTTCTCGTTCTGTCTCACAGCTGGTTATACCATCATGGCGAAGGGGGATGTAATGAGTCTTTATTGATTACTTGTGGTTTTTTTGGGCTTGTCAGAGGTGGATAGAAGAGCTACCAGTCTCAAAGAGCTATGATGGTTCAGAGAGAGTAGCATCCAAGCATACTATCTAGGGCTAACTTGTTTATTTTCTAAGAGGAGTTAACAGGTGATACTCCCCATCTAATTTAATCTACTGTGTTTGCAAATCATCCACTTTGATGTTTACATAACCATAATCCCAAGAAGTTTTTTCCTAGCAATGTCTTCATTATTTTTGTTTCATGTATAAATCAAATTGACAGTTACATTGATAGCTGTAAACTCAATCACCAGCTTGGCTAAGGAGCTTGTGTGTGTGGCTTTTTTTTTTTCTAGACACCATATTCATAAATTTGCAATCAGCTCTCATCTAGAAAATTGCATGTATATAAAACCAAATGGTAAATTTGGAGTTGTTAGCACCTTAAAACCTACTGCCCATGCCCTATGGCTTACAATGCTGGATGGAGGTGAGGCTACTGGGCTGGGGTGTGGCTCAGTGATAACTGCTTTATCATGTTAGTACCGGGTGACTCCATTACCAGCATTGAAAAAAGAAATGGAAAAGTAATGGAGGCAAGGCTAGTTAAGTTGTTATTCTTTTATTTTTCTTTCTTTCTTTTTTGATTCTTAAAGTACTTGAAATATTTCATAACAGGAAATGTTATTTGGGACAATTTAATTCACATTAACTAATTTGGAGAGTATAAACAGATTTTGTGTTTTTTTCCTCCAGCTTTTAATTTTCTGGAATTTGGAGCTTGACGAGAAAACATCATCAAAGCTTGGCACACAGCTACTGAATTATCATACTGAGTTAAACTCAACTGTTTTTTAAGACGATACCAGAGGACAGAAGAAGCAGGCATACAGGGGAGAAGTTACAGCCTAGGGAGCTGATCTAGTAGCTGGTGGATGACTTACAGAGTGTTAGTCTTCCTGGGGAGGAACTACTGGATCAAGGACAGGCAATATAATGAAGAATTTGGGGAAATTTAATAATTCAGTGTAATAAATACAGAATGCAGTATAATTTGGCTAAGTTGAAATTTATCATCAACTATTAGTTATAGGATCCTTAACTAAAGGAAGGAGCACCCTGATCATCTCCTCAACATTAAAATGCACAGAATCCTCCACTCTACATGCATACTTTAATATTCTCATTGCATGTGATTCTCACATGGTCATTCAGGCAAAGTAAGCTATACAGTGTTGCCCTAGTCACCACCATGAAATTTTTTTTTTTAGAAGAGTAAACATAGATTTATTCAGGGAAATAGAAAAAGTGAGGAAAACTCCCAATATGAGTGTATGTGTGTGTGTGATTCCAAGAGAGAAATATCACCCAAAAATAGTTTTCTGAAATCCACACTTGCTTTTCTCCCTGTTTATCTGTTCTTTAACCTTGACTCTAGGAATTCTGCTGTAAGGCTGGGTGGAAGGGACATATATGTGCTCCAGGTTGACTTCCCCAAGTTCTGGATTTCAGTGACCCTCATCTTTCTACAGGACCTAAGGGAGAGATCCTGGAGAACTTCTTTATGTGGTTACTTGCTGGGTAACCACGTAACCCTTTCATTGTCAGTGTAGAATGTTTTCAGGTTTTCCAGAATTGCTTTAAAGGATATTTGCTTCTCAGTGACTCTTACATGTCATCACTAAATATACCCCATGGGACGTTCTCATTTGTCATGGTATTATAATGTTCGTTAAACTTATCAAGTCACCAGGCACTTAATAAATGCACCTTCTTGTCTTCACTCCCTGAGCCAACCAGGCAAATTTATTGATCACCTTGCTTCCTCTCTGCCTCTTTTGAAACCATCTTTTTATTCCATTTATTGAAATGGTATGCCTCTTCTGACAGCCCTTGAGAATTTATGACCAAGCCTTTCCTCTCCAAGTAAAGACAGAATTAGGTTAGGATCTATGAAGAAGAAAAGGCTTGGCTAAGACTGATAATCTTGTTTAATGCAGTGAGTTATTGCCTGACACACAAAATAGCATAAATCCCACCACCCTGCGCTTAACTGATATAAATAACTAGATGGAGTTGAATGAATCATTGGCATTCTTCAATCTGCATTTCACCCATGTGGAGATGAAAAACCACACATGGCTGCCATTCATCATGGTGACTGACTGCCCAAGTTAGGAAGGCAGATGAGCAGTCACTAGTTAATATTCAAAACCAATTCCAAAGTTATGGTTACAATATTATTCTGTCTGGCCGAGCAACTCTTGATTTAAAATGAAGTAAAAATATACAGTGAGTTGGCCAGGCAGCAGCCGCACACCCAGCTTTGATCTTAAGAGTGGAGGGCTAATGCTAGTCAGAAGTGTTAGGTTGCCTTTTTGTTTTGTTTTGAGATTGGTATACTAGTCCTCAGACTGGCCTTGAATTTATGCTGCATAATCAAGGACAGTCACGAACTCTGGGTCCCCTGGGCTGAGCCTTTCAGTAATTGAGATTACAGACATATACTTATTCTTTCACATGTCTATTGTTTTTCTAAGTCCTCTGATATGACTTCAATATTGGCCTATTTGGTAGACATGTTAGTCTGTTAAGACTGCCCTAAAAAATTGAACAGGCCGGGTTCCCTAAATGGTGTAAGCCAGTTTCTCGCATTTCTGGAGAATGGGAAGCCAAGACCAAGGTGATGGTGTTTGGTTTCTTCTGAAATGCTGCCCTTGCTTTGCAGTGGCCACCTTTGCACTGTGGCTCATGCCCCTGTCATCCCTTGGTGCCTATTTGTGTCTTAACTTCTTCCGGCAAGACCTGAGGTGCATTGGATTAAGGCCCGTGCAATGACCTCCTTCAACCTTAATCAGCTTTGTTGGTACTCTATCTCCAAATACAGCCACATTACATGGTTCTGTGAGTTAGGACTGCAGTGTACGGATTTTGAAAGAATACAGTTCAACCCATCTTATAACAGATAAGAAAGCTGAGGCATCAAAGAGCCAAATCAGAGTTTCTGGGCTTCAGACTCTAGAGCTGTACTCACAGGTACAATTTAATAGTGTATTTAAAATTAAAAATAATGCCATGACAGGTATTTTTAGTATCTTTAATTAGAATTATCTGAAATGCATTTTAATTTCTATATAGTTGACATTAATGGCAATAATTAAGAAATGAGGTGTTTGGATTTATTTTTTCTAATTTATAATGTACCAAGCATATAATTTTTATTTCATACTTTGTTTAAAAATTTAGGCTGCATATCTTCTTTCTTGATTTTCTGTATACACTGTCACAGAATTTAAATCATTTTTTTGTGACTGATGATCATATCTTATGATTAGTTAACAAAGCATCTTCAGCATTACTCTGAATTGTACAGTGATGTGGCAGGTGTGAGGGACTGACTCAACTGTTGTGTTTGTGTCCTTACCTTTTTGTTCTACACTGAATATCATATCATGAATACATGTGTACACACACACACACACACACACCATAGATACCACCCACTCCATACATGCATTTATACATACATACGTACATACATACATATATACACCACACACATATACCATACCACACCACACATATATACACAAACACACAGACATATATATGAATACATATATATGAACATGTATATAGATATATACACACACACCAAACACACATTACACATACACACATGAAGCATCACACACATATATACCATACACACATCACACATATGCACCATCTACACATACAATCCACACACACATATCACACATA
>CAJQZJ010035608.1:1680712-1769578 GCA_907164525.1 Lophiomys imhausi | reverse complement strand
TCACACATACATCACACACACATAAACCATGCACACACACACATACACCATAATACATAGACCACAAGACCACACACACACACACAAACCACACACCACTCACACAGACACACACACAAACCCGACTAATTGAGGTGGTGGCAGGTTTATGCTCCCTTGATTAGCACTATCTAAAAATACAGAGGTTTGGACCCTATTGTTGAAGAGATTGCACATATTGGACACGAAAAAAATATATGGCTAATTAAGCTATTTACCCTGTATTTAGATTATTATTAAGAGGTTTGGAACCATTAATCTTTAAGCAGACATTAAAAATGAGTATACAGAGACCACATGGATTTCTAACAAGCCTTGGCCTGAGTTGTGCATTCCTGGCCCATCTAGGCTAGCTCTTAATTCTATTACCCAAATATGATCCCATATATACATACATCCCCTTGGACTGTCATTCTCCATGATATGCCGATGTTCCAGGCCATGTGGAATGAGGTTCCTTTTTCTAACCCATGGTGTGTACCTCCTTCCTGCTGCTCCTGGCTGGAAAGAATTCTTCTCTGTCTAAAGTGCAGGCTTCCTGTTAGGAAGTCCCACCTTTCTCTGTCTTTGCCCAATCTCAGGCCTCAGCGTTTTATTTAACCAGAGTCAATGTAAGAAACAGACAGCAAGCAGGACCAATTAGTTAACATTTAGAATGCTTAACACTACCCCAACAATTCCCTCCTTTTGTCTAAAAAAAAAAAGGCTAAATTTTTTAACTCATATAGTAAAAACAATAAGAACAAATATGAAATAATCAAGAAAACCATATATAAAAGTTATGTACCAGGCAATCTTGAAGAAGGAAAAAATCATCTATCTTGGTGTGTCTAAAGTTCTGAACCTAAATAATTTCTATCATATCCTATATTTATAAAGCTAAAGATTTTATTTAGACTTGAAAATATCCTTTTAAATCCTCAATAACTCAAGTTCAATGGAAATTTTATAACTATTATGCCTTCAACCCCATCAAAGACATAAGAAGGGATAAAGTTATTTGAGTGAGTAGGAGCATAGGAGAGCAGCTTCCAAAAAGAAATATGACAGTTTGTTGCCTAGACAGTCCCAAATATCTCTCTATATAATTGGAGCATCATCTTCAGACTTCTGGCCAAGCATTTCACAGACTAAATTGTGTAGCAAGAAATAAGGATTTTCCCACTCTGTCTCTGCAGAATCAGGACATCGACTTACCTGCATTTATGCTTTGGTCCATCTTTGGACTTATATAATCTGTTGAGAGAGCAGGGGCATTTTTGCCCGGTAGGAATATCTCCTGATGGGAGATTTCTTTTTGAGGAATTATCTCCTGATGGGAGATTTTTTTTTTTGATGCTCATTGTCTTCTTCCAAGTCAAATGGGAGCTGCAGGAACTGACTGTCTTAAGTCAAACAATTCTTTTAATAATAAAAATATCTTTGAGCCATTTTCTGTATGCCTCTGAGGGTTTTGAAGACACCTACTATTTTATTTATAAATCTATCTATCATCTATCTATCTTTGAACAAGCAAACTGTATATTTTTATCCATTTATTATCTGTTTAACCTAGTATTTGAAATGACCAGAAGCTTGACTGGCCAGTCAATTTGTATTATCCGGACTCCTAAATAGATTGCAATAGCAACTCATAAAAGGATCGGAAGTAAACCTATACTTTTAAATGATTTGTACAGGCACAATACCTTATACAAGAGTTGAAATATACATATTATGTGTCAAAATATAAAATTATATACTAATGAATCAAACCTAATCTTATTTTTGTATCAATATACAAAATTCTATACCAATGTATCAAAAAATAACCTTATTTAAAGAATAACAATAATTTTAAGTTTCAGAGCACATTCAATAATCTATCCTTATATATTATCATTTCTATATTATATACATATATTCCCCCTCTTTTTCTTTTCAAGTCTTTCCCCCCTATATAAGAGAGAAAGGAGGATAGAGAAAAGAAAAAGAGATCTCCAAGTCTAACTTCCTATAACTTGCTTAACAAGACCATATAACAATTTGTAGCCATTACCCCTAAACAACATTTATAACACATCAAATGGCCAAAGAATCATCCACCCCACATTTTGGGAATAGGACGTCGCTTTCTTAAAACATCTTCCTGCTGAATTGGGATGCAGAAAACCTGTTTAGGGGCCCAAATAAAATGTAAAAAAAAAAAAAAATGGTTAAGCAAGTAAATTGTAACATTTGTTGTCCAGTCTCTATGTGCTCAACAATTTGAATGTCCTGAGCAGTTTGTAATTCGAAGCTGGACTTTGGTAGGAAAGTTCAGTCCTTGAGGCTGGGCCATCTCAGCAAGCTGTTTGAAGTTGTTCTTGATGCAGATTTTTGAAGAAACAGCTATTGAGGCAGTCTATGAGGCTGGATCATCTGGGTTACTTGTCTTGTCTTCTTTGGAATCTGGTCTGGTTCTGAAAATATATAATTTCTCACAAGTAACATATAGTTCTGCAATTACCAAAATGCCTTGGATGTGCAGGATGCACAAATCAATTAAGGAATATTTTCTGTTCTTTGAACAGCAGAAAGACATTTGCAAGTCTCCATTCATGCCATATAAAAACATGAGATATGATAGTATTACATATATATGCTATATATAATCTATTTTAAATTGAAAATACAGCATAAGACTGAATGGAGTTTAAGTATTCTCCTCAACAGTTGACATATATTTATTAATTGACTAAAACAGGTTTATTCTGTGTTGTTCTGGCTTTTTGTAGATTAGGTTGGCCTCAAACTCAAAAGAACCAATCTGTCTCTGTCTTTGTCTCCCTTGTTTTGGGATCAAAGTTTTGCATTTATATATTTTTTCTTTCCTTTTCTCCTTTCTTTGGAGATTTAATTTCTATGTGGATATATCTATCCTTATTGAGACAGGGTTTCTCTTTGTAGCTTGGGCTGTCTTGATTTGCTCTGTAGAGCTCTGTAGATTAGATTGGCCTCAAACACACAAGGAGCCTGTTTTGTCCTTGTCTCCCAAGTTTTGAAATCAAGGTATGAATTTAAATAATTGAATTACCCTTATTAAACAATAACATTACTTAAACCATTTTTTATTAGTTTGAGTTCCAATTCTCCCATGGAAGGTCCATTCTTAAGGAGATTGGTGTAGAATAGCATGATATGCTATTTTATATTAGCTTTTCTTAACTGTTTGATATGGGAGGCATGCAGTTTGCAAGTTATTCCCAAGCCTAATTCTGAGTCCTTACATTGATTTACAGAATATATCTCTTTATCTCTTCTTTTTTTCCCCCAGAGACAGGATTTCTCTGTATAGCCTTGTCCTGGACTCACTTTGTACACCAGGCTAGCCTTGGACTCACAGAGATTAGCCTGCTTCTTCCTCCAAAGTTCTGGGATTAAGGGTGTGCACCACCACACCCAGAGATTAACATATCTCTTTTAGGGGCAAAATGCCTCTTGAGACCAGTTCTCCAGTGGGAGCTCCACACCTAAGGAGACTGGGTTGTGACCCCTTTCTCTTTATATACATTTAAGATTATGTGTATTTATCCCTTAAATCAATAAGGACATTATTAAACTTAACATCAAAGAAAAATGTTGTCATTTTTGAATTCTAGACTATCTTTAGTAAGCAGTCTTGTTTTCTCAGCAGGGTTCCCGCCCTGCATCACTGTTTAAAACCAGGCTGGTCTAGAATCCAGAGATCTGCCTGTTTCTTCCTCTAGTATGATGGGATTAAGGGATTAAGGGTGTGTGCTAGTACCACCCTGCTCAAATCCCAGATTTTGTATCTCTGTAACCCAGAGCACAACCTTGAACTGTAATGACAATTCAAAATCTGCCCAAAATCTTCAAAAATGTCTTATGTTTTAGTAATTCCAAACAAGAAAAATATCCTTTTTACCTCCCGATATAGGAAAATCAAAGACATCTAAACAAAAATCAAGCAAAGAAACAACACTCCAAAAGCCTTGGCATGTCTAACCATGCCATCCCATGCTGCAATTAAAGCTTTTTTCATTATTACTTGAAATCTAGTTCTGACTGTACTTCATTGGTGGACCCTTCCCAGAAAGTCCTGAGAAGCATCTCAGAACCAGGGAGCTCTTAGCTCCAGCTGCCATAAATTTTGCCTTATTTATCAGGAAAGGCCTCCCTCTTTCCTTCATTATCATTGTTGACAATTTAGCATTCCATCTGTAAATTCTTTCCTTTAAGATTCTCCTAGTCTGAACTTTCTCAAAAAAGATATACAAACCCACAATTGTCAGTGTAAAAATCATTTGCATGCTAAGAGGAACAAACTCAATTGGAATCCCAAAGTATTGAGGCATTATGAATTCCTCCATTTTTAATCTAAGCTATTAATTTCACTCTCAAATTCTGTTCAGCAAGCTGCCAGCTTTTTAGTACATAAGGAGAGCTAAGCCTTAGCTCTCAGTCTTTGCTGCAAAGCAACAGCTTTTGTTAAGTTAGCTGCACCTTTGAAATGCATTTGGATTTGGTTCCCCGCTCCTTGGCTAGGAAACCGGCTTTCACCCGGGCCTTCTCACGCTGTAAGGATGGATTCTAATTGCCCCACGTTGGGTGCCATATGTAAAAAGAAAAATATATGGCTAATTAAGCTATTTACCCTGTATTTAGATTATTGTTAATAGGTTTGGAACCATTAATCTTTAAGCAGACATTAAAAATGAGTATACAGAGACCACATGGATTTCTAACAAGCCTTGGCCTGAGTTGTGCATTCCTGGCCCATCTAGGCTAGCTCTTAATTCTATTACCCAAATATGATCCCATATATACATACATCCCCTTGGACTGTCATTCTCCATGATATGCCGATGTCCCAGGCCATGTGGAATGAGGTTCCTTTTTCTAACACATGGTGTGTGCCTCCTTCCTGCTGCTCCTGGCTGGAAAGAATTCTTCTCTGTCTAAAGTGCAGGCTTCCTGTTAGGAAGTCCCACCTTTCTCTGTCTTTGCCCAATCTCAGGCCTCGGCATTTTATTTAACCAATCAGAGTCAATGTAAGAAACAGACAGCAAGCAGGACCAATTAGTTAACATTTAGAATGCTTAACACTACCCCAACACGAGACACAGAGAAATCAAAGTGGAACTGAGCTGGAATCTTCCTCCCTGTGTGCTAGCTTTTATATCTGGAAAAGAGCTATGGATGCTGCTGAGGGAGAAAGTCACTAATGGCTTTACTCAGTAGTTGACACTACATGATACTATAACTGCCAGTCAGGTAAGATATGCCTGGTTTATTAATAGCAACACTGTTTTGAGGGTATCCAATGGCTTTGTGATTGGAGCTGAGCCCTGTTTGATAGGAGGAAATACCTGCCCAGTGATGTAAACATGGACAAAAGGCTATGGGGAGGTCACAGGCCCTAGGGGAGGAACATGCTACTGTTGATTTGCTAAATGGCCATATAGTCACACTGCATTCTGAATATTGATGCTTATGTCCACAGACCAGTGCTACTTTTAGCCTAGGTCACAGAGGCCTCTTTTTGTCAGTGGATAACAGTTACTGCAGAGACTTGTGACTGGTCAGTGTGTGGAGAGCAGGTGACCCTTGGGTGCTCATCCCTAAATAGAAAATCTGTACTACCCTCTACAATGTTCAAGGAACATCTCAGAAGATGGAGCAGAAAGATTGTGAGAACGAGGGGACAGAGAGGAATTCTGTGAAATGCTGTCTTCTGGATATGACATGGTCATTGCAATCATGAACATGCAACACACCTGAAGTTATCTGCACACACAAAAAGATATGAAAGGTACAGATGACTAGTTGATGTAGAAAATGGAGCTATCAGCAGTGGGAGAGAATAGGAGAGGGTAATGGGGAAAATACAGTCACAATACATTATATATGTGTATGAAACTTGTCAAACCCTAATATTTTATTAGTTAAAAAAATCATAGTAACTTGAAAAAAAACTGATTCTACAAATTGTTGAATATTTTATGACATTTTTAATTGCCAACAAGATTTCTCACATTCTTAAGAAAAGGCTAATTATTCTGTAACCATGGTAACAGGTAGCCACCAAAGTGGGATTTTTAAGCCTACTTACTTTTCCCAGAAACATAATTTTATAGCCATGGAACAAGGAGAATGAGTTTTAAGCTTATTTAATCAGTTAATATGCCTTTTAAAGCCAAGTCAATGAGCATCATCCTTGCCTGGGAGAGTCAGCCAATGGGATGCTGTCTCAGCTGGAAAAACATGCTCTGACAGAGAACCCATATGCCATCTCACCTTCAGAGCTGCTGCTCCGGCTTGCATCACTCATTTTTGCCTCTGAAAGCACTGGTCCCTAAATGTGCACTTTCCCACAACCTCTGTGAGATCAATAATCTGTCCTTCTCTGAGAGATTGTGCCCATCTAACAAAGGACTTCTTTATGCTTTCTATAAATTATTTTTTTAATGTTTGTTTATTGCTTCAGGTTACATCTCCATCACAGTGCCCTCTTTTCCACCCCTCCCAGTCCCACCACCCTCCCACCCTCTACCCCCATCCCTTCAGTATATTCTTTTTCTTGCCTTCTTCAACACTAAGTATTCATCTCATTCCTTCAGCAGCAGAATATACAGCATATTTTGATCATATTCTTTTCCTTCTCCCAACTCCTCTAAGTCTTTACAACCTCCCTACCTATCAAACTTCATGTTCTCTTTCTTAAAAAAACTCTCTCAGTCCATTTTTTTGTTGTATAAAGAAGGGCTTCTGATTTTTTGAATTAATTTTGTATCCAGCCACCTTGCTGAAGGTGTTTATCAGCTATAAGAGTTCTCTGGTGGATTTTTTGGAGTCACTATATATACTATCATATTGTCTGCAAATAGGGATAGTTTGACTTTTTCGTTTCCAATTTGTATCCCCTTGATCTCCTTTAGTTGTCTTATTGCTCTAGCAAGAACTTCAAGTACTATATTGAAGAGATATGGTGAAAGTAGGCATCCTTGTCTTGTCCCTGAGTTTAGAGGAAATGCTTCAAGTTTCTTTCCATTTAATTTGATGTTGGCCACTGGCTTGCTGTATATTGCCTTTATTGAGCTAATTAAAAAATCAATAAGACAAAAAAAAACCCCACCCCAAAAGAAAACAAAAAGTACACAAAATTCGCATGGACTCCTTCCTAAAATATATACATGTATGAAAGAAATTTTAATGGAGTATCCACACAATGGGAAAGACAGTATCTCAACCACATATCTTATGCCACCAAATCTTTATTAAACTTTTTTTTTTTTTGAGACCCTGGATGGCCTGGAACTTATTAGCGATCTGCCTGTGTTTTCTGAGTGATGCTATGAAATACATGCACTACCACACTCAGTCTCTTCCTTACTTAAGGAAGTGGTAAACTCAGTGTTGTGGGCGTTCTTGCTGCTGTTGCCTGTTTAAGGTATTGAAATAGAGTGTTGCCCTTGATACTTTATTTTATTATTTTTTTATTTTCTTCCTTATAACTTACCTAATGCCCTTCAGACTCCTCACCCTTTTTGGTGATCATGTAGAAGAAATGACCTGTGTCTTGTTTCGATTAGCTTGCAAGCCTTACAGCATGGTATGAGACTGTGGCTCTAACTTCTACTTTTGATAAGATGGTGGTGGAGGGTGGATTTGATGCTGGGGTTTGAATGGGAAAAGCCTAGCAGGAAGCTCTTGTGTATATGGAACTTTGTGGAGGAAGTGGATCACTGTGGATGGGCCTTGGGATTTTATAGCCCCACCCCATTTCCTGTTTGCTGTCTACTTCCTTTTCTGCCAAGGTGTAAGAACCCAGCAGAGTCCCCACAGTGTACTCCTGCCACCATGAACTGCCTACAATGTCTTTACCTCCATGATGGACTCAAAATATGAGCCAAAATAAACACATCCTTCTTTAAGTTGCTATATGTTAAGGATTTTGTCACAGCAACAAGCTAATGTACTGTGGCATAGTTATATAGTTATAACTTTCAGTTTCTGCAAAGTGTCATCTAAGAGGACCTCTCCCAATACAACATACTGAAGAATCTTAAATAAAAAGACAGATTTTATATTGTCTGTCTTTCTCCTCCTTCTTTTTCTTCCTTTTAAAAGAGGAATTCTCACTATAGCTCTGCCTAGCCTGGAAATTGCTATGTAGACCAGGGTGCCTTAAAACTCAGAGCTCCGTTAATAACAATTTACCTTATCTCTAAAATTTAATTAATGTATTTGTTTTTTAAAATTAATTAATTAACTTTGCTTCCTGACTGCAGTTCCCCCCCAGTACCAACAACATATGTCAAAATAATTAGACTTGAAATTTAAAATTTAAATCATCTTAAAGTGTTTTCCTTAACTTTAATCATTAATAAAATTATAAACAACTAATTTATCCTACTATATAATTTGTGTAAAACATTAAGATTCCATGTCTCTGATAAACCTGGATTATTAGCAATAATTTGCTGCTTTTTAGTACTCATTTCAATATTTCTGAAACCTCAAGATGACTTTAGAGTTAATACAAAAATAATGAAGTGTCTCAGTTTATCTGAAGATTTGTGAAGAAAATAAAATCCACATCTATTCATTTTTTAAATATAAAATGACAACAACAGCAAAAATAACAAACCTCAGAGCTCTGTCTGCAAGTGTTGGGATTAAAGGCGCATGCAACCATGCCCAACTTGTATCACTTTTAATACAGCTAGTTATGGGAGAAAGCTTAGAAATTTCTCAGACCTTCTAGAAACTTCATGAAATGCAAAACCCCCAAATTTCCTGTTTGGCTGCAGGAAATTTAGTTGAATAAATTGTGTTGCTAGTGCTTCACTGGGCGGTAATAAGCACAGATGTTCCCTGTGACCATAGCGGGATTCAAAAAAAAAAAAAAAAGAATCCATAATTAGAAGCTAACTTAAGCAAAATCAAACCATTAAGACCTCAACTGAATACCCAAAGCAGCAAAGAAGCAAAACCAGACACCAGTCATCCTGAGCTGAGTGTGACCCAGTATTGAAAACACAATGAAGAAACAAGAGATAAACATCCACTAGGTAGGTTGGAAAAGAACTAAATAGAACTCTTTGGTTTGAAAAATAACAGAATTTGGAAGACAGGACCCATCGTCCTCATCAGAGATTAAATACATCTTTGTGGGTGGGGGAATGGATCGGTGGGTGAAAGTACTTCTTGAATGAGCCTGATTGAGTCAGCTCAATCCCCAGAATCCAGGTGAAATGCAGTATTCAGTGACATCTGCAATCCAGGTCTTCTGTGGTGAGCCAGAAGGCAGAGATGGCAGAATTGATTGAAAGCTTGCAGGCCAGCTAGTCTAGTGAACTCTTCACAGCATCAGAAGCAATGAGAGAATCTGCCTCAAAGCAAACTAGGAGAGAATCAAAAGTTGTCTTCTGACCTGCACATGTGCCACTTTCCCCACAAAAACAAATAAATTCAAAAAATAATTTAAAATGTTTCCTTGTGTATGAAAGGGTGCCAAATCTCCTTGGATATGTTTACATGGCAAAAAGGTCTCTTCGTTCCCATCACCTACTGCTGCTGTCCTACTCTAGAGGCCCTCTGGGTTCTATTAGCAATGCAGCAAGTGGTTGCCCATAGTTCTGTTACCTCACTTTGATCAAATTATTTGTGTCTGAAGCTACTAGAATGATGTATCTAAAATACAAATAAGACTGTTCCAGTGCCCTTGACAATAAAATTCACAGACTTCCCATTGTCTGGAACCTAAGACGCCAGACCCTTGGCTCTCCACGAGGGACTCTGTTTACTTCTCCCACTGCCTTGATCATCAGGATTCAAAGTCTTTCAGTTACACATGCTATGCTAAGTTTTGCCTTCCTGCCCCTTGGTCCTCAATCCCTGACTGATTCTAAGTTTTCTTTAGGGTTCACTTGTTCCAGGAAGCCTTTCCCTATCTTCCTCAAGTCCCACCAAGCCAGCAACTCTTTGCGGTGTTTCTGTGGACACAGCATACAATCTGTTACTGTACTCCTACATAAACGTGTTTACATGCTGGGTTTCCTTGTTATAGAGAGATCTCTTGAGTTCACAGAAAGGTTAATAGGGCCAGCGTGACTTAGTAAGTGTGCAATGGGTTTTGTTCAGTAAATTAATTAATTTTCCTTTATGTCTCTTTTACCTAGAAAGGGAAACTTTTATTAACTTAATCTTTCCTGAAAATCTAGTTGAATCTTCAAACACAGGACATTCTTCATGTAACTCTAATGTATCAATGAAACTTGTTATTTGCCATTCCCTTCATTATTGTTACATATTGTTTATTTACTTAACTAGTGATGTTGAGGATTAATCTAGGTAAGCCAGCTACTCCTGGCTATATCCCTAGTCCTGATTTTACATTTTGAATTTGAGACAAAGTCTAACTAGCTTTCCCAAACAAGCCTTGGACTTGGGACCCCTCTACCCTGACTTTCCAAGCAGCTGAGATCAACAAGCCTGTACCACCATGGTGGGTCCTACTTCCTGATAAGACTGGAGGAATTAATGAGGTGTGGTAGCCAAGATCTAAGTGACTCTAATCAGTACCCACTTCCTGTTATTCCTGATTGTGTCATTCCCTCCTGCATTAAATAAGGATACTATAAAAACAGTGTATGGAGAGAAAATGGGAACTGTCCAGGCAGCCACTGGTATGTCATTTTTTAGTTTTGGAAGCTGCAGGCCCTGCACTTCCTATATAATCAGATATATTTATCCCTCTCAGGTCTCTGAGGTGGTTGAAGAATAGATAGCTAGAGTCTCATAGTTAAATTTTGAGTTGTTTAGGAATCAAGAGGGTGTTCTGGATCTAAGAAGATATTTTTAAAATTATGAGGCAAGTTAGTATGAAAGCTGAGTTAGATATAGAACTTTAAACTCATGGAGATGGTTAGATAGTAGAATGTTAAAGTCAGGTGCCAAATACATATGGACTGGACATTGGGAATGTATGCTAAGCCATATAACTCTTATAATCGTGGCCTATTTATTTCTGTTGTTTTGTATTGTATTTATAGTTATAAGAACTTTAAACTCATGGAGATGGTTAGATAGTAGAATGTTAAAGTCAGGTGCCAAATACATATGGACTGGACATTGGGAATGTATGCTAAGCCATATAACTCTTATAATCGTGGCCCATTTATTTCTGTTGTTTTGTATTGTATTTATAGTTATAAGAAAAAGAACCATTATTTGGACTGAAAGGGAGAGCTGTTGGGGGGAAAAATAAATACCTTAAACAACAAAAAAAAAAAAAAGAAGGGAAGAGGATGGTGGGGCTGAGGGGGAGGAGGGCGGAAGGGTGGGACTGGAGGGGGGAGTAGGGAGGGGATTGTGATTGAGATGTAACTTGAAGAAATAAAAAATAAATTATTAAAAAAAAAACAGTGTATGACTTATATGGCTGTCATTAAAAACCCTTTGCAGTTCTAGCCTCTTGTTCTTGGATCATTCCCCTAAGGGGAAGCTGGGTGGTAGGTCACGAAGACACACAATCAGCACACAGAGAGGTCCATGAGGTAAGATGTGATGAACTGAGTCGGGCTGATTTGCGAGTGGCTCCCCTCATCCCAGGAGAAGGAGAGGAGGGAGAAGGGGAAGAGGGTGGGAGGGTGGAACAAGGAGGGAAGGAAGGGAAGGGACTGCAACTGAGATGCAACTTAATTAAATAACTAAATTTTAAAAAACCTCCTGCTTGGAACTTTGTGATAAAAATATCTGGGAAGCAGCTTTGCTAGCCCAAGTCAAGCTTTCAAATGATTAGAGCCCTGAATGCCATATTGACTGGAGCCTCATGAGAGATTTTTTAGCTAGATTCTACCAGTTAATCACAAGTCCCCTCCTCATAGAAACCAGGTCAGATAACAAACATCTACCATTGTTTTAAGTTAGTAGGTTTTAAAGCATTTTCTAAACGGAATATCAGGTAACTAATACAGAATCCACATGTTGCATTTTTATTGTTTTCCATGTATTTTCCAACATATCTTTGAAAATAGAAGATTAATGAATAATGTTTTTAATATACAATATTAAAACAATTTAATATACAATACCATGCAGACAATGAGCCAACTGCCTGTGAAGTACCTAGGATAAAAATTTATAATCCTTAGATTTGGCTGGGGAAGAAAAGTGCATTGTTTACATCAGCAATGGATGTGTGGGGTTCAGATCTGCAGACACCTGGGCATTTTTAATTGTAGACAGTTATTTCCTCTTTAAATGAAGTGAATTGATTTGGAGTGAGATGCTATTGTTCTGATGGCTCCTTCTATCCTGTCTCAGCCCATGGTGAAATTCTACCTTTCGAAGATGTATTACTTTTCTAATGCTGTGATAAATATACCACATCCAAAAACAACTCACAACAGAAAAGGATTTACTATAACTTCTAGTTCTATAGTGGATATTGTTTATCATGGTGGGGACATCAAGGTATGCCGAACATGAGGCCAGCCAGCCTAATAGTCAGGGAAAAGAGAAATCACACTTCATCTGCACACAGGGAACAAAAAGAGAACAGGAATTGGGGCCAAGCTATAAAACCTCACAGGCATTACCCCAGTGACCTTCCCCCTTCAGCAAGGCCCTGCCTCCTAAAGGTTTATATCCTCCCAGACACCCCCACCACCTGCAAACCAGGTGTTCAAATACATGAACCTATGGGGGACATTTTTCACTCAATCACAAGGTCATTTACCTTTTTAACATAAAGCCACTGAGTTTGGATTTGCCTTTTCTCTCCTCATTTACTTTATCAATAGTTTTTGTTTTCAATACTATAGGTTAAATGTAGGGCTATGTGCATGATATATTAGCATTTTACCATTGAGATACATTGCTAGACCTTTTACACTTTATTTGGTAACAGTCTGAATCTTCAAAGGAGGACACAAACTTATGATCTTCTGAGTTTTACTTCCTACATAACTGGTATGATAGGAAAATGCCACCGCGCTCAGACCTATTCATTTACTTTATAGTCATTCGTTAAATTCAGAAATATTCTGGTTATTTTAAAGAATAAGTTGCATGTTAGGATATTTATTTATTAGGTGTTAGTTTTTATTTCATTATCATCCATTCTGCAAATATCTATTGGTGAAGATATTTGTTTTAATGTGGTATAAAAACAAGGCTGAAGCAGAATAGAGAGTGCCAAGAACATGATTTCTGGGATCCTGGCAGACTTAAATGTAATCTGTGTGGTGTAATTCAGTCAATAGTTTTTACTTCCAGTCTGTATTTTGAGCCATGCAAGAAGTAAGAAAATGAAACAAGATTGTGTAGGGGAGGCAGTGTACCACCACATTGGAGATGATGGAGAATTTGGCTTCCATCTACAAGCAAGCTGGCTTCTGCTATGGTTTACATGGGAAGTGGCCCGCTAAAAGGCTCAGGTGTTGAAACTTTGGTTCCCAGCTCGTAGTGCTATAGTCAGAGATTCTGGAGATAGTAGGAGGTGGAGTCTAGCTGGAGGAAGTAGATGGATGAGGTGGAGGGTTATGTTCTTGGAGCTCTATCTTATGCAGCACTCGTCTCTGTACCCTCTCTGCTTCCTGTTGGCCACGAAGGGGATAGCTTCTGCCATACACTTCAGTTGTCACAACAGGTTGCTGTACATTTCTGCAGGTCCCAAATCAACAGAGCCACAACCATAGAGTGAATCTTCTGAAACTGTGGCTCAAAATGAGTCCTTCTGTCGAGTTTTTTTGTTGGGTATTTTGTCGTGGTAGTGAGAACTTCCTAATTCTGAACATGAGAATGAGGCAATGTTTTATAGCAATTGCTCACCAGGTAACCAAGGCAGAAATTCTGCTTGGAGTCAACACGTACGTGCAGGAAAGAAAGCAGCCAGAGCGGAGGAGGAAATGCATTGGCTTGTGAGCCCTCAGCTGCCTCTAAGGAGCTGACTCTTCTCACCCTCCCCGTGCAATGTCCCCCTCCATCGTGTATTTACACGTCTCCAGGGAAGGGTAGATTCTGCTCTCCGAAGTGTCAAATGAGTCAGGAAGCTGGGTCAGTGAAATCAAAGCCAAAGCCACTCCAAAATCAGTGAAATCAAAGGCAAGGCAGCAATTGCAATCCTCTCATTTCCACTCGAAATTATCATCAACCACATTGTTCGGTTCTGCTCAACCTCGTGTCTCCAAATCGGAGATTCTGAGATGAAATGAAAACACAACATAGCTTCGAAGTGCAGCAACACAGCTCAGCCAGAGGCCCCAAAGCTCATCATCCCAAGCCCTCTCACGTCACATATTTATGAGTAAGAAATTAGATTGCAATGACTAATCTTGTATAGGAAAGGGAAAGCATATTTAGGAATTAACATTTGAAAGCAAATTCTACTTTATGTATGAGTAAAATATTAGAAATCCTTACAGTCTTTTAATTCCTCTTTGTGCGTGTGTGTGTGTGTGTGTGTGTGTGTGTGTGTGTGTGTGTGTGGTCTGGTTATTCTAGCCAAGGAGATCTTCTTTGTCTACCACGGCAATCTTCAAGATTTTTGGTCTCAGGACCTTTTGAAACCCTAAACTATATTTCAGACTCCCACAGTACTATCACTGTTTTTTCACATTGGATATTAAAACTAAAATGTAGGTAATACTAAGTTATTTAAATGTTAAAAATTACCACTTGTGGTAGATAAAGTATCTTTGTAGAATTCAGAAAGGGAAAATGTTTGTTAGAAGGTAGGGTAGACATCAATGGGACAATTTTCCCTAGGGGTGCTACCATGTAGGCCCTCAGTACAAGAAGAAGCTCTTAGCCCTCATATGACTGTTGAACTGAGAGGGGCTGCTATGTAGGGACACTCCACATTGGAGGAGTGGGATGGGTGGGAGAGGGAGGGGAGGGTGCGAGGGTGTAACTTGGAGGGGTGGAAAGAGGGCACTGTGATGGAGATGTAACTTGATGTAATAAATAAACATTATATTTAAAAAATAAATAAAGAAGGCAGGGTAGAATTCAATTGTATGAGAGGATTGATATTAGTGGTCTATTGGACTGATAGTAATCACAGTTAACAGGAATGTACCTCATATTTCAGAACTGCTAAAATAATAAAGTTTGATTTTCGTCATCACAAATAAATGATGAGATATCATCACAAATAAAAGATGGCTGATATGCTAATTGGTTTGATTTAATAATCCTACATGTGCAATTATACACATCTAATAAATACAGTTGTGCCCCATAAATATGATCATTTTTTCAATTAAAACACAGTGAAAAATGGTGTTTCCCTTTTTCTTCATGTTTGCAAAACATCTTTTCACACTTGCCTTAATAGAAGACAGTTGGTTTCCATATCTACTTCTATTTTGAAGTCCCTGTGATATGTTCCTCTGGTTGAGAACTCTGAAGACATTTCAGCTCCTCGTGGGTAATGTGTTTTGAAAAGGGAGGTGCATTTAGCATTTTTTTTTAACTTGTTTCAGATACTTGTGGGTTTCCAAGTATTGGCCTCAGGCTAATACTTGGCAAATGATAGTTTCCTCAAAGGTGAGTTGCAACAGTAGAGTCTGAAACCTTACCAGCAGCACCTTCACTGTTAGCATCTATGGGAGCAACTCACATTTTGAAAGATTCTTTTACCTACATATTATTTTATTATTAGCACACACTGACCATTTGAGAAATGTTTCCTAATTTGAAAGACCTCTCCAATGTGGTCATGTTTCCTCATACAATGTAAAAAAGAAAATCCCATTTATTAATATGATCACCCATTTCTTTAGAAAAGTCTGTGAATGTTGGGAGGGTGGGAACATTTTTTCAAATTCTAGTTTTGCTTTCAAGATGGATTTTTATTATAGAAAATTTTATTATAGAAAATTATTGTCAGTCATCCTTGAACTGATACGTCTCCTTCATGTTTTGGAAAACTATTCCCCAAATATCCAGGATTGCATAACCGCAGCTGCTGGGACTATGCATGTGTACCCCTGTGCCCATTTTTAGTTCAGCATTTACTTCAAGGAACTTCACTGTGCTTGCCCTCAAGACAACCTTCATACTTCAGCACACTGTAAAATTAATTTATGCAGCCTTCACATTTTGTTGCATTGAATATTAAAAGGATGTGTACTCAGTAAATGAGATTTAATAAAATTAATTTTTCACAGTTTCATTAAGGGCATTCTCAAGGAAAAGTAGCCTCTTTTTATTTTCAAATTTTATTAGTTTGTGCCAGTGTGGAATTCAGTGACTGTACATGCAGTTGAAGGCTATCAGGGAGAACAGGAGTATCTTTCTCTCACTGTAGGACTCACATTGGAGGTGCCTATGTCAGAGGGACATTAACAAGAGAAAAGCCAATGCATTGATTTAATGTTAAATGCCACAGCAAAGCCATCACAAGGGGATGAAAGTCCAATTAAACAGACAAAATTAATCTGTTTTAATGCTAGGCTTAAAGAAGTAAGACGTAGGGGATAATGTTGGAGAAGTACTGTTGACCACTGGAATGAATTCTAATGCTATAAACTTAGGGGCTATGCTCTACAGATGTTTCTCATGTCTTCAGAGATAAAGATCTTTCTCTGAGCATGGGCTGAGCATCTCTCACATGAGGAACTCCTGGGCAGCAGTAAGAGAGATCAAAGTGTTCTTTTCCGGTTTTGTTACTTGCTGTGGGAAGGTCAGAGGGAACTTTCTGTTTTGTTGCTTTTCAACTTTCAAGGTGCCCTCTTTTCAGGTAGTATATTAGTTACTTATCCCAATGACAAAATACTTTAAATAAGGGGATGTTTGAGCCTGAGAGATGGCCCAGTGACAACGGTGCTTGTTTTTCTTGCACAGGACCAGTTTGGTTCCCAGCAGCCATACCTAGCAGTTCACAACTGCCTGCAACTCACTCTTCTGGGGATCCAACACCTTTTTCTTGCATCTGTGAGGCATCTACACACATGGGAGCATACACACACACACACACACACACACACTAAAAATAAGTTTCAAGAAAGGAAGGAAGTGTTTCTTTAGACTCATGGTATGAGGAAATGGTGGTGGGAATGTGAAGTGGCTGGTCATACTGGATCTGCCGTCATGAAACAGACAGGGATAGGTGATGGTGTTCCATTCACTTTCTCCTATTTATGCAGTCCAGGACTCCAGGGTCGCTGCTTCCCACAATCAGGGTGAGTCCTCCATCCTCGGTTAAGTCTCCCGGTAAGTGCCCTCACAGTCACATGCAAAGGTGTCTTTGCTAGGTGACCCCAAACCCAGTGAAGTTGGCAACAAGATTAACCATTGAAGCCAATGTTGCCTGAGCCCCACCTTAAGGGCCATCAGTTACTTTCCCTTGATTTTGCACTGCAGTAAACATTAGAAAGGGAAATAAGTAAATATTATTTTACTATTATTATGAAAACAGATTTCACCCAGAACCTTCATTCAAGAGCATGAGAATTTCCTGGCCCATGGGTCACACTTTGAGGACAAGGCCTAAGGAAATTTTAGCTTGTTTCTCTTTGGACTGAGAATAGTTCCTTTTAGGCAAAATAAGTAAATAAGTAAATAAATAAATAAATAAATAAATAAAGATTTTAAGTTGTTTAGGAAGTAAAAAGATGTTGTAGGCTTAAGAAGATTTTTTTTTAAGTTGGTAATACGAGTTAGGATGGAAAATGAGTCAGGTATAGAAATTTAAACTAATGGAGATAGATAGATGATAGAATATTAATATCAGTTGCCAAATATGTATGGACTGGACATTGGGAATGTATGTTATACATTATAATTTTCATAATTGTGGCCTAATTATTAAAAAAAAAGAATGATGAGTTCTGGGAGAAGGGGCCGGGAGGGGTGGAGGGAGGGAACTGTAATGGGGATGTAACTTGAAGTAATAAATAGGGGGATCCAAGATGGCGGCGGCTGGCGCAGACGTATTTTGATTTCGGGGTCAACAATCACAAGGCGGTAAGTGTTCCAGGACGCTGTAAAAAGGGCACGACCCCTTCTAAATCTCACCCAGCTACACAGGGACCATGGAAGATGCCTGGGCAGGATGCCCCTTACAAATCTCGGACACGCTAGGAAGCCTCTGGACCCAGGAATCGGGATAACCCATCCCCCCAAAAGGAGAAATCCTCAGGAAGTTCCAACCTAATACCCAGCCAGCAGATTCAGAAACCACGCAGAGATAATCGCCACCCTGCTGGGTACTCCCAGGTCTCACACAGACGATCTGATCCAATTATCTAGCGAAAGGTTGCGACCCTTGGAAGTGAGCTGGAGATGCCCTGCAAAGTGCCTTCAGACCACAGATCACAGTCTGTGACATCACTGGCCAGTTTCCAAGCTGTGGGAGCAGCAAGGCTACTGCAGCTGAACTGCAGACTTACCCGCTACAGGAACCAACCCCGGGAAAACTGCGAGATATTTGAAATGGTCGTATATCAGTCTTATGTACTAGCACAGACCCTTCCGGAGGGGAATCAGAGCTTACTTGTAAACAGCTCCGCCACCTGAATTAATTAGGTCCCCACCTGGGAGGCGGGACTGAATGACTCACCTTATAGGGGTGGAGTAAGGCAACTCGAATCCTACACCACAGTGCCCCCTTTGGACCCAAGTCCAGAAGACAGCAAATTCCACAAGGCCAGAGGCCAGAGACAAAAAAAAAAAAAAAACAGAGCGAAATGTCTCCAACAAAAGAAAGCAACGCTATTCCGTCCAGCCCGAACCACCTCACCACAACTGAAACACATGAAAATGATGACAATTCTACAGTACGGAAAGTGATAAAGTCCCTTCAAGAAGAACTTAAAACTATGAAGGAATTCAAAGAAGCCACAATCTTACAAGTCAAAACAACAAATAACATCATTAAAGAGCTCCAAGCCAAGGTGACCCAGCTTGAACAGGAAAAGGATAAAGCAATGAAGATCTCCAGACAAAAACAAGCAAACTGGAGAAGGAAATGTACAAAACGAACACTACCATTCAAGACATGAAAATAGAAATGGAAACAATAAAGAAAACACAGTCAGAGTTAAAAGAGGAAATGGAGAATCAAAAGAAGAGAACAGTAACTACGGATGTGAGTATCAACAATAGGATGCAAGAGATGGAAGACAGGATCTCAGGCATGGAAGATTCGATGGAAGAAATCAGTACAACATCCAAAGAAAATGAGAAAGCTAAAAAATCTCTTACCCACAACATCCAAGAAATCAAGGACTCAATGAAAAGACAGAACCTAAGAATTATAGGCATAGAAGAAAGAGAAGACTCCCGACTCCATGGTCCAGGAAATATCTTTAACAAAATCATAGAAGAAAATTTCCCAAACCTAAAGAAAGAGATGCCAGTAAAAATCCAAGAGGCTTACAGAACACCAAACAGATTAGATCAGAAAAGAAACTCCTCTCGCCACATAATAATAGAAACTCCAAATGTAGAGAACAAAGAAAGGATATTAAAAGCTGTAAGAGAAAAAGGCCAAGTCACATACAATGGCAGACCCATCAGAATCACACCTGACTTCTCCTCAGAAACTTTAAAAGCTAGAAGGGCCTGGACGGATGTCCTACAAGCCCTGAGAGAACATAGGTGCCCAGCCAGACTACTATACCCAGCAAAACTCTCTATCAACATAGAAGGAGAAAACAAGATATTCCATGACAAAATCAAATTCAAACAATATCTCCTCACAAACCCAGCCCTACAGAATATCCTAGAAGGAAAATTCCAACCAGAGAAGATAACTACACCCAAGAAAACAGAGGAAATAGAAACCTCCACAGCAACTAAACAAAAGAGAAACACAAGAAAGCCAGCTAAACCAAAATAATGGGAAATAACAACCCCTGGTCACTAATATCCATCAACATCAATGGACTCAACTCGCCAATAAAAAGATACAGACTTACAGACTGGATCCATAAACAAGACCCATCTTTTTGCTGTATACAAGAAACACACCTCACTATTGAAGATAAACACTACCTCAGAGTAAAGGGCTGGGAAAAGGTTTTCCAAGCAAATGGACCCAGGAAACAAGCTGCAGTAGCCACCCTAATATCATACAAAATAGACTTCCAATTGAAGTTAATAAAAAAGACAGAGAAGGGCATTACATACTCATTAAAGGAAATATCCACCAAGAGGTCATCTCAATATTGAACATCTATGCCCCAAATACAAAGGCACCTACATTTATAAAAGAAACACTTCTAAAACTTAAATCGCACATTGATCCAAACACTTTAATAGTGGGAGACTTCAACACCCCACTCACAACTATGGACAGATCATCAAGACAGAAGCCAAACACAGAAATAATGAGTCTAACAGAGATCATGAACCAAATGGACCTAACAGATATCTACAGAACGTTTCACCCAAACACAAAAGAATACACCTTCTTCTCAGCACCTCACGGAACCTTCTCCAAAATCGACCATATAGTTGGACACAAAGATAGCCTCAACAGATACAATAAAATTGAAATAACCCCTTGTATCTTATCAGACCAACATGGAATAAAGCTGGACTTCAATAGCAAAAGAATCAGCAGAAAGTCTACACTCACATGGAAATTGAACAACTCTTTACTAGAGGACCACTGGGTCAGGGAAGAAATAAAGAAGGAAATTAAAGACTTCTTAAAATCCAACGAAAATGAAGACACAACATACCCAAACCTATGGGACACAATGAAAGCTGTGCTATGAGGAAAGTTCATAGCACTAAGTTCCTTCAAAAAGAAAATTGTGACAGCTCATATTAGCAAATTAACAGCTAACCTGGGTGAATTGGAAAAAAAAGAAGCAAACACTCCCAAGAGGAGCAGAATGCAGGAGATCATCAAAATTAGGGCTGAAATCAACAACTTAGAAACAAAAGGAACTATACAAAGAATCAATGAAACGAAGAGTTGGTTCTTTGAGAAAATCAACAAAATAGACAGACCCTTAGCCAAATTAACTAAAAGACAGAGGGAGAAAACAAAAATCAACAAAATCAGAAATTAACAGGGAGAAATAACAACAGATATTGAGGAAATCCAGAGAATATTTGGATCCTACTTTAAAAATCTATACTCTACCAAATTTGAAAACTTAAGTGAAATGGAAAATTTTCTTGATATATTCCACCTGCGAAGCTAAATCAAGATCAAACAAACAGATTAAACAGCCCTATAACTCATAAGGAAATAGAAAGTCATTAAAAATCTCCCAACCAAAAAAAGCCCAGGGCCAGATGGCTTTAGAACGGAATTCTACCGGACCTTCAAAGAAGAGCTAACACCAATACTTTTCAAACTCTTTCACAAAATAGAATCTGAAAGAACATTGCCAAACTCATTCTACGAGGCCACAATCACCCTGATTCCTAAACCACACAAAGACCCAACAAAGAAAGAGAACTTCAGACCAATCTCCCTCATGAACATAGATGCAAAAATACTTAATAAAATACTAGCAAACCGAATTCAAGAACACATCAAAAGTATCATACACCATGATCAAGTAGGCTTCATCCCAGAGATGCAGGGATGGTTCAACATACAAAAGTCTATCAACGTCATTCACCATATAAACAGGATGAAAGAAAAAAAACCACATGATAATCTCGCTAGATGCAGAAAATGCATTTGACAAAATCCAACACCCCTTCATGCTAAAAGTTCTGGAGAGAACAGGCATACAAGGACCGTACCTAGAAATAATAAAGGCAATATACAGCAGGCCAGTGGCCAACATCAAAATAAATGGAGAGAAACTTGAAGCATTTCCTCTAAACTCAGGGACAAGACAAGGATGTCCACTTTCACCATATCTCTTCAATATAGTACTTGAAGTTCTTGCTAGAGCAATAAGACAACTAAAAGAGATCAAGGGGATAAACATCGGAAATGAAGAAGTCAAATTATCCCTATTTGCAGATGATATGATAGTATACATAAGCGACCCCAAAAATTCCACCAGAGAACTCTTACAGCTGATAAACACCTTCAGCAAAGTGGCTGGATACAAAATTAATTAAAAAAAATCAAGAGCCCTTCTTTATACAACAAACAAATGGGCTGAGGAAGAAATAAGGGAAACAACCCCCTTCACAATAGCCACAAACAACATAAAATACCTGGGGTTAACTCTAACCAAGCAAGTAAAGGACCTGTATAACAAAAACTTCAAGCCCTTGAAGAAAGAAATGGAAGAGGCCTTTAGAAGATGGGAAGATCTCCCATGCTCATGGATAGGTAGGATCAACATAATAAAAATGGCCATCCTACCAAAAGCAATATATAGATTCAATGCAATTCCTATCAAAATACCAACACAATTTTTAATAGACTTGGAAAGAGCTAGCCTCAATTTCATATGGAACAACAAAAAGCCCAGAGTAGCTAAATCAATCCTGTACAATAAAAAAGCATCTGGAGGTATTACCATCCCAGATTTCAAGCTGTACTACAGAGCAATAGTTGTAAAACCAGCATGGTATTGGTATAGAAACAGACCAGTAGATCAATGGAATCGAATTGAAGATCCAGAAATAGACCCACAAACGTATGGCCACATAATTTTTGACAAAGAAGCCAAAACGGCACAATGGTAGGACAGCATCTTTAACAAATGATGCTGGTCCAACTGGATGTCCATTTGTAAAAGAATGAAATTAGACCCATACTTATCACCCTGTACAAAACTTAAGTCCAAGTGGATCAAAGACCTTGACATAAGGCCGGTCACACTAAATCTACTAGAAGAAAAAGTGGGAGAAACCCTCGAACTAACTGGCACAGGTGACAACTTCCTGAACAGAACACCAACAGCTCAGGACTTGAGATCAACAATCAATAAGTGGGACCTCATGAAACTGAAAAGCTTCTGTAAGGCAAAGGACACTGTCGTTCTAACAAAACGGCAGCCTACAGACTGGGAAAAAATCTTCACCAACCCCACATCTGACAGAGGGCTAATATCCCAAATCTACAAAGAATTAGAGAAATTAAATGCCAAGAAACCAAATAATCCAATCAAAAATGGGGACAGAGCTAAATAGAGATTCACAAAGGAGGAATCCCTAATGGCTGAGAGATACTTGAAGAAACGCTCAACATCCTTAATCATCAGAGAAATGCAACTCAAGACGACTGAGATTTCATCTCACACCTGTCAGAATGGCTAAGATCAAAAGCTCAAATGACAGCACATGCTGGCGAGGGTGTGGAGAAAGGGGTACCCTCCTCCATTTCTGGTGGGAATGCAGGCTTGTGCAACCACTATGGAGGTCAGTCTGGCGATATCTTAAAAAACTTGGTATAGCTCTGCCTCAGGACCCAGCCATACCACTTCTGGGTATACACCCAAATGCCTCTTCATGGAATCATAAGGAAGTTTCCTCATCTATGTGTATAGCAGCCTTATTTGTAATAGCTAGAAACTGGAAACAACCCAGATGTCCCTCAACCGAAGAATGGGTCAAAAAACCGTGGTACATCTATACAATGGAATATTATTCAACTATCAGGAACAATGAAATTATGCAATTTGCAGCCAAATGGATGGAACTAGAAAAGCTCATCCTGAGTGAACTAACCCAGACTCAGAAGGACAAATATGGCATCTATTCACTTATAATAGGAGTTTAGCTACATAGTAGAAGGTATCGATACTACAACTAACACACCAAAGGGAACTTGGACATAGACTTCTTATTTTTAATTTTTAATTTTTATTCATTTTTTATATATTAGTTTTATTTTTTTCTATTTTTTAGTCTTTTTTATCTATGGTATGCTTATTGGTTTGTTTGTTTGGTAGATCTCTCTCCCGGGCAACAAGACACTTTTCACTGATGGTACTGCTTCGTAGATCCCCAATGAATGAAGAGGCTCTTGGCCCTCATACGACCTCTCAACTGAGATGAGGGACTGTTATATAAGGACACCCCACCCCAGAGAAATGGGATGGAAGGGTTAGGAGGTAAAGAAAAAAATGAAATGTGATATTTCGGCCTATTACTACTAATTGTCATAAACTGTTTAGGATAATTAAGAAATGCAAACTAAAGGTTATGCAAGCCAGTCATTCAGTTAGGTACTATGACAGCCTATTATAGTTACTTTCTAAGCTAATCAGAAATAAACCGGCAAGAGACAAGCAACATCTGCTTACCCTTATATAAGAGATAGATAGGGCCTCTTCAAAAACCTCAAGAGATCTGCAGAATATGGCATTCAAAGATGTTTTCGTAACTTTAGATTTTTTTATATCAAGACATATCAACTCCTGACATAACTCCCTATTCTCCTCCAAGTAGAAGATGAGCATCGAAGAATCTCCAGTGGGAGATGATTGAATTAGTCGCAAGCCTATCTCTTGGTAGGAAATGCCCCTTGCTCCAACTGTAGACAGAATGCTGTCCAAAAAGGACAAAACCTGGAAGCAGGTAAGTCGACAGCCTAGCTCTGCCAAGACAGGGTAGGTAAGTCCTTCATAACCCCTGCTCTACAATCAATGTCTGTCAGAGAAACGGGGCCAAATGACTGAAGATCGATGCTGTAATAGATGGAGAGAAAATGGGAACTGTCCAGGCAGCCACAGGTATGACATTTCTTAGTTTGGGAAGCTGCAGGCCCTGTACTTCCTATAAAATCAGATATATTTATCCCTCTCAGGTCTCTGAGGTGGTTGAAGAACAGATAGCTAGAGTCTCATAATTAAATTTTGAGTTGTTTAGGAGTCAAGAGAGTGTTATAGATCTAAGAAGATACTTTTAAAATTGTGTTGCAAGTTAGTATGAATGTTGAGTTAGATACAGACCTTTAAACTCATGGAGATGTTTAGATAGTAGAATGTTAAAGTCAGGTACCAAATACATATGGACTGGTCATTGGGAATGTACGTTAAGCCATATAACCCTCATAACTGTGGCCTAATTACCTCTGTTGTACTGTATTGTATTTGTTATTATAACAGAAAGAACCATTTGTTGGACTGAAAGGGGAAACTGTAGGGGGAAATAAGATATACCTTAAACTTAAAAGAAAAAAAAGGGAAGAGGATGGGGGGTTGAGGGTGGGAGGGTGGGACTGGAGGGGGAATAGGGAGGGGACTGCGATTGAGATGTAACTTGAAGAAATAAAAAATAAAGGAAAAAAAAAGTAATCATAAAAAAGAGCCGATCTAGAAGGCTAGATCAGAGCATCTATACTGAGTGGGTGGGCTTAGCCTTATCTAGCTGTCCTGTCCATGCCCCCAAGATCCTCTGGTTCTCATCCTTCTCATTTCACCTTTCAGCTCCTCACTATGGCCAAGGAGTCACCTCAAGGCTTGAGGTGAGTTAAGACACATAGCTCAAAAGCCCTAATCTCCCCTTGTCTCAAAATCTCTAGGACCTGAGGGAGGCTGTGTTCAGCTGTCCCAAACCTATTTCAAATACAACCTCAGCTCCTCCCAAACTTTTTTCAAAATTCAAGGAAATGAAATCTTTCTAGACAAACTGCAGTGGCAGCTCTACTCAGCCTTTGACAGGCTGCTGCTAACGGTCAGCTGTCCCCAGAAGAAGGGAGGAGAGAAAAGGACAAAATGGAGACCTTGTTCCCAAAGGTAATCACTCATGAACAGTCTGATGGCTTACTTCATAAACCTTTCAAGGAGTGCCTTAGCTTCGTGTCACCAATGCCAATAAAACAAACGCATAGCAACAATTAAAATGACATGTATATATATATATGTATATATATGTATGTATATATATATATATATATATATATATATATATATATATAAAACACAACTTTAATCCCAGCACTGAGGAGACAGAAACAGGCAGATCTTTGAGTTTGAGGCCAGCCTGGTCTACAGAGAGAGTTCCAGGACAGCCAGAGCTACACAGTGAAACCCTGTCTAGAAAAACAAAATCCCGTATTACAAGCTGTGAATGGTTAGCATGCACCATAAGCTCAATGCTCAGGAGATTGGGGCAGGAGGACCAGGAATTAAGATCATCCTTGCCTCATAGAGAGGTCAAGATCAACCTGAGTTGTTTGAACCCCTGTCTCAAAAAAGAACCCTAAACAAAGTAATGACTGCAAAATACATGTGCAACACAAATTCAAAGTCTCATGATGTGCGTTCATTTTTTTTGTATTCATGGTCCTAACACATATGCATGCATGAGCATGTATATCATTTTATTATATATAATTATATGTAGTAGCAGTTTTTTTCAAAAATATAAATGACACAATAAAATCATAAACTCCAAAAAAAGAAGTAATAAATAAACATTAAAGAGTAAAGATTTCAGTTACAAACCACTTAGTGCTGTCCTGCATCTCTTCTTTCTCACATCTTATCATCCCTTACTCTTAAGGCTTTGCTTACGTTTTTAGAACAGTTTTAGGTCCACTGCATTTCTCTTTAAAGAGTCAGTGGGGTTTATATCACAGCCCTGACACCACACTCACCGAGTTGAGCAAAGTAGCCAGTTCTTATCTCTAAATACAACTGCCCCATTGAAACCAGGCTTTTGGAATCCAGCAATGGGGTCTGTCAGAAGAAACAGTCAGATGAATCTGGGAGAAAGTATCTGGAGAAACTTCCCAGTTCTGTTGTCTCGACTTGCCTGGACCCTGCATACCTACCTTCCCAGAGTGACATCTGAAGTCCTGCTGTCTCTTACAAAGTTTGAGTGTGCAATATTGTAACCCCCATCACATGTGGTTGATCTTTTCATCTTTGTGTGCAATGTATTTGCGTCTTAGTTACTTTTCTGTTTCTGTGATAGAGTTCCTTGGCAATAGCAACTTAAGGGAAGAAGGGTTTATTTGGGCTTACAGCTACAGAGGGATGCCGATCATCATGGTAGAAATGATTGGCAACAGGCAGGAAGTAATGGTAGCAGGAGCAGGAGTTTGGCTGTTCACCTTGCATCATCCTCAGGAAGTAGAAAAGTGAACAGGCTGGGAGTGGGATGAGGCTATAAAGCTTCAGTCCTACCCCAGTGGCCCAGCAGCGAGGTTCTACCTCTTATAGGTTCTGCAACCTTCCCAAACAACACCACCAGCTGGAGACTGCGTTCAAGCACAGGAGCCTGCAGAAGACATTTCACATTCAAATCACAGAAATTTGTCACTCTTAGTTGGTATTTCCAGTTCCCATTACACTGCTGTGTCTGTCATTAACAATTTTAAAATCTAGTATCTCACTTAGTGCTCTGCTATGAAAATGGAATCCTTTAGCAGTAATTAGGCTCTAAATTGTAAACTTAAAACCAGCTAACTCAGACTCAGAAAGATACACATGACATATATTCACTTATAACTGGATTTTAGCCATATAGTACTGAATAACCATCCTACAATCAATAGACCGAAAAGAACAGGAACGTGGACTTGGTTACCTGTTAGTGGGACATTCCACCCTAGTGGAACTGCCATGTATGCCTCCTGTGCAAGAGGAAGCTCTTAGACTTCATGTGACTAACGAACTGAGAGAGGCTGATACATGGAGGCACTCCACACCGGAGGGATGGGATGGGTTGGAGAGGAGGTAGAGGGTGGGAGGGTAAAGCTGGGAAGGGGCGGAGGAAGGAGCAGTAATTGAGATATAATTTGAAGTAGTAAATGTTAAAAAAAACTTTCTCTGTGGTTGAATCATTGTCTTAACTGCACTGGCAGCTGTTTGGGTCAAGGGCATGCTGTGGTACTTGTTTTCAAAGACTAACATCCTGATAATAGCCTACACATGTTCTGAGGCCTGGGGTAGGGTGCAGTGCTGCCATGGGAATTCAAGAGGCTCATTCCATAGAACATAGCAACATGAACTCTGACTAGGATGCCTTTCCCCCACAGTGGGAGCCTGGTGCCCTTGCCTGAACCATAGGTTCCCAGAATGGTCTGGGTCTTTATCTGAGGCCCGTGGGTCTTCCCAGCTTTTTGCACTGAGCAGTCAACCTTGTCTCTCTCTGGATAGTCAATGGCCCATGGACAAATCCCACATAAGCTTCAGTCAATTACCAAGGTCAAAGCAATATGCAACCAGAGGCTTAAAGCTTCAGCCCAGGTTGCAGCCATTAAAATCTAACTGCACAATTGTAGTAACCACTGTGTGAAGCCTCCTTCCATGCCAGCATTGAAACACCTGCTCGTACTCAAAGACCACAGGATCACTCCTCTTATTCAGTCTCTGTAAATTTCATGAAGTTACCTTTTTGTTTCTTTCCTAAGATAACTGTTGTACTGTGCTGGTTTTCGTAGTATTTAAACCAATATTACTCAAATTACAGACCCCAATGTTTTGGCCACAGGAGCTGTAGCTATTCCCAAAAGGCTTATGCTGCTTAGTGGCAGAGGAAAGCTTGTGCCCTTCATGAGAGGAATGGCAGGGAAAAGCCACCATTCAGATTCTCTTTCCAATTTCAACTCCCCATTGAGATTCATTTTCTCTTTTAGGACAGATGTTGCAAGGAGACACAGAGAACATTGGTGAATGACATGGGTTCCCTTCTCAATAGAAACCTGGGGAGGTTCATAAGTGTAGTTAATGACAGTGGCAGCTCAACCTGAGCCCAGCATGTATTAATAATGTATTCTGTTTTCATGTCTTTAAAATGGAGGTAGTGACACCTCTGTGGACTGAATAGTGCATGGATTAGAGATAATACACGTCAAAGCACAACCGTACACAGCAGGCTCATCATAAACACAGGCGTGGGAGGACATACTCACCAGCAGATGTGTTTCATGACGGAATGTGTTACAAGTGCTCAGATGCTCAGGCCGTTTAGTCCTGACAGGCTACGGGGCAGCAGCAGTTGCTGGTTTTGTGAAAGTGCTGTCTGACCGAGTAGCTGAATTTCAAGATTTTGTGGTGGCTCCCTTCTTTTCATCACTTGATTCGTTTGGTGAGCACATCATTTTAATCATCTACTGCCTGAGAGGCTCCAGGCAAGCAGAGGCATAAAAGACAAATAATAGGATTCCAGTGTCTGAAAATCTGAAGACCTAGATGGAGAAACACACACACTCACATTTTGTCTTTCACACTCACACCAACACACACTCACACATACTCACACACATTCTTTCTCTCACACAAACACCGTCTCACACACATTCTCTCCCCCTCTCACTCACATTCTCTCTCTCTCACACACACACATACATTCTTTCTCTTTCCTCCCTTTCTCTCTCACACACACTTTCTCACATACATTTGCTTTCTTTCTCAGATGTTGCTATGGCCTGAATATTTATGCTCCCCCATTCATACTTTAATACTTTAAAATTTTAATTATGAGTATTCATGTGTGTACATCTCTGTGTGAGTATATGCATGTGAACACAAGTTTCCAGAAGTATCACATCCCTCTGGATATACAGTTACTGGCAACTTTTTACCACCCAACGTAAGTTCTGGGAACTGAGTCCTCTGTATGAACCATATGCATTAACCACTGAGACATTTCCTCAGTTCCCAATCTCTAACATAACAGTGAAAGGAATAAAGTTAGTGCCCTTATATCACATTATAGAAAGAGGTCCTTTATCGCTTTTCTCCAATGTGACTTTATTGAGAAAAAAAAGACCATCCTGCTAGACCCTGAGCCTGCTACTATCCTGGTTGAGGACTCCTGATTTTTGAACCAAGAAATGCATTTCTGTAGTTTGTTACCCAAGTGCCTTGATCCCTGTTTTATTGAAGAGATACTGTAGGGATAAGGTGATTATGTAATTCAAGTACTGATTTCTGTTAACCCCCTCCCCCAATATCTGGTTGTAATCCTTAATCCTTATTCTGAGAATCTCCTGTATTAATGTTGTATAAACTCTGCTCTCCAGTTGTCCCCTGATATGCCAATGGAGCTACTTACAGCCAATCACTGAGCAGGGAAGAGAAAAGGTGTGGACTTCCTGCCCTCTAGGGGAAGAGTTAAAGAGAGGAAGGAGGGGGATTGAGCCAGAGGCAGAGACAGAGGAGACCAGGAGAGACTCAGCTGAGACAATAAACCAACAAAGTGCAAGTATCTCTGGGATTTACACTTGAGGAAAGCCAGATTAATTTAGTAGGTTAAGAACAGAGTAATGACTGCTCAGTTCTTGTGTTGTGAAACCTGTTTAATAAATAATATAATAGAGTCTCAATTATTTGGGTGGATTAAGAGAGAAAGTGTGAAACTAACACAGTTATATACGTTTACACTAACAAGGAAGCTAGGCAAGGCAACTCATAGAAAGAAAACATTTAATTGGGACTTTGCTTACAGTTTAAGAGGGTTAATCCATGATCATTATAGCAGGAAATAGACAGACATTGTGCTGGGACAGTAGCTGAGAGCTTTGCATCTTGGTCCTCTAGGCAGTAGGCAGAGAGAGAGAGAGAGAGAGAGAGAGAGAGAGAGAGAGAGAGAGAGACTGGGCTTGGCATGGGCTTTTGAAATCTTAAAACCTCTCACTTTCAGTGACACACCTCTCCCAACTAGGCTACACCTACTTCAACAAGGCCACACCTCCCAATACTTCTTAAACAGTTTATCAACTGAGGAGTAAGCATTCAAATACATGAATTTATAGGGGTGGGCATTCTCACATTCTCATTCAAACCACCACACTTTTTTATAGTATTTTGAGATAACCACCCAAATTGATTAGCATACATATATAACACATACATATATACATGTATGTACACATATTCATAAAGATTATTCAAAGCACTACATTTGCAGGCAGGAAGATCAAAGCATATTAATACACCACTGGGTTTGAGAAGAAGGTGCAAGAGGAAGGAGACCAAAGGCCTTATCTTCTAGCATCTGGAAAGCTTCATGACAAGGATAAATAAAGTGGAATAAGACAAATGTATAGAGACAAGTTTAACCCATAGGGAAGAGAGCAGAGCAGTGGATATAGTCAGAAGAAAGGAGACCTTTGGGAGACATTTCTTTTGAGACAGTTTTTCCTACAGAAGCCAAGTGAGGTTGCTTGACCAATTTGCAGTCAGATTTGCTTCGAAGATCAGTAGTGTCCGATTTAGACACTGCTACTACGTGGCTTGAGGTACTATTTTCTTCCTCTTTATTTTTATAGCTAGTATCTTTTTTAAACATTTATTTATTACTTCATTATGTCTCCATATACACCCCTCCTGGCCCCTCCCTCCCACCCTCTACCTCCTCTCCCACCCCTCCCATGCCTCCGGTGTGGGCTGTCTCCATGTATCAGCCCCCCTCAGTTCATTAGTTACATGAGGTCTAAGAGCTTCCTCTTGCACAGAAGGTATACATGGTAGTTACACTAGGGTGGGGTGTCCCATTAACAGGTAGCCAAGTCCATCTTTTTGCTCTTTTGGGTCCATTGATTGTAGGATGGTTATCCTGTACTATATGTCTAAAATCCAGTTATAAGTAAATATATGCCATTTGTATCTCTGAGTCTGAGTTAGCTCACTCATGATGAACTTTTCGAGTTCTATCCATTTGGTTGCATGATTTCCTTGTTTCTGATAGCTGAGTACATTGTGTAGATGTACCACACTTTTTAAAATCCATTCTTCAGCTAAAGGACATCTGGGTTGTTTCCAGTTTCTAGCTATTACAAATAAGGCTGCTATGAACATAGTTGAGGAGATGTCCTTGTGGATTGGTGAGGAATCATTTGGATATATGCCCAAGAGTGGTATGGCTGGGTCTTGAGGTAGAGCTATTTAAGTTTTCTAAGATATCACCAGACTGATTTCTATAGTGGTTGTACAAGTTTACACTCCTACCAGCAATGGAAGAGTGTTCCCCTTTCTCCATAGCCTTGCCAGCATATTCTGTCTTTTGAGTTTTTGATCTTAGTCTTTCTGACAGGAGTGAGATGGAATCTCAGAGTTGTCTTGAGTTGCATTTCCCTGATGATTAAGGATGTTGAGCATTTCTTTAAGTGTCTCTTGGGCATTTTAGATTTCCTCTTTTGTGAATTCTCTGTTTAGATCTGTACCACATTTTTTGATTTGTTGGTATTTAATTTCTTGAGTTCTTTATAGATTTTGGATATTAGCCCTCTGTCAGATGTTGGCTTGGTGAAGATCTTTTCCTAGTATGTAGGATGCCATTTTGTTTTAATGACAGTGTCCTTTGCCTTACAGAAGCTTTTCAGTTTCATGAGGTCCCATTTATTGATTGTTGGTCTTAGGGCCTGAGCTGTTGGTGTTCTGTTCAGGAAGTTGTCACCTATGCCAATAAGTTCCAGGCTTTTCCTCACTTTCTCTTCTATTAGATTTAGTGTGTCCAGTTTTATGTTAAGGTCTTTGATCCACTTGGACTTAAGTTTCATGCAAGGTGATAAATATGGGTCTATTTGCATTCTTTTACATGTTGACATCCAGTTAGACCAGCACCATTTGTTGAAAATGCTGTCCTTTCTCCATTGTATGGTTTTGACTTCTTTGTCAAAAATTAAGTTACTGTTGGTGTGTGGGTTTATTTCTGTGTCATCAATTTGATTCCATTGATAAACTTGTCTGTTTCTATATTAGTACCATGCTGTTTTTATTACTATTGCTCTGTAGTATATATAGCTAGTATCTTTAAGGCCCCTGTTTTTTGCATAAGGTTCGTCTAGAAAGTCAGCCAATGATCAGACACCTGGTTCTTCTAAGTACTGAAAGGAACCCATCACACTGGTCTGCCAATACATCATTGGTGTTTGAGTATGAATGTGTTTAAAGTAGGCAAACTGAAATCTGAAAGTCAATGCCATTTTGTACTCAATACTGTATCTGTTTTGTATTTCAAGTCATGCACGGAAGCTCAATGAAAGTAATAAATTATTTCCTGGCCCAGTTAATGAGTATAAATATATTTAATGGCCTCTGATATCATAGCCTTAGTTAGATTTCTCAGAAATTGGAAGGAAAGCAAATTGTGTGGTTTCATATCAGCAAACTGTGGACAGTAGTCTGTGTCCTACACAATTAAACCTGGGGATTTGTCCATGGAATGAGCTGAGAATTCCAGTGCTCTGAGAGGAGCCTTCTCAACCACTGCCAATAATCTCCAGCTGAGGGCTTGCATCATTTAACAGTGATGCCAGTTTATTGATAATCATAAACTTAAGTCTCACTGATGCATGGATAAATAAATTAGTATATTTAAAGTACATAACAGGAAAGGGAAGTAGAGAGAAGCTGCAGGATCAAAAGAGTTCTAATGGTTTGGATAATGCAAGTGTTGAACTGAACTGGATGTTCCTCTGCCCAGGTGTGCTTCTAAAAATAGCACACTTTCTTCTACAGAACCCAGTCCACTGACCCACAGACATTGGAAAAGAGGTGGGGTATTATTGCTGCCACTTTTTTCCTTGTTAAATTCTCTTATGTGATAGAAATGGAAATTCATGGAGTTGACTGGGGTGTGAGTTTTACCTCTTATGGTCTAAGAGAGAAAGCAAGAATCCAGCAGACCTGACCTTTTGCTATTGATCTTACTGGTCTTCCAAAAATGTGAAGTATGGGCTTTTGGGTGAGACTATATTGGTTGAAGCAGGTCTACCATGGTCCTCTCAAGGAAGGTATGTGCATGGAGTGGCCCTATCACAATGCTGTAGTCCCAGCACCTCCTAACTGTCACTATGTGTTTTATGAGAACAGCATTAAAGATACTTGACTCTTTTGACTCATATCATGGGGACAGTAACTTTCTTTTCAGGATCCTAACTAGGTAATAACCTAGTTAGCTTAATGGGGTTATGGTAACTGTAACTATGAGGGATTTCCATTGCAGTCCAGCATATTCTAGACAGTATACATACCTCATTTTTTATTAAAGAGAAACAAGCTCATTATAATCCTTGTTTGACTGCAAATTTATGCTTAATTGATTATCCTGTTTTTGTCCCTATTTCCCATTTGAAACCACCCAATATTCCTACCCTCTACCCTAAGTTAGAAGCCCAGTTGATAGAGATATAGTTATTGGGTGTTGTGGGCAGTGTCATTTCCATATATTGATGTTTCACTTGGTTGAGTAGTGACAACATGAGGCAAACTGGCAACTGAAGTGACCATGCAGTGACACTGTGTTCCGGTTATTTTTCACTTCACAGATGTATAGCCAGACCTCATTAAGGAGACAACCAAAGCAGCTTGGTCTACTCCAGCCCCTGTTGATGATCTTGGTTAATGGGACAGCAGAGATGTACTGTACAAATGCACCTGAGCCTTCAGAGCCTTCTTTTAGGCTGTTTGAGTAGCCCAGTGGCAGAATGGCCACCTAACATACCTGAAGCCTTAGGATCCATCCCCAGCACCCAAATCACCCCACCTCACCTCTGAAAACCAGACTCCTTATTTTCATGAGACTCCTAGCTCAGAAAGAGCCACATAGCTACCATTAGGACCAATTACTGTACTAACCCTACTTGTTGGTGGCTACATCATTCTTAGGATATGGAGACACAAGGTCTTTCTTCTCTCTAGGTGCAGATGTAACCAAGGCAAGACCAGGAATAGCTTCAGCAAGAAGAATGGGGTACAAACATGTGATAATTTTTGCTCTAGCAAGTTCCAATCTTCTTGGGTACTTTAGTTGGGCATGGAAAGCCACAGGAGCATTTCCCCAGGTAGGCAGAGGACCAGTTTGGCAAATGGTGAGGTAAATTGACACTACCCAGAGATGGAGGCTGTATCTGGAGGGTCATCCTTGGAAGGGCATTCTGCCTGACTTTGATGGATGGAATTGTTTAGCTCAAGCTCTTCTGAAAAGTTCAGATAAGGCTTTCTAAGGAATATCTCATCATGAACTAGACATGCTAATATGACCAGGGACATTTTGCTTTGATGTCTTGATTTTGGCTAGTTTCAGTGAAGGCAGGCCTAGAAGTTATTTGGGCTCCATAATAAGTTTTTTCCTCATTGGGGTGGGATTCTATTTTGGAGCCTGGGTGAGGCTGGGTACAAGTGAATAGGATAAAGGTGAATTGAAAAATAAAAGGGAAATGAAGTTGGTAGACAAATTGGAGGGGAGGGATTGGGGCTGGATTTGATGATAACATATGTACGTATGAAATCCTCAAACACAAAATATTTAATTAAAATATCTTAGCCTTACACATTTTACAGTATGTAAAGGGAACCTCAAAACAATACATGGATTGAATAATGAAAACATGGTAGAATGGACTTTTCCAGCCAAATTTCCTTGTGTTAGAAGCCCAGCTCCAATATTGCAGTTGTTTTGGAACTTTGAGCAGCTACTTAATTTATTTGTGCCTCAGTTTTCTCACTAATTAAATGGAATAACTAGAGAACCTGATTTTCACCATTGCTGTGTGGATTAAATGAGATGCATGTGCCAAACTCTTAACAACAGTCAGAGGATATAATATGAAAAACAGAGAGGGGAGGATGGACCTTAGTTCCTCAGAGTGCCATCAAGGCATGCCTTGTTGAGAAGGAGTGGACCAAAGAGAGCAGGAGGAAAACATGAGGATTCTGGGAGAATGTCTGGCCAGGAGCGAAAGGTATTGTGCAGAGGGAGTTGGGCAGGTTTCAAAAGCTAGTGAGGGGCCAGTAGGATCTGTGTGTGTGTGTATGTGTGTGTGTGAGGGCCAGTAGGATATGTGTGTGTGTGTGTGTGTGTGTGTGAGAGAGAGAGAGAGAGAGAGAGAGAATAGAAAGACAGTGGTGGGAAGAAAAAGCACTGAGGGCCTTACACACCTTACACGCCACAGGATGGTAATTAGATGAGAAAATCTGGTGACCCAAAATGAAGATTGCTTTCTTGTTAAAGAAGAGACCTGAGGAATTGTTGACATTAATCCTGGGGTTTTATACTCAGTATCCTGGGAGTAGAATGAAAATGGCCTCTGTATTTGTTTAACCTTTGACTTACTCTTCTGGGATAGATGAAAAAAGTCCCCAAGCTTCCTGTTTAGGCATTTCTTCTGATTTTTTTAAAACAAAAAATAATAATTTAAGATCAATAAGTATGAATAATGAAACCCCTCTAAAACAAACAAAAAACCAACCATAATTGTCAATTTACCAAAATAACTCTTTTGATTTTTATCATATTTCAGACAAGAAACTTTTAAATGAAATGATAAAAATATATCCTTACAAGATTTATGTTAATGAAAAAGATCTCACATGTCTGGGAAGCAGGGGTTCGTACTGTCAACAACCTCCTCCTCCCATCAGAATCTATATCTGCAGAGGACGAAGCTGGGCACTTCCAGAGGCTCTGAGGATGTCATTTCAGTGTTGCTGACAAATGATAAACCAGGGCTGATGGTGGATATGGAAGATTGGGACTGGAAGAACCATGAAGGAATAAATGTCAGGACTCCAGAAGACATTCCCCAAAGCTGAAAAGGTGAAATTAAAAAGTTAAAGGGCTCTGGTTTGTGTGATTGGGAAATAATGAGTTTATACAGACATTGGAAAATCAAATCAACCTTGATTAAAATTAAGATTTCAACCCTGACAGCACCCCCTATTCTACCCCAAGTAGAAGATGAGCATTGAAGAATCTCCAATGGGAGATGATTGAATTAGTCACAAGCCTATCTCTTGGTAGGAAAAGCCCCTTGCTCCACCTGTAGACAGAATGCTGTCCAAAAAGGACAAAACCTGGAAGCAGGTAAGTCGGCAGCCTAGCTCTGCCAAGACAGGGTAGGTAAGTCCTTCATAACCCCTGCTCTACAATCAATGTCTGTCAGAGAAGCGGGGCCAAATGACTGAAGAGCGATGCTGTAATGTATGGAGAGAAAATGGGAACTGTCCAGGCAGCCACTGGTATGTCATTTCTTAGTTTGGGAAGCTGCAGGCCCTGTACTTCCTATGAAATCAGATATATTTATCCCTCTCAGGTCTCTGAGGTGGTTGAAGAACAGATAGCTAGAGTCTCATAATTAAATTTTGAGTTGTTTAGGAGTCAAGAGAGTGTTATAGATCTAAGAAGATGCTTTTAAAATTGTGTTGCAAGTTAGTATGAATATTGAGTTAGATATAGAACTTTAAACTCATGGAGATGGTTAGATAGTAGAATGTTAAAGTCAGGTGCTAAATACATATGGACTGGACATTGCGAATGTACGCTAAGCCATATAACCCTCATAACTGTGGCCTAATTACCTATGTTGTTTTGTATTGTATTTATTATTATAAGAGAAAAAGCCATTTGTTGGACTGAAAGGGGAAACTGTAGGGGGAAATAAGATATACCTTAAACTTAAAAGAAAAAAAAGGGAAGAGGATGGGGGATTGAGGGTGGGAGGGTGGGACTGGAGGGGGGAATAGGGAGGGGACTGCATTGAGATGTAACTTGAAGAAATAAAAAATAAAGAAAAAAATTAAGATACCAGCACATTGACAGGATTTGCTATATCATATTCTTTGGTGTGGAATAAGAAAGACTCTGGTATCTTCCAAAAGCTATAGGTGGTTTCAATATATTGATATCAGTGAGAACTTCTGCACTGCAGAGAAGTTCAGGCACTGACATTTGGAGAGATTAAGAGGTATAGAAAGCTACCTGGGAGTCAACTGTTCTTCTCTGATTTCCACTAACTCTACCCCACATCCTTGTAACAGTGTAACAACCCATTTGGTGTGCAGAAGTAAATCCACTGGACAATCTTTTAGGAAAAGTAAAGTGAGAAGAAGGTTCAGGACCTGCGAAGAACTTGATTCCAGCAGTATGAACAGATCCATACCAATCCTCCATCAGCTGTGCGTAATCACTCAACATTTGTGCCATGTTCATAAAAGGTATAGGGGAAGAAGTGAAGGGTTGAGAATAGGGAAATTTAGACTTTACTCAGTTCATGATATCTAGTATATGATCTTATAACTCACTTGATAAATATTTATTGGGTATCTGTTGAGTGTCAGACGTTGTCCTGGTGGGGTGCAGTTACAGTGAGGAACAAAACTAGACAAGATCCTTGCCATACTTGCGCTTCTACTCCACCTGCAGATTTCATCTCACAAATTAAGAGCAAGGAGGCAGAAAGATCCAGTGTGCCAAGAAGTAGTGATAAAAGTGGAAGGTAACATTGTACATCTGTTCTTTTTCTATCCCAAACTAGACTATGCTTCTCTGTGCTCTGGGGGGGGGTGATCTGTGGCTATGTCAGTGAGTGGTTTGTCCTGTTACTTCTAGGTCCCTTTAATCAAAGGTAATGGACCCGCAGCTTCCAAAACTAAGAAATGACATACCAGTGGCTGCCTGGACAGTTCCCATTTTCTCTCCATACATTTCAGCATCAATATTCAGCCATTTGGCCCTGATTCTCTGACAGACATTGATTGTAGAGCAGGAATTATGAAGGACTTACCTACCCTGTCTTGGCAGAGCTAGGCTGTCGACTTACCTGCTTCCAAGTTTTGTCCTTTTTGGACAGCATTCTGTCTACAGTTGAAGCAAGGGGTTTTCCTTGCCAAGAGATAAACTTGCCACTAATTCAACCATCTCCCACAGGAGATTCTTCGATGCTCAACTTCTACTTGGGGTAGAATAGGGGTTGCTGTCAGGCGCTGACATGTTTCAATATCAAAAAAAATCTAAAGTTAAGAAAACATCTTTGAATGCCATATTCTGCAGATCTCTTGAGGTTTATAATCATATATATTTATCCCTCTCAGGTCTCTGAGGTGGTTGAGGAATAGATAGCTAGAGTCTCATAGCTAAATTTTGAGTTGTTTAGGAATCAAGAGGGTGTTCTGGATCTAAGAAAATGTTTTTAAAATTGTGAGGCAATTTAGTATGAAAGCTGAGTTAGATGTAGAACTTTAAATTCATGGAGATGGTTAGATAGTAGAATGTTAAAATCAGGTGCCAAATACATATGGACTGGACATTGGGAATGTATGCTAAGCCATATAACTCTCATAATTGTGGCCTATTTATTTCTGTTGTTTTGTATTGTATTTATAGTTATAAGAGAAAGAACCTTTTGTTGGACTGAAAGGGAGATCTGGTGGGGGGAAAAAGAAATACCTTAAACTAAAAAAAAAGGGTAGAGGATGGGGGATGAGGAGGAAGAGGGTGGAAGGGTGGGACTGGAGGGGGTAGTAGGGAGGGGATTGTGATTGAGATGTAACTTGAAGAAATAAAAAATAAATTATTAAAAAAATCAAAGGTAATGGAGTATTTCTGAGTTACACTGTAAGAAATGAGAGAGGTCCATATGTTTATTTCTTCAACTCCTGCCCTGCCGGGCCTGCCATATCTTTATATGAAGTCAACCAGTCTTGGCAGGTGGCATTCATCAGCATCCCTCTTAGGGATCTCATCACATGTCATAATTGCTTTTTTACTTTGCCAGTTTTAGGTATAAATCTATACAACTCTCCTTCATTGGTTCCGCTATTTCAGTGCATCATTTAGAACATGCCATTAGTTTCTTGCCAGGTCCTTAAGTTGTCTTGAAGACTATTCTAAAACCATATGCCTAATTCTAAACACTTTTGAGTAATCGTAAGTTTCCTGGAATAACCAAAAACTTGATGGAATTCGTCAATGACAATCTCTGTCCTTTGTGGTCCTTAGGCAGACAATAGAACTGAAGGAAAGCTTACAGTTATGAGAATCATGGATGCTGTCTATGAATTCAGTGTCATTGGTTCTGGAATTCTTATAGCAGGGTTAGGGTGATGTCCATGCTTACTGGCATAGGTATGGGTTTCATTCTGTGGTTTTTGAAATAATTTGTCTCAACACCTCCTGCTGCAGGCAACACAGATTATGTATGAATGCTGCTGTGGTAGTTTGAATGAAAATGGTCTTCATATTTTTATGTTTTAAAATCTCTTTCCCCAGTTGGTGGAACTTCCTGGGAAGGATTGGGAGATACGGCTTTGTTGAAGATGAAATCCAGAGGTGGGTTTTGAGATTTTGAAAGATTCACAGCATTCCTAGTGTTTCTCTCTATCTCCTACTTTTATGTGTGGGTCTCTGCAAACACCATGGCCAACAGGGTGTCCATCCATGTAAGGCTAAAAGGCAGTTCAACAGGACTTGAATCAGCAGCTAATGTTGGTTCGAAACTTCAAGAGTCTGATACCAGGTAGTTTATTTCAGGCATATTTAAGCATGGTACAATTTGGAAAAAGCTTCCTCATGATAATTACCTCAATCCTGTGTATCCAACAAAGCATAAGACATGATTATATCAAAATTCTTTGTAAAGAACATGACCGTGACCTCTTCCATGATGATGAGTGCTATAGGTTGACTATGTGTGACATCTTAAGGGTCTATGGGAAGATCTGGTATAGTCTTATTCATACAGATTGTGCAAAGGACATCAGCCTATAAACACCTTTACTCCCATTTGTAAAGTACTAGTGATATCTCCTATGAAGATGGGTTCTATATATTGACTGTGAAAGCAAACTCTAGGTAAACAATGCTTGAGATAAGGATCTGGGAAATATGGTGCTATAGATCTACTGAAATAGACTTAAGAGTCTGGGGGAGCCAGGTGTGGTCTGGCCATACATTGCAGAGGTCACTAGGCTACTAACCACCTCCATTTACAGCCTTCTGAGTCTAGGTTACCTTACTCAGCACAATCTTTTTAGTTCTATCCACTTACTTGTGAATTTCATGATTTTATATACTTTATTTTTAAAGCTGAACCATATTCCTTAGCTTATATGTACCACATTTTCATTATTCATTCATCTGTTCAAGGACATTTAGGTTGTTTCTATTTCCTAGTTATTGTAATTAGCATAAATGAACATGGCTGACCAAGTGTCTGTTAAGTTCTTTAGGCATATATCAAGAAATGTAATAGCTGAGTCACATGATAGACTTAGTTTTAGATTTTTGAGGGTTCTCTAAACTGATTTTCAGAATCCTGGACCAGTTTGCAATTCCACTATCTGTAAATATAGGTTTCCTTTCTCTACATCCTAAACAGCATTATTGTTGGTTGTTTTGTTAATCTTAGCCATTCTGATTGGGGTAAAATGAGATCTCCAAGTTGCTTTGATTTATTTTCTTTAATTCAGAAGTGCAATATGCATTTTTGAGATATTTCTTAGTCACTTCTATTTCTTCCTTTGATAAAATCTCTCTTCAGATTCATAGCCCATTTTTTGAATGAGTCATTTGCAGTTTTTTTTAAAACTCTCACTTTGATTTCTTTATATATTCTAGAAATTAATCCTCTTTTGGATATATAGATGTCAAAGGTTGCCTCCTAATCTGTAGGCTTCCTTGTCACTTCTCTAGAGCAATTGTTTCTTAGCTGTACAGAACATTGTTAGTTTTATGAGGTTCCACTTGTCAATTGTTGACCATAATTCCTGGGCAAAGAGAGTCCTCATCAGAAAGTCCTTTCCAATACCTATATTCTCCTATGTTTTCTTCTAGTAGTTTTGAGTATTTTGGGTTTCACATTTAGATATTTGAGTCATTTGCAGTTATTTTATGTGCAATATGATAGATAAAGGTCTAATTTAATTCTTCTTCATGTGGACATCCAGATTCCCCAACACCATCCATTGAAGATCCTATCCTTTCTTCCATGTACGTTTTTAGTATCTTTGTCAAATATTATATCAAAAGATCAAGTACTCTGGAGGGTTGTGGGAGAAGTAGTGAGTTGTTTAATGTCCATAAGTTTGTGTACTTACTAGACATGTTTTGCTGTTGATTTTTAGTTCTATTGCAATATAATAAGATGGGATACATAAGATTGTTTCAATTTTTCTGAAATTGTTAAGACTTGTTTAGTGTTACAGGGTATGACTTGTTTTAGAAACACTTCTGGGGGATGCTGAGTAGAATGTGTATTCTTCAATATTTAGGTGGAATAGTCTGTAGATATCTGCTAAGTCCATTAAGGTATGATGCCATTTAATTCTGATCTTTTCCTGTTGATTTTTTTGGTCAGATAACCTGAGTATTGGAGAAAGTAGTATATTGAAATCACCTGTATCTAATGGGTTGATGCTAATCTGTCCTTAATTCCAATTGTACCCTTTTTATGGAATTGAGTGCATTAGCATTTGGTACATAAACTTTTCAGGTGGTATTCTAAATTGTTCCCATGATAAGAATAAACTATCCTTCTTTATCTTTTAAATTAGTTTAGTTTGACTTCTGTTTTGTCAGAGATTAGGATAGCAATGCCTGCTTGCTTCTTGCTCCCCATAGATTTAGAATATTAGTTTTCTCATCTTTTCACTTTAAGTTGGTGAGAGTCTTTAATGCTTAAGTAAGTTACTTGTAGAGGACAGAAAGGGATGTAACCAGACCCAGTCTTTGGGTCTGGTTAATTTCTGTTTGTGATGTTTTTTACTTGCAATACTTTTTTTCCTTTATTTTTTATTTCTTCAAGTTACATCTCAATCGCAGTCCCCTCCCTAATCCCCCTCCAGTCACACCCTCCCACCCTCAACCCCCCATCCTCTTCCCTTTTTTTTTTCTTTTAAGTTTAAGGTATATCTTATTTCCCCCTACAGTTTCTCCTTTCAGTCCAACAAATGGCTCTTTCTCTTATAATAATAAATACAATACAGTACAACAGAGGTAATTAGGCCACAGTTATGAGGGTTATATGGCTTAACGTACATTCCCAATGACCAGTCCATATGTATTTGGTACCTGACTTTAACATTCTACTATCTAAACATCTCCATGAGTTTAAAGTTCTATATCTGACTCAACATTCATACTAACTTTACTTGCAATACTTTTAAAAAATGTTTATTTATTACTTCAAGTTATATCTCCATCACAGTCCCCTCCCTCCACCTCTCCTGGGTCCACCATCCCACCCTCTCCCTCTTCTCCCAGAACTCATAATTCTTTTTTTGAATAATTGGGCCACAGTTATGAAAATTATAAGGTATAACATATATTCCCAATGTCTAGTCCATATATATTTGTAACCGAACTTTTTTTTTTTAATAAGTACTTTATTTTTTTTCAAGTTACATCTCAGTCGCAAACCCTTCCCTATTCCCCCTTCTTGTCCCACCCTTCCACCCTCTTCCCCCCACCCCAACAGCTTCTCTTTTCATTCCAACAAATGATTCTTTCTCTTATAACAGTAAATTCTATACAAAACAGCAGAATTAAATATGCCACATTTATGAGAGTTAAATGGCCCAGTATACCTTCCCAATGTCCAGTTCATACATATTTGGCCCCTGACTTTAACCTTCTACCTTCTAACCATCTCCATGAGTTTAAAGTTCTATAACTGACTTAGTTTTCATACTAACTTGCATCACTATTATAACCATCTTCTTAGATCTAGAACACCCTCTTGATTCCTAAACAACTCAAAATTTAGCTATGAGACTCAAGCTGTCTATTCTTCAACCACCTCAGAGATCTGAGAAGGATAAATATATCTGATTGTATAGGAAGTGCAGGGTTGTAACCGAACTTTTATATTATTATTTAACCCTTATTTATTTATTACTAAATTCACTTATAACAAACACCAACAATTTCTTAACTATTAATCCTATCAATTCCTACAACCCCTTTAACCTATCCACTAAACCTATTGATAATTATAACAACTACTTTTATAACCTTTTAGAATGATACAGTCTCTGGGGCAGGTCCTCAGTCGTCAGGAACATAGTCTTTGTTGTAGATTCTTTAACGCACTTAGCAGTCCTTTTTCTGGATCTCTCAGATGCAGGTTCATCAGGGTAAGTTGGTTATTGCAGTCTCACCTTAAATAAGGCTTCATGTTTTTTTCTCTGTGGGAGACCCCAGCCGTCTGCAGGCCAACTTACTTCTTTTGAATCAGGAACTCAGCTGCTCTGCCTCAGTCCTTAAAGCCAGGCACAGTTTCCCCTAGGCCACTGATCGGACAGATCAAACCCCTCTAGGCAAAAGCTGAGCCACAGGGTTTAGTCCTTGGCCTTTTAGTGTCTTGTTCAGGCTTTCTTTGCTCACCAGCTTCTTTCTGCTTTAGGGAGAGAGCTGGCCATCAATGGCCAGCCCTTTTTTCAGCAGGACTCTTGGAGCTCTCTAGCATCAGGGGCCTCTTCCCTTTTTGGGCTCCATGCACTGTCCTTAAATAGGAGGAACTCTGTTTCAGCTTAATTTTGGCTCCGCCCACTTAGCAGCTGAAAACAATGTCAGGCCAGATACTTTGTTTCTTCAAGTCTATTGAGTCTTTCCTGTTTTTCCTGACTTCAACCTTGTTTTTCAGTCTATTAAGTCTTTCCTGTTTTTGATGACTTCATGCTGATAATGCTCTTCAGGCCCCGAATTAAGAGACAGTATCAGAAACTCCTATATATTTTCTAAATCTAATTTATCTAACCCCTACATTTCCCCCTTCTAGTAAAATAAAAAATAAATCTACATAATATCTACATATACAATGTAAATAAATTGTCTATGTACAATACATAAACTAACTTTAAATTTTTATCAATATACATTAAAGCAAGTGTTAAAATAACCTTAAACTTCTCACAATACATAGTTGTATTTACATCTTTTGACAAAAGACATTAAAGCAAACAAAACATTTTAAATTCTTATCAATATACTTACTTTCTATTACATACAAAACATTTTTAAACTTGCATCAATAAACAGAATCTTAAATTTCTACCAATATAACAAAATAATCTTAAGCTTTTAATAATAAAAGAGACAAAAAAATAGAATGAGGGAAAAAAGAAAATCCTCAAATCCAATTCACAACACATAACATATATCCATTCATCCCAGACGACAACAAACAATCACAACACATAACATAACACACACAAAAAACCTTTCAACTCATCTTTTGAGAATGGAGTGTAAATATTTTTGGGTACCCTTCAAAAATTGAGATATTGGCCAATTCTCGGGAAAGTTACCTATAGCTTTTATTGTCCAGTCTCTGTAAGATCGATCATTTTTTGGACTAGCGCTTTTAAAAATGATTTGCATGCAAAGTTTTTAAGAAAACAGTGATTGAAGCAATATGTTAGGTTGAATCTTCTGGCCCTTTTGTCTTGTTGTTATTGTCATTCAGTCCTTGGCTCTGAAAATAAATTTTTGCTCTAAATGTGAGCAAATGGAAGGCATAGAACAACTTTGTAAGTCCATTTTAAGGCATAAACTCTGTCCATCCTGGATAAAAGATTGGAATATCATGAACACCATAAAGTTAATAAAATATTTTTACCATGTGAAGACATTCATATTTCAGCTAATGGGAGGTTCTCCCTGGTCAGATCTAATCTTTATAAGTTTTGTTGGTAACCACATTTTTTCATTCCCTGTAGACACATAGGCATAACCACGTCCCCATCTTAAAACCATTGCAGGTTTCCACTCTAAAATTAACATATCCTTATAACATATTGGTTGATTTAATTCCTCAGTTTTTTGTATAACCCAATGTCTCTCAGCTGCAGTGGTACCCTTTTCACCAACATTTAGGAAATTCAAAGTTAGCAATGCATTGTATAATCTATCCCTGGGATTCTTTAATTCCCCCTTTTGTTTAAAAAGCATCTCTTTTAAGGTACAATTAGCTCTTTCTACAATTGCTTGTCCTGTAGGATTGTGTGGTATACCAGTAACATGTTTTATATTATCTATCTCCATGAGTTTAAAGTTCTACACCTAATTCATTTTCCATCCTAACTTGCATTGCCAACTTAAAAACATCTTCTTAGACCCAGAACATCATTTTAATTCCTAAACAACTTAAAATTTAACTGTGAGACCACCACTATCTAGTCTTCAACCACATCAGAGACCTGAGAAGGATACATATATCTGATTATACAGGAAGTGAAGGGCCAGCATTCTAAAACTAAGAAATGACAGACAACTGGCTGCCTGGACAGTTCCCAATTTCTCTCCATACATTAGAGCATATATCCTCAGCCTCTTGGCCCAGTATGTCTGACAGACATTAATTATAAAACAGGAAATATGAAGGACTTGCCTACCCTGTCTTGGCAGAGCTAGGCTGTTGACTTAACTGCTTCCAAGTTTCTAAGTTTCAGACAGCATTGGGTCTACAATTGAAGCAAGGATTTGCTCAGTCACTAGCTTGCCACTAATGCAACCATCTCCAAATGGAGATTCTTCTATGCTCACCTCTACTTGGAGTAGAATAGGGGGTGCTATCAGGAACTGACATGTCTCAATATCAAAAAATCAGAGAAGTACAACTCAAGACGACTCTGAGATTCCATCTCACACCTGTCAGAATGGCTAAGATCAAAAATTCAAATGACAGCACATGCTGGCGAGGTTGTGGAGAAAGGGGAACACTACTCCATTGCTTGTGGGAGTGCAGGCTTGTGCAACCACTATGGAAATCAGTCTAGTATTATCTTAGAAAACTTGGAATAGCCCTACCTCCATACCCAGCCATACGACTTCTGGGTATCCACCCAAACGATTCCTCACCAAACCACAAGGACACTTCCTCATCTATGTTCATAGCAGCCTTATTTGTAATAGCTAGAAACTGGAAACAACCCAGATGTCCCTCAACTGATGAACGGATAAAAAACTGTGGTACATGTACATGATGGAATACTACTCAGCTATCAGAAACAAGGATATCATGCAATTTGCTGACAAATGGATGGAACTAGAAAAGCTCATCCTGAGTGAGCTAACCCAGACCCAGAAAGATGCACATGGCATCTATTCACTTATAATTGGATTTTAGCCATATATTACAGGATAACTATCCTACAACCAACACACCAAAAGGATCAAGAACATAGACTTTGTTACCTATTAATGGGACAATTTGCCCTAGGGGTGCTACCATGTAGGCTCCCAGTGCAACAGGAAGCTCTTAGCCCTCATATGACTGTTGAACTGAGAAGGGGATGTTATGTAGGCACACTCCACATTGGAAGAGTGGGATGGATGGGAAAGGGAAGAGAGGGTGGGAGGGTAGAACTGGGAGGTGTGGAAAGAGGGCACTGTGATGGAGATGTAACTTGATGTAATAAATAAACATTATAAAAATCTTAAGTTAAGAAAACTTCTTTGAAGACCAAATTCTACACATCCCTTGAAGTTTTTGAAGACCACCTATCTATCTCCATATATTTGGATAAGCAAATGTTGCTTGTCTCTTAGCAACTTGATTTCCAGTCAACTTAGAAAACCTCTGTGATAAACTGTGCTAGTACCTAGCAAAATGACATGTTTGAATGACTATAAGTTTGCATCTCTTAATTATTCTAAACAGTTTATGACAATTGCTATCAAAAGACCAAAACTTCACATTGAATTTTTAAGTGTTATCAAGATACAATACCTTAAAAAAGGTAAACCTTAATTTTGTATAGAAATACAAAGATGAATACCAATGTAACCAAATATAATCTTAATTTTGTATCAATATACAACAATATAAGAACATATTCAATAATCTGCCTGTTTTTCTTCATCATTCCTATATTACATCTATATCCCATTTTTCAAAAGTCTTTTCCCTCCTACATAGGAGAGAAGGAAGGATAGAGAAAAGAAAAAGACAGAAATCCCTGGGTCTAACCTCCAAAACCTATTTAACAAGATGATCTAATAACTTGTAAATCTCCCTAAATAACAACAAACATATATAACCCATCAAATGGCCAAAGGGGGGAAATCACCCACCCCACTTTCTGGGAATGGGACCTCACTCTCTTAAAATTACTTCCTGCTGATATGGGACATAGGAAACCTGTTTGGGGCCCAAATAAGAATGGAAAAATGGTTAAGCAAGTTGATAGTAACATTTGATGTTCAGTCCTTTTGTGCTCAGCACTTAAATGTCCTAAGAAGTTCATAGTCAGAGGCTGAATTTCAAGATTTTACTGAAATCATGGCTGGAACAGTCTGTGGGGTTCAACCATCTTAGTTAGTCATTTTGAGTTATTCTGGTTGTAGATTTTTGAGGAAACAGCTATTGAGGAAGTCGGTGAGGCTGGATCATCTGGGCTACTTGTTTTCTTTGGTGTCTTGTCCCTTTTCTTCAGAGGATTCAGTTGTCCAGTTGTCCCTGGACTTCTTATATGGATACTTTTTATTTCCTGTAAAGATAAGAAGAGAGCCCTGTCCTCATTCTAACTCTGGGGCACTACTCTTTTGTTGCTATTGTTGGTTTGTTTTGTTTTGTAGGCGGGGAGGGCAGGTAATATCTTCCCTAGAGCAAATTGGTTTTCTTTTGACAATATACAAAGTATTATCTTCAATTGAGATTAAAAAATTCTTTTGATATTTTGGAACTAAACATATATTTAAGTGTATATATTTTGAGATCACAAAGGACAATTCACTTGAATTTCAGCATGCCTTTTTTGAATCGCCTTTAAACTTAAATCATTGCAAATCCTATGTGCCTGCCTCTGCCTTCCAAGTATTGGCATCAAAGGCATGTGCCTCCCAATTGTAGAGATTAAAGATGTATGCCACCACCCCTGGATCTAAGTTTTTCTCTATTTGGAGCTTGCTCTATTTCAAGCTGGCCTTGAACTCAGAGATCTTATGTTTCTGTCTCCAGTGTGTTGGGATTAAGGGTTTATGCCTCTCAAGTGATGAGATTAAAAGTGTACACCATCATCACCCTGTTCACTGTAACTCTAGAATTTAAAAAACAACTAACTGTCTCTGCTGGAGTTAAAGGCATGGGCTAACACTGCCCTTCTCAAATATTTTAACTTAGCTCCAAAGTACTTCAATTCTTAGAGGTTTGGAAAACCAGGTTGAGCTGTAGTAACTCTTAATTTACTTACAACTTTTTAAACCTCTTACCTGACTTTTTAAAGCCCAACAATGAAAATACCCTCTATATATAGGAAACAAGCCTATAAGCTGATATCCAAGAATGTGTGAGCTATGTGGCACCCTGCACTCTAACTTTCTAACCTGATATTAAGGCCTTTTTTCCTTTCATGCCAGTAAGACAAGTATGCCTTTGGTAAATAAAATTAATAGAAGAGAAAGTGGGGAAAAGCCTGGAAACTCATTGGCACGGGTAGCAACTTCCTGAACAGAACACCAATAGCTCAGGCTCTAAAACAAACAATCAATAAATGGAATGTTATGAAATTGAAAAGCTTCTGTAAGGCAAAGGACACTGTCCTTAGAACAAAACAGCAGCCTACAAGACTGGAAAAAGATCTTAACTATCCTGACATCCAACAAAGGGCTAATATACAAAATATGTAAAAAACTCAAGAAATTAAACACCAAGAAAATCAAATAACCCCATCAAAAATGGGGTATAGAGATTCACAAAAGAGGAATCTCTAAAGCTGAGAGGCACTTGAAGAAATGTTCAACATCTTGGTCATCAGGGAAATGCAACTCAAAATGACTATGAGATTCTATCTCACACTTGTTAGAATGGCTAAGATAAAAAACTCAAATGATAGCACATGCTGGTGAGGATGTGGAGAAAAAGGAACACCCCTCCATTGCTGGTGGGCATGCAAACTTGTACAACCACTTTGGAAATCAATCTGGAGATATCTTAGAAAATTGGGAATAGTTCTACCTCAAGACCCAGCCATATCCCTCCTGGGCATATATTCAAAAGATTCTTTACCAAACCACAAGCACATTGCATCAATAATATTCATGGCAGCTTTATTTGTAATAGCCAGAAACTGGAAATATCCAAGATATCTTTCAACTGAAGAATGGATAAAACAAACCTGTGGTACATCTATACAATGGAATACCATACAGCTATCAGAAACAAGGAAATCATGCAATTTGAAACCAAGTGGATGGATCTAGAAAAACTCATCCTAAGTGAGCTGACTCAGTTCCAGAAAGATAAACATGGTATGTATTCCCTTATAAGTGGATATTAACCATATATCACAGGACAACCATCTTACAACCCACAGAACCAAACAGATAGGAACCTAGCATAACTATCCTAGGAAAAGCTTGACCCAGCAGCGAGTCATGGAACCTGTTTCAGGTCAGTGGAACACCTCACCCTAGATGGGGTGTCATATCAGCCCCAGTACAAGAGGACACTCTTGGCTCTCACATGAATGATGAACTGAGTGGGGGTTGATATGTCAGGGCCCACCTCATCTGAGGAGAAGGAGAGTACTGAGAAGGAGAATAGTGAGGGAGGGATGGAGAAGGAATAGATGAAGGGAGAAGGAAGCTATATTTGAGAGGTAACTTGAACAAAACTAATTAAAAAATGGGGGGCAACTAAGCTTAAAAATTATAATAAAAATAAAATATAAAATTTTCAAATGATAATTTGTAACTTTTTTAATATAATAAAGTTTAAAATAAATTGGAAAAAAATGGATGTTTTTTTGTAATTCATTGACAGAGTATTTCTTTTGATAAGGCAATTGGGGTAATTAATATTTAAAGTTATTGAAATGTATTTGTCAATAGCAGTCAATTTTCTTGCTGCTGATGTCCTTATTTGTGCTTTGTATTTTATTAATCATAACTTCATTTGTTTTCATTTTAGATTTTCTTGGCTATGCTTATTCCCCCCTTCAGTCTGAAATATTGCTTCTAGTATTTGCTCTAGGATTGGTTTGGTTGGGCACAGATTATCTAAGGCTGTTTGCATCGTGGAAACTTCTTTCTCCTTGAACTACGGCAGATAGTTTTTCTGGGTTCAGTAGTTTAAGTTGGTAGTTGTGTGGTCATCTAGAATTTGAAGAGCATTGTTCCAGGTGCTCCTGCCTTTCAAAGTTTCCAGTGAGAAGTCTGGTTATTCTGTTATCTTTTTGTTTAAATGTGACTTGTGTTTTGTTTTTTTTCTTGCTGAATGCCCTTTCTTTGCTCTGTATGATTTATATTTTAACTGTTTTGTGATATGACATGAGTATTTTCTTTTCTGGTCTTGTCTATTACAAAAGAAGATCAGTGTACTTCTTTTATGTGTATAGGTTTATCTATTCTTAGTTTGAGGAAGTTTTCTTCTATGATCTTGTTGAAGATCTGGTTTATGCCATTGATCTGGAATTTATCTTCCTTATCTATTCCTATAATTAGGTTTGGCTTTTTTTGTGGTGTTTTATCTTTGCTATATGTTCCTTTCTTGTGCTTTAATTTTTTAAAAAAATATTCTTTGCTTGTTTGGTCTAGTCTACTTTATCTTCAAGTCCTCCTGATAATCTATCTTCTACTTGATCAACAATACTTGTTGGGCTCTCTGTTGAGTTTTCTAGTTGGGTTATTGAGGTTTTCAATTACATCTTTATTTCAGATTGAGTATTTTTCCAACATTTCTATCTCTTTATTGAATATGTTCCCAACCCTGGATTGTCTTCATCATTTCATACAGCCTTATATTTGTGCTTTCTTGGGTACCACCTATGTACTTACTCTCTTTAAGTTCATAGAATTGTTTCTTTTTGTCTTTTTCAAACTACTTGAATTCTTTGAAGAAGTTTATGTTTGTTTGTTTTTTTTTTCTTTTTAAATCTGTGCCTCAAGGTATAAAGGCCCAGAATGAGGCTGGGGGAGGAACATGCAAGCTGCATACCTCCCACTGCAATAGTTAAGAAAAGATAACATAAAATAGCATATCATGCTACTGTAAAACAATTTCCTCAAGAATGGACTCCCATGGGAGAACCGGAACTCAGACTAATACAAAATGATGTAATTAATATTATTGTTTAATAAAGGTAGTTCAATTATTTAAATTCATACCTTGATCCCAAAACTTGGAGACAAGGAAAAAAAAACAAGTTTCTTGTGTGTTCATGGCCAATGTAATTTACAGAGCTCTACAGAACAAATCAAGACAGCCCAAGATACAAAGAGAGACCCTTATCTTCAATAAGGATAGATATATCCACATAGAAATTAAATATCCAATGAAAGGAGAAAAGGAAAGAAAAAATATGAATGCATACCTTTAATCACAAAATGTGGGAGATAAAGAGAGAGACAGATAGGTTCCTTGTGAGTTTGAGACCAAATCTACAATAGCCAGAACTACACAAAATAAACCTGTCTCAATCAATTAATAAATTTATGTCAACTATAGAGGAGAATACTTAAACTCCCTATAGTCTTATGCTGAATTTTCAACTTAAAAATGATGATATATAGCCATATATGTGTAATAATAATTACAGGAAAGAAAAAAGTTCCATCCAAACTGATAGAAATCAGATTATAATGGCAGGTTAAGGATAAACACTGCTGACCAATTAACCATAATCCAAATAACTGGTCAATAATTTAATTAATTAAATCTACAATGGGGTTCTATTCAGGGATAGAGTTATGAGATAGCTTAGGTGGGCAAGGATTGCTCAATTAAGGCCAAGGCTTGTTAAAATCCATAAGGTGTCTGGGTATGCTCATTTATAATGGTGGGCTAAGGATTAACAACTGCTGACTCATTAACAATAATATAAATACAGGTAAATAATTTAATTACTTATTTCTACATCAAGGTTCACATAAGTAATTCTCATTGAAGAACATTTCTATATGTTCTTCAGGGCTGGTGGATTTTGGGTGGAAAATACCATCTTGAACTTTCATATTGTTTGTATTTTTGTGATGAGATGTGGGCATGTGGACTTCTTTTGATCATTGTTTCATGTGTACAGAAAACAGGATGTGTGTCTCAGGCTGAGCCTGCAGGTTGGGTATAGTCTGAGTGGGATGAGGTAGACAAAGGAGGCTGAGCTGGCATGCAGGATGTGTGTCCTGGTCTAGTCCTAGAATTTGAGAGCATCATGGCTGGGAGTGGCCAGACTAGGCTACAGCAATGGATGTGGGACTCAAGCTAGCCCTGGGGATCAGGGATGGTGTGTGGAGAGAGTCATGAGGATTCATGTGGCTAGTCCTGGAGCAAGGTGCACACACTTAGCAACTTTCTTAAAATGACTATTTTTAGTTGAGTTAGCAGAATAGTTTCCTTTGCCAGAAACTAAGAAGGCTGAACACACAACTACAGTGAGCAGTTTCACAAATCAGGAGGTGGGTCTTCTTCATTCTTTATCACTGCAGAGCTTAGTACGTGGCATGTTCATATTAAATGTTGAGCTAAAAGTAGCAAAATCCCGTCTAAATCTCAGGATCCTCTGCATAGCCATTTGTGAGAACTTGCATGCATTTTGTCTAATGTTTTCCAGTGAAGTGTATGGTGTTTTACAATATTCTATTCTCTCATTCATAATCAATTAATGCAAGTATCAACACTATACCTACATGTATATACCCTTTAAAATGTACTGAAGAAAACTAAATTTTGAACTCTAATGTCATTACCCTCAGACCAAACTGAGCTTTCCCAGATTGTGTGCTTGAGGTAGTTGCCCAAACTGTCAGTCAAATGTGTCCTGTCTCTCTTTATTTTGTTCTTTTATGCTCTCCATCCTCTGCTCCCTCCCCCAGAAGCTCTATCAGATTTTCTGATATCTCAGAAGCTACTGTGAACTCCTAGACTCCCAGGCTACCTAGGGTAAGTGTACTATACCCTACTGATTTCTGACTCATGACAGGATGTGCTGAGGCTAGACATCATCTTAGATTATCAGGCCTCCTTTTATGCCCTTGAGACAACAGTATACTTTATCTCAATGAAAAGTTCTCAGACCAGGAATAAGGAGATGTTAATGTATGACAATCACTCTTTGTTCTTAACAGTATTTTGCTGCTGTCTCACCCCCCCCCCCCAACTCTTGCCTGCTTCAGTATTTTTGAGCTTCATTTCAGATGATGGAACATAGTGACTGATTGGAAACACAAAAGTTGGGTGGGAGAGGAAGATGGGAAATGGCAAGAAGGTAAGAAGGGCAAAACATCACAGTGTTAAACCTCATGACCCACAGGAAATGCCACCAAGACAACTGGAAGCAACTGAGAAATTCATCTGTCAAAGTCACTGATGTACAAATTTTAATTCTGGTATTCTGCCTGATGGCTCTTCTCTTCATTTGGAGTGAGTGACACCAGTGATTTGAATGCACATCATTCTGTCACTCACAAAAGACTTATTCTAAGGACTGACCTCTGCTTATGGTTGCATGGAGATTTCTCATATCCTAACCCAGGGAAGCAGCAAAGAAAATTGCTCGTACTTCTAAGTCTATATAAAAATGACAAACTCTCAGCATTGACAGACCATAAGACCGTTTATCCCAACCTCATTCTTTACAGATAAGGAAACGAGATGCAAACATCTTGAGGATATAGCAGTTTGTCATAAAAGCCCAAAATAGAGTTTTCTGTAGAGTTCTGGCAAGAGGGATGAGGTGGATAGAATCAGAAAGGAAGAGACTAGATTTGGTTGGGGAAGCTCATATTAATAATTCATTCTGTATTTGTGTTGTTCAGAATTTGAGAATGCTTTTTGATAAATTATTCATGGCAGAAGGTAAAGGAGGCATCACATGCTACAGTACTCTGATCTTATCTGTTTGAGAAGAGTCATTTTCTGAGTCCAGCTCAGGGCACTGACATTAGCCCATTAAACACTTTGCATATATTCAGTGAGCATTTCTCGTAGATATCCCCAAATGCCCTGGAGAACAAGAGACAGTCTTTCCTCCAGGGGCTATTGTATAAGAAATCTGAAATGTTGGTTTTTGGAACTTAACTGGTGACCCCATCTAAGGCTGCAGGAATGGAAAACCCTGGGTTCAAGGGATGCCCCCCATAAAAGTCGGTACAGAGTTCTTCCTGAAACTCATACATTGCAGCACCTACGATACTTCTTGCCCACCGGTAGGTGGCCATCATAGGGCCTGAAGAGAAAAGAGTGAAGTAGATTAATGAAGGAAATATGGTAGCCCTTTTAGGGTACATAAAATTTCCCAGCATGTGAAACAATGTCATCTGAAAGACTAAGATGTTTTTAGTTAATTAGTTTGACAATTTAATTCAAATATATAGCATATTTTGATCATGGTCAAGCCCTTATTGTTTTCTTTTGTCACCCTCCTCTTTCTTTGTCTTTGTTGGTCTCTCTCCCTGTCTTTTTCTGTGAGTGTGTGTGTGTGTGTGTGTGTGTGTGTGTGTATGTGTTTTGTGTAACTCATTGAGTTTAATAATGGTTTCTTACATGAGCGTGAGTGAGGGGTTATTTATTGGAGCACTTGTCTCAAGTCTGAAACCCAACATATTCCCCCACATATATTCTTTCTACTCCATCTTCTATGATGTTCTCTGGGTTTCCAAGGGTTGATACAGATGTACCATTTAGGGCTGACTGCTTACAAGTCATTTATTTTGAGCACTTTGACCAGAATTCTGAGTCTCAGCAGTAGCTGCAACCCACTGCAAGAAGAGGCTTCTCTGACTAGGGTTGGGAGTAACATTGGCCAGTGCCGTCTGCAGAATCATTTATTGTAGCCATAGTTTGGTTTTCAATGAGTGAGCTCATTAAGTAGATATGGGCCAAAGTAAAAGGATAAATATCAAGTAGCAGATAAACAGATGGAGAGTAAAACATCAACTCAGGCATTCAAAATGTCCAGCAGAGATCTGATAGGAAAGTCTCAGTCTGCTGGAGTTCCCACTGAGAGTCCCGGGTAGAGCACAATGAAGGTTTAGTTGAGGGTTTGAAGTAAAAGAACAAACAACAGCAGAGATAGCATCATCAGAACTCATCAAGTCAGGCACTCATGTCCATCAGAAACCAAATAGGGAAGTGGAGGTAGTTAGCTGGACTTTTCTCTCTATGGATGAGCCTCTGATAGCTGAACCTCTGGATTCTCTTTTATACTGCAGACAACTTTATATCACTAGATATAATATATCATGAGATATACATCCCCAGATAAAGGGGCTTTGGAAGACACTTTGACAAAGGCATGTGCAGGTCTAAAATGGCTCTTGCTGCCAGTGACTGTTTCTCAATTAGCTCAAACAATTCATCAATACAACATATGCTAAAGACACTAAGGTACGGTAATAGACAGAAATATTTGGAGGATACTTTTATGGGCACAGCATGTCTATTTAGTACACAGCAGTGGTAGCTTTCTCCTGTGGCTGATGACTTCCCAGCTTTTCATCAGGTTTACAGTAGAGGCATGAATTGGTTCCTGTGCAGTATCTCTCAAATTCAACTACAAAGTTATTGTTTACACCAGAACAGTTTTCTTCTAAGGCCATCAGTTTTGGAAGGCCATGGGCTGTATTGGATGTTAAAGAAAGCCACCCTTTCCCCAGTTCTATTAGACTGATCTTGTGTATGGAGTTCTTGCTACTAGGTAAAGTTAGAAATGCCATCCAAGACTATGGCAGATTAAAATTTTGAAAACTAGTTGTAAATCTTTAAAGGAAACAGAATTCTTTCCTTCTTATTTGTATATATATGCAATATGTGGTGGAAGTTTGGATTTCTTTAGAAACACAGTTATGTTGAATGTATTTTATTAAAAAATATTTGTTTATTTTACATTCCAATCACTATCCTCCTCCATCCTCTCCTCCCAGTCCCAACCTCCCATCCATTTCCTCCATATCTCCCTCCTTAGTACCAGCACACTCTGGCACATCAAATCACATCAGGACTATGTGATTTCTCTTCCACTGAGGCAAGACAAGGTAGCTCTGCTAGAAAAATGAGCTCCAGAGTGAGGCAACACTGTCTAAATCAGAGATAAACCCTGTTCCAATTGTGAGGGGATCCACTTGAGGACCAAGCAGCCCATCAGCTTCATATGTGAAGTGAGCCTAGGACCAGTACATGCAAGTTCTTTGGTTGGTGGTTCAGTCTCTATGAGGCTCCTTGTGTCTGAGTTAATTGGCTATGTGGGTCTTCTTGTGGTTTCCTTGATCCCTCCAGCATCCTCAAACCTTCCCCTCTTTCTCAAGATTTCCTGATTTTCACCTAATGTTTGGCTGTGGGTCTCTGCATCTGTTTCCATTATCCACTGGATAAATCTTCTCGGATGGCAGTAATGTTGGGTTTTTGCTTTGGTCTCAAGTGTGGGATGTGGGGGTGTTTTATCTACCACTGAAAAACACACTCATGAGAGGGACATAAGAAACATCCTGATAGAAGAGTTCATGATGTTTTACCAGCCAGAAACTGTCACGTGTGGTGCACATGCTTTTTGCTGGAAAACATTCTTTGATGGACAGACTCCTTGGAGATCTCATGATATTGGTCAATAGGAAGTACCTCATGTGGAAGTGTGAGGTTGGTTAGTAGAAAACATTCTTGTGTGGATTTTGAGGGAGTATAAGTAGAAACCACAGAAACACAGGGGGGCTTTTTCTTGGCATAGTTTCTTATCCCTTCTTTGCTTCAAAAATACTCCAGACAATGCCTTGCTGAATCTTACTGCTGTCTTTGATGTTGAAGATTGCAGCCCATGTTGGGCTGAAGAGATTGTGGCCCTGAACAGGGGTATGAGAGCTGTTTCTTCCTTGGCTGTCCCTGCAGGTGCTCCCAAAACCGCTGCTGGTTTCCTGGTTGGTTGTATTCCAATTGCTGCTGGTACCTGTTCCTGTGTATGCTGTTTGGCTAGTCTGCTGGAATACTGATGTAGCTCTCAAAGGACCTATGATTACAAAGGTTTACACCTTCTGCTCTAATACACCCTTTCTCTTGTACTTTGGGTTGGTTGGTTGAAATGGAGATGGAAAATTTAATATTATAATAAATAAATAATTTAAAAACACATCTTCAGGTGGCACCCAATGCAGCCAAGGCATTATGGGTAACTTGGTTTTTAGTGTTGTAGGGGAAACTGCAGGATTTGACTGTATTAGAAAGGTTGTCAGCAAAATGACAGTTGCTGACGCTGGCTTCTTTCCTGCCTTACACCTAGCGGGAACGTTATATATATATTGTTTTTTTTTCTTCTTCTTGTATGGCATTTCAAAAAAGATTGGAAAGATGCTTGAAAAACTTGAAAAGTTGCAAGTGGATGTGGAGGGGTCAGAGAAATAAAAGTCAGATGATGAGAAGGTTGCCATGGCTATGCAACTAAAAAGTTTGCAAATAAAGCTTAAAAAACAAAAACTTCCAGCGACAGGAGAACAAACAAGTCCAGATCTGATGACAGAAAGTGGGAATTTGCCGCAGGATGAAAGAGAGAAGCAGGCTGCATTAGAAGGCACTTTGTCACCCCACCCTGCTCCACATACTTTGGTCTCCAAGTCCGTGGAGACCCTGCCTCAGGCAAGGGAAGAACAGGAAGTATTATTGGGCAACAGGGTTAATGTGGAGCCAAGTTCAAGTCCAGATCTGATGACAGAAAGTGGGAATTTGCCGCAGGATGAAAGAGAGAAGCAGGCTGCATTAGAAGGCACTTTGTCACCCCACCCTGCTCCACATACTTTGGTCTCCAAGTCTGTGGAGCCCCTGCCTCAGGCAAGGGAAGAACAGGAAGTATTTTTGGGAAACAGGATTAATGTGGAGCCAAGTTCACCCCCAAGAAGCTGCCTGGTACTACACAGGTACCATCAGTGATGAGTATAAATGTATGTTCACATGTGTGTGGGCACATGTGCACATGTTTATGAAGGGTAAAGATTGATGTTGGGTATCTTCCTCAATGGATCACCTTATATATTGAGGGACAGTCTCTCTCATTTTTTCTCTCTCTCCCTCTCATCCAGAGTTTACCAATCTGTCTAGCATGGTTAGCTGAACCCCTGTATCTACTTCTGAATTCTGGGATTACAGGTAGGCCATCATGTCTGCTTGGGAGTGGAAAACTGAACTTGGATCCTCACACTTTCCTGGCAAGTAGTTTATATTCTCAGCCAACTTTCAAAAACAGAGTCCTTTAATGAAAGAGTATGAGTGGCTTAATCCATGCTGTCAGAAAAGTAGCCAAGTTTCTTCCTTTAATATAGAAAATTGAGAAATAAGACATGGAACACCGTGCCCTGTGTGGGCTAGAGCTACAGCTGCACTTTAGGTGCAGATCTGCTCGATTAGTGCCAACAGCTTCAGCTAGCTCTCTTGAGTCTCTGTGTGTCTCTTTCTCCCCCATCCCACTTCCTTCTCCCCTCTCATTCCCACGATCAATGAGTTTGTGAATACTGGGTTGGGATCGAGCCAGAAATATATAAAAACGCTGTCTCATGTTGCCTAGATCTATAAGGAGGAAATTATTCAGACAACAGATGCTTCTGAGGGCACAGTGGTGTGCTGCTGCTCTGGCAAGGAATACCTTGTGGAATTTAACACAGCGTTTCCCATAAATATCACTGTAGCCACTGATCCAAAGGTAGGGCCTACCTGCTTTTCAGCACTAGACAAGAGCCCTGTGTACATTTTTGTGTTGCTGTTGTCATTTGCTCCTGTGAAATTTAGGCATTCAAAACAAACAGGACATAAATCATGGGAAGAAATGAATTTGTCAAGCATTCACCATACATGTAAAACAAAACAAAAGCAAAAACACTTCCAGTGTAAGATTTTGATTTCAAGTATTTATTTTTCCAAATACTGACACTCTTTTACTTTTTCTTAGCCATGTGGAATTCTCTTTTTGTAAGAAAAGTTTAATGTAATCCATTTGAGACATTGCTGTATTTTAATGATGCAGCCTTGCAGACATGTTTCAATCAAAGTGTTGCTTTTATAATATGAAGTGAAAACAGTAAATATTTCTCTCCTTGGGATAAAATTTCTTTCACTCACCTCTCCATTCACACATTTACCATCTATTTATTTCAATTCATATTTCTTGCACACCAGATCCAGAGCTTTAGGAAGCAGGAGACATACCTCAGTTGGTACAATGTTTTTGAGATGTGCAAAGCCCTGAATTTGATCCCAAGCACTGAATAAAATGGCCACAGTCCTGCTATATGTAATCCCAGCATTCACAAGCAGAGGCTAGGGGATTAGAAGTTTTGAGGCATTTTCAGCTATAGTGAGGTTGAGGCCAGCCTTGGTTACATGAGGCTCTGTCAAATAAAAGAAAAAGATAGTCTAGTTGTTTATATGAGCCTTGAGTAAGAGTGTCACTTAGCATTGCCTGATGACATAATGTATATTAGAGACCTGAAGGGGAGAGGAGGGAGTAGACTGGAGACTGGGTAGAGGAGGCTTCAGGATTGTGGGACATGTACAAAGACTCTCAAGAGAAAACACATAGGGATTTCTACAGAATATGTACATGGTATATACTTTACCTGAATACATTTTAAAAATGACCAAGTTCTTGGCCATGCAGAATTCAATTGCTTCTTTAAAAAAAATTATTACTTCATGTTACATCTCCATCACAGTGCCCTCTTTCCACCCCTCCTGTCCTGCCCTCCAACCCTCTACCCCCTCCCCCTCTATCCTACTCCTCAGGAGTGGGGTGTCCCTACATATCAGTCCCCCACCCCAGTTCAGCAGTCATATGAGGGCTAAGAGCTTCCTCATATGCTAGGGGCCTACAAGGCAGCACCACTAGGGCAAAGTCTCTCATTAGCAGGTAACAAAGTCTATGTTCCTGTTCCTTTTGGCACATTGATTGTAGTATAGTTATCCTGTACTATATGGCTAAAATCCAATTATAGGTGAATAGATGCCATGTGCATCTTTCTGAGTCTGGGTTGGCTCACTCAGGATGAGCTTTTCTAGTTCCATCCATTTGGCTGCAAGTTGAATGATTTCATTGTTTCTGATGACTGAGTAGCATTCCATTGTGTAGATGTACCACAGTTTTTTTTTTTTTAAATCTATTCCTCGGTTGAGGGACATTTGGATTATTTCCAGTTTCTAGCTATTACAAATAAGGTTGCTATGAACATAGATGAGGAAACGTTCTTATGGTTTGGTAAGGAATCATTTGGATGTATGCCCAGAAATGGTATGGCTGGGTCTTGAGGTAGTGCTATTCCCCATCTCCCACCCCTCCCATGCCTCTGGTGTGGGGTGTCTCCATTTATCAGTCAACCTCAGTTCATTAGTCACATGAGGTCTAAGAGCTTCCTTCTGCACAGGAGGCATACATGGCAGTTCCATTAGGGTGGGGTGTCCCACTGACAGGTAACCAAGTCCCTGTTCCTGCACTTTTGGGTTTATTGATTGTAGGATGGTTATCCTATACTATAATGGCTAAAATCCAGTCATAAGTGGATATAAGCCATGTGTATCTTTCTGAGTATGAGTTAGCTCACTCATGATGAACTTTTCTAGTTCCATCCATTTGGTTGCAAATTGCATGATTTCCTTGTTTCTGATAGCTGAGTAGTAGTACTCCATTGTGTAAATGTATCACAGTTTTTTTTTAATCCTTTTTCAGTTGAAGGACATCTGGGTTGTTTCCAGTTTCTAAATATTACAAATAAAGCTTGTGTGAACATAGCTGAAGAGATGTCCTTGTGGATTACCTTCTCCCTTCTTTTAAGATTTTGGCCTTTGGCTCAATCTTTTTAGTATTAAATCTTCACTACTAGAGCTTTCAATATCTAGCCTCCCTTATGGACCTTTGAGCTTTGCAAGAATCTTGCCTTCCTCTACCTCAGCCTCTCACTTCCTACTCGTTATTTAGTAACTATCAACTCTGCATCTCTCAAACCTCCAGCCATTATTCGTCCTTCCTCTGGTATTCTGATCCTTCAGCAGCCTCACTATGCAAAACGGTCTGCCATGTTTTCCTTGTCTTTCACTTCTCTCTTTGCTTCTTAATGCTCAAGGTCAATCTCCAGCATTGTTCCCTTGCCACTCATTAACTATTTTGTCCTTGCCTTGATTAGAGGTGGCAGTTTGACTTCCCAAATGTCCCTGGAAAACACACAGTGGCGTGGATTATTCTCCCTCTATTACTTTGTACTGACATCCAGTCCCAGCATGCTGCTTGCCAATCATGCTCTAAGAGCGTGTCCCTTCAGCTCTACACAGGACACTTTCATTTTGTCCTCTCTTGGATCTCCAAATCCTGGCTGACCACCTTCTTCCAGTTCCAAGAAAAAAAAAGAAATAATAAGACAAAAAAAGCCCCAAAGTTTCTATTACTACCCTTGTTCTACCTACTTGTGTGTCCTTGTGATCTCACATGTCCCCCTTTAGTTCAGATATAGCAACTCTCTTTCAATTGCCCATTTATGGCTACCTAATAGTGGAGATCATGCCAGAAACCTAGATCCTTCTCTAATTCGTCATCAGTTTCCCTCATTCTTCTGAATGACATCCCTCAACACACAAGTAGGCTTCTATTTCTCCCTTGTTTAAAAAAAGAAGTAACACCCTTTTGACCCAATTTTGTGTTCGTCATTGACCCATTTTTCTCTCCCTGTTACAGCAAAATGCCCTGAAAGTACTGTCCCTTTGCTCCATCTCCAGTTTTGATCTTTTACAGTTGCATGAATATCAGCCACCTTTTCACCCCCTTGTGTGTGCCTGAGTTGCTCCTACCACAGTAAAGAGTGGCGTCAACATTGCTAAATGCAGTGTCTTCCTTTGTCATTCTCTAACCCAGCTTCTGGCACTTGACATGGTTTCTTTAGAAACATTGTCTTCATTTGGCTCCTAGGGTAGCTCTTCATACCCCTCAGCCAGTTCTGCATCTCATATCTTTGAAAATTCGAGTTCCATCAGGTTGTACCCTGTTACTTAGCTTTTACATACATGCTTACCACTCCACTGACTGACTGACTCATGTCTCAGTGTAAGATGCTCCTTAGCATCCCTTCTCTCAGTGGTGATTAGTCTTTTTTATCCTATAAACTAACCTAATAGATTATAGTGTAAAATGATATGAAAGGACCACCACCTATTCAAAATAATTAAAAAATATAATATGCCATATAGGATTGAAAACACAATTATTCTGAGTATGTTTATCCTAAGATTATGATAACATATGTACATTAGCACAGCAAATAATCTGATCTAGCATTAGTCTAAATAACCACAATCATTTTGAATTTCAAATGAGCATAAATGAGATTTCAATAAACTCTGACAGTGATAGTGTAATATAAAATAGCTGTTATTCCTCTCACTGCCAAAGACACAGATTTTTGAGTACTTTGGAACTTAAGTCCAGACTTTTAATAGGTTGGCTTATGATGTGTTGACTTTACAATGTTACAAAAATATGTACAACCACCTTGAGAGATACTCAATAATCTGCTATAAATTGTGTTTTAGGCTATTAGATACTGCCCAAGTGTTGGCTAATGTAAGTGTGCATTTGAATTATGATAGTTTCAGCTTATGGTGGGTTTATCAGGGGATCAGTCTATGTATTGTAATGAAGGAGTGCCTGCATCTTACAGTGAAAGGACAGAAATGTTAGTCACATGAATTTCAACAGAATAAGGATATAATTTACTACTTCATCTGGGCTCTATGCCCACTGATCCCTGTAGGTTCATAGTTATACCTTATGTTAGAATATCACAATATTTTTACATGCTGATGTCAATCAAAATCTTGTGCTATTGTGCCTGTAGTGAAGACTTGCTCCTTGGGCTGTAGACTTGTATATTCAGATGTGGACCCCTCAGCTAGGTATTTAATAACCATCTGAGGTGTGGTCCAAATAAAACTCTTGGCTTTCTGGCCTTGCTGATTTGAGCTTAAAAAATCTTCTCTCCAATCCTGTTCCCTAATTTCATCATAGGAAAAGTTTCCCATTTCTTATCTCATTTGTGTTCATGTATTCAAAGTTGCTCCCTGTCATTTTGAGTGGCTGAAACAGACTATGAATGACTTCTGCAGCCCATCTGAACCATGTGTCTATAAGTTACAGTGACAGCATCAACACCACATCTTAGGTGCCGAGAAGACACAGCCTGCAGTCTCAGCACATGGATCAGATACAGGCAAATCTAGGTGGTTCTTTCCACCTGCAGAGCACATGGAGAATCTGACTGCTTCCAACCACCCTATGGTCAATGCCACTTCTTCACTGGACTCACACAAGAGCCTCCTAACTTTTGTGCACTCTAAATAATCTGCTTTCAACAGGCAAGCAGAGGGATTCCTCTCAAATCCAAGTCCTGCTGTGGCTCCCATGTCACACAGTGAACAACATCACAGAACTCACTGGAGCCCCTACAGCACCCTTCAGTTCATGTACTGACTACCTCTCTTTGCTCTGACTGTGTTTGACTCTACTCTGTGATTCGAAGAAGGTGAGCTTTCTTCTGCCTCTGTATCACCTAGTTTCTATTCCTTGATTTTCTTTTCCCTTCAGTATGTAAGTGGATTACTCCTTCAGTTATCTCAAGTCTACAGAAATGCTATTTTCTTCACAAGCCATGTTTAACCTCCACCACTGAACATTATTTTTTTGTCTACACTAGTTTTGCTCCTAAGTCATTATCATTATATCTGCCATTTTAGTTTGCTCACTCAACATGTTTATTCTTCTATTGCACCACTGAAATACAAGCTCCCCAACAGGAGGTGTTTGCCTTTTTCACTCAATATCGTACACCATGTATTTAGTGAGTAGCTGGTAAATATTTGCTGAATGTGTGTGTGGATGCGCCATTCTATAGAAACACAATGTGAAGCCTAAATGGAATTTAAAAATTTTGATTTCACATTAAAAATGCAAAGAATGATATTTAATTTAATAACAGAGTCTATTTAACCTGAGATAGCTGTACTACAGTTTCACAATCCAGTGGGGATTTGATACTTCCAATACAGCTCAATTCACACATATGACTAATTAACTACTGAGCTTGTATTGGTCTGAGGTGTCCTGATTAAGTCAGTTTGGTGACATTACCTAGATTTGAATTTACATTATCACACATTGTTGTAGTTTGAATGTAAATATTGTCCATGGCTCAGTGTCTAAATATTTCATTCCCCAGCTGTTGATGCTGTCTGGGAAAGTTGTGGAATGTTTAGGAGGTGCACTTCCAGTGGAAGAAGTCGGTCATTAGGGGTAGATCGTGAATCTTTATAGATTCAGCTTCTCCCCCCCCACTCTGCTTCCTGAATGCAAATGAAGTGTGACCAGCCACCTTTCTGCTCCTGCTGCCATGCTGTCCCTGTCTGCTGTTGTGCCTTCCCTGACATGATGGATTGTACTCTCTATCACTGTAAGTCAAAATAAATATTTTTCCCCTTGAGTTTTTTTTTTTTTGTTTTTTGTTTTTTTTTAGTCAGGATATTTTATGATGGCATTAAGAAAGCAAGGGACAACACATATGCATAAATTAGCTTACCCATCTCAAGTTAAGTGGGAGAAATATTAGAAGTCACTTTCCAGAGTTATCTTTAGGATTAACAGAGGTAAAAAGTTGCAATTCATAGAACCGCAGAGGTTAGATATGGAGCAGCAGTTCTCAACCTGTGGGTAGTGGGTAGCAACCTCTTTGGGGATGAAATGACCCTTTCACAGGGGTCATCTAAGACCACGAGAAAACACAGATATGTGCATTATGATTTATAGCAGGAGCAGAATTACAGTTGTGCAGTAGCAATAAAAATAATTTTATGGTTGGGGATCACCACACCCTGAGAAATTATATTAAAGGGTCACCGCATTAAGAAGGCTGAGAACCACTTGTGTAGAAGAAGGGACTGGGGGTGAGGGCAGATAGATCCCTCAAGGAAAGGGAAATAAAACTGATAGTTAAGATGAATGGTGGGGGACCCAAAGAGGCAGATCAAGTGGGGAGGGTTCTAAAGAGAGAATGTGGGGAGAGACAGCTACAATTAGGAGTCATTTGAGGAGTAGTATAGAAACCTAATATGGTAGAAGATGCCTAAAATCTATATATATATGAAGGAGACCTAAACGAAATTGCCAAGTAATAGGACAGAACCCTAGATGGACACCCCTTGTCACCAAATGAGGCTTCTCAACAGTCATTTTAATAATGGCTTAAGGGGAAATTTTCACCTTCTGCCCCTTCTGCCATGTAAGGATAAAGCTTTTGTCCACTCAGAAGGAAACAGATTTAAGATGTCATCTTGAAAGCAATGAGCAATCCCATCTAGACACTGATCTATAGGAGCCTTGACCCTGTCCTTTTGGCATCCAGGACAGTGAGAAATAAAATCTACTGATAAGTACTCAGGATCAAGGACTTTTTTTTATAGGAGCACAAATGGATGAAGACATATGTGCATCATCAATTATACTTTAATATCTATTTTCATAAAGCTGTGTCCTAGTTACATTTCTATTTCTGTGAAGAGACATCATGACCAAGGCAATTTTTTATAAAAGAAAGAATTTAATTGAGAGGGTTGCTTACAGTTTCAGAGGGTTAATCTATGACTCTTATGTAGAAAAAGTTAATTAAATTATTTCTACACCCTTATGGTAGGGAGCGTGGCAGCGGGTAGGCAGGCATGGCACTAGAGTTGAGAGCTCACATATGACCCACAAACACCAGCAAGAAAGAGAGCAAGACTGAGACTGCCATGGGCTTTTGGAACCTCAAAGTTCACTCTCCATGTCACACTTCCTCCAACAAGGTCACACCTCCTAATTCTTTCTAAGCAGTCCACCAACTGGAAACCAAATGTGCAATTATATGAGTCTATGGGGGAACGTACTCATTCAAACCACCATAAACTGTTTTAGTGAACAAAGAGAAAAAAGTGGTCTGAGGTGTACCTCAGGGGTGGACCACTTGACACCTGGAACAAGTAGATATTTGTTCACCTGGGAAATGTCACATAACACTTACATATGAATATTATCCATTTAAATAGTAAATCTTGAACTACATAGTTTACCCCTGAAAGAAAGTTTACGTCATGTGGCTATGAGCATATTCATTTAACAGTCACATACTCTAGAACATCTCTGCTATTCCAGGCCTTAGGGAATGTAGATAATGAACAAGCTGAAACAATCACTATGAGAGCAGCTAGAAACAACTGAAGTAGGGGATAAAGGAGGAATGCAGGAAATATCTAGATTCCACAGAAGGAACAAGGATAAGTATAGAACTCAGATAGGGTATGACCACCAGAGATGAGATAGTGGAGTGAGTATCATAGCCCCATTTTGGAAAACCTAGGAAGGGCAAAATTGGTGGTGAGTGAATTGAGACAGCTATGTGGAAGCACCCAGAATCCTATGTCTGGCTGACACAAAGTCAGCTGAACAGGAACAATAACCCAACCCCCCAAAAAGCATGTATAAGAAGAGAAAGTGCCATATGCACAACTAAGGAGATTCTGTGCATTTACCCTTGCTTGGGTCATTTTCTTGTATTCAGTAGGCTGAGACCTTAGCTTAGTGTCTGCCAATACCAACCCCAAAATTGTACACATTCAAGTATTTAAAACAAAGCTTAATAGGCAGTTAGACACTACCTATTATATGTGTTCTGGAACTATTTCCAAAGTATTAGAGATATGTAAGACAAACTCCGGGGCTACAAAGACCCTAAGCTGCTGTTGCCCCGATGGTCAGACTTCCTGCTGGAACTCTGTGGTAACACCTAAATGTAGAAACCTCACTTTTAGTTGTCCCTTCCCCGGGAATTTTCTTGCCCTCTCCTTCCCTTCCGCACAGTGGCCCTTCCACAGCAGCCTCTGTATTGTCTCATGTTGTCGGGGACATGCCCTGCTAGAAAATAGGTCAAAATGGCAACCAAACAAAGTTGTTCATTCTACTGCTACCTCATGGCCATTTATTTTTCCTTGATTGATCCAGAAATCCCTTCCTAAAAAACAGGAACACCAATAACAAGAGGTGTTGTTCATGAGTATGGGGGGGGGGTATTTGTTAAGCTAACACAAAATCAAGGTAGATGCTGAAACCTTGAACAGAGAAGCACAGGGACGCGCTCAGACTCATTCACTGCTTGTGGGAGGGCTCAAGGATCTCCAGGTTTTCAAAACTACTTTCCATTGTAATTTTCTTGGATGATCTGGTTAGTTATGTAAAAATTTGCAATTTGGGTATATTTAAAACTGGATTTTAAACTTGCTAAGTTTGCAATATAACTATATTCTTTAGTTTGCATATCGTTAGAAGGATGCTTAGTCTTCCTGCTCCGAGACTCAAAACACTCAAAACAGGGGATGTAAGAACACAGCTGCACTGAACTGTTCCTTCATTGCAGGCTTTGAGTTGTTGTTTTATTCTCAACGATGCAGCCATTCACCATGTTCACTCTACTGTAATGGTGCAAGGACTGTTAATTCTGCTGCGCCACAAATAAAAAACAATTTCAACAAAAGTGGTTTTTCTGGATAGAACTCCTGAGAAGGACATCCGGCTATTAGGCTTGGATGCAGGACTCACTATAACTGGGTTCCCCATTATATATAGTATATAATACATTATATATTGTATATAATACATTATATACTATAAATACAGTTTAGCCATTTTGAGAGTTGTTGCATTTTTTTTTGAGAATTTCATTCACATGGACTAAGACAGAGTCCAAGTTAAACAGTAGGAGCAGGGGCAGAGGCAGCAAAACATTACACAGATGCAGAAAGGTAAGCAAATGAATATTAAACTGTTTATTATTATTATTATTCCTAATGGGTAGATAAGGGTTGTTGTTGAGTTTCCCAAGCTCACCATTTGGTTAAATGACATTGTCCTAAGGAGTTGCACCTCATCCCCATAAAACCCACAAAACTCTTCTAAAGTGCCCAAGATCAGGGACTAGAGATGAACAAAGAGAGCATTGTAAGAATTTCTCAGAAAAAGAGATGACTGCTTGATTTTTATACTAGGTTGCTGATAGCTACACAAGTATGCAGGTTTTTAATTTTTCTCAGGTCTTAAGGTGGACATCTAGCTTTATTTTTGTTGGGGGTTATAAAATATGCTGACAAGAGTAATGTAGGGGAGAATGTGTTTATTTTTCTTTCAAATTCCAGATTTGAGTCAATTACCAGGAAGTCAAAGTGGCCAGAAATTAAGACAGCTCGTGACATCACATCCACAGTTAAATACATCCATGCTCGCTTGCTTGTGCTCGACTTGCTTTCTCCACTCTTATGCAGTTCAGCACCTCCTGCCTAGGGAATGGTGACACCCACAGTGGGCTGAGTCTTCCCACATCAGTTAAGATAATCCCCCATAGATAAGCCAAAATACCAAGTCAATGTAGACAACTACCTCATTGAGACTCTCTTCCAGGGCAATTCTAGGTTGTGTCAGGTTGACAGTTAATCTAACCATCACAGATAGTAACTATATCTACTAGTGACAACTACTAGATACAACTAGTAACAACTAGCTGTCAACTAGTAACACTAATGGTGCTATGTGTCTCCTGAGTAGCAAAATTCAGTGAGAATCTTTAGCCAAAGACACCAAAGAGCTTCTTGGCACCATCCAGACCATAGTTCTTCAGGACTCAGCCAAAGGCATTCAGAATTGCCCCAATCTGTACTCATTTTGTATCTACTGAAGCTCTTTGGGGTTTTTACCTCATACTAATTTCATAGTATTTGTTATGATGTACAGGAAAAGGAGAGTTCTTCATATTGAGAAAGGAACAGGTTAAAAAATTGGATTTTCTTGGAAAAACTTCCCCAGCTCTTTACTCTGAGGGCTTTGAGTAGTTGATAGTGAGGTGCATTTGTTATTGAGGTGCATTTCTTGTATGCAGCAAAATGATGGTCTTGTTTATGGACACATTCTGTAAGTCTGTGTCTTTTTATTGGGGAATTGAGTCCATTGATGTTGAAAGATATTAATGACCATAGGTTGTTATTTCCTGTTATTTTGATGTAGGTGGTGGTTGTGTGGTTTGTGTGTTTCTTTTGGTTTATCTGTGGTGATGTTTTTTATTTCCTGTGTTTCCTTGGGTGCAGTTTTCTTCTCTGGGTTGGAATTTTCCTTCTAGGATCTTATAGGGCTGGATTTGTGGATAGATATTGTTTAAATTTGGTTTTGTCATGGAATATCTTGTTTTCTCCGTCTATGGTGATATAAAGTTTTGCTGGGTATAGTAGTCTGGGGTGACATCTATGTTTTCTTAGGGGTTGTAAGACATCTGCCCAGGCCCTTCTGGCTTTTAAAGTTTCTAAGGAGAAGTCAGATGTAATTCTGATGAATCTGCCAATATATGTTACTTGACATTTTTCTCTTATAGCGTTTAATATTCTTTGTTCTGTACTTTTGGAGTTTTAATTACTATGTGGTGAGAGGAATTTCTTTTCTGATCTAATCTGTTTGGTGTTCTGTATGCCTCTTGGAATTTTACCAGCATCCCTTTCTTTAGGTTTGGAAAATTTTCTTCTATGATTTTGTTGAAAATATTTCCTGGACCTTGGAGTCAGGAGTCTTCTCATCAATGTCTGTAATTCTTAGGTTCTATCTTTTCATTGAGTCCTTGATTTCCTGGATGTTGTGGGAGATGAATTTTTTAGATTTCTCATTTTCTTTGGTTGTTGTACTGATTTCTTCAATGGAGTCTTCCAAGCGTGGGATCCTTTCTTCACATCTGACCTGCTATCTTCCTCCCAGGAAAGGCTACCATGGTGTTTCTTATTAACCTTTTCCTAGATGAATGAAGTTCTGGAGAAAAGCCTTGCCCTATACCTGACTTTCATTTGCTTAGACTTTTAAACAGTGGAAATAGATATCAGAATAAGAAAGAATAACTTAGATTGTTAGCTAGTTAGATTCTAATAATTGCTCTGAAATCCCTTTTGTATCTTAGGCTAATTTTCTTGGCAAGCTGCCAATCCTTGTCATCCTTTAACTTCCGGCATCAACCTACTGCATGAACAGAGGAGACTTTCTTTCAAAAGGCTTTTTGATTTTCTGTCTTTATATTTAGAAGGGACCTTGCTTCAGAGGAGCTGAGGTCCAGGGATTCTCACTTATACCCACATCACTTCTCCTCCATTTTTTATTCCATCCCACATATTTGTCCCTTATTCCCATAAAATTAAAAAAAATGGAAATGGAAAACATCTCTTAGAAAAGAGATCTTCTTTGTTTTCAAATATTTATCATCCATCTCTGTTTCTCATCTTTCTTTTGAGAGTGGTTTTCATGCAAGCAATATTCTACTTCACATCCATCCATTCTTTTATCCATTCTATTATTCCCCAGATGCCATCAAGAACTCTAAACAGTTCTTGCTTAGGCCATTGCCTTGGGTTAAGTGTTTGCACCTATCTCCCTTCAAATTCATGTACTGAATTCCCCATGTGATGATTTTTGGAAATAAAGCTTTTGGGAGTTAATTAGATTTGTATAAAGTTGTGAGTAGCAGTCAATGCTGGTCAGAGCCCTTCTGATGTTATTAGTAGCCCTGTGAAAATATACCAGAGAGCTCTCCTCCTCTCTCTTATTCTTGCTGTTTCCTCATTTAAAAGGACAAGTTAACTCCTTGGCAGCACACAGGCCTCATCGTATTCAGGTATTGTCTGCTTCCCCACACTCCCATGGAGATTCTAGGGACACTCAGTTCAGTTAATTTCTTAGAATGTAGACTTCTACTTCTTAAGTAAGCTGACTTGTGGCCCTCCAAAAGTCATATGTCAATGCCCTAAATGCTCAGCACCCTAAAATAACTGTTTCCAAACCACAAAACTAAGGAGGTTGAAATTAATGAGGATTTATGTCTTGGCACATTTCTTATATGACTGCTGAGCCTACCAGAAAGATGCTTACATATCACATACGTAGAAGTCACATGAAAGTAGAAGCGAAACTGTCCAGCAGAACAAAAGGACTAAGAGGAAGGCAAAGGGGAGGAAAGGAACAATAGAGGAATGTGGGAGACAATGTGCTCAGTGTATAATATATGAAATGGATGCATGTAAGTGTCCACATAATTTCCCTGTAAGTTAAAGTCTTTAAAAAGTAGATTGGAACACTGACACACACAGAGGGTGTGAGTTTAGGATTGGGGCCTCAGGAGAAATCAACTTGGTCTTGTACATCCAGCTTCCAGAGTTGAGAGAAAAAAAATATTTTGTAGGCTAAGCCTACTGATATGTGGTGCTGGATAGATCAGCCTTAGGAAATGAATGCTCTTCATTTTATCTGACATATGGCTTCTATCATAGCTTTTTCTGAGAAGTTTCCAACCCCTTTCCAAGACTGACATCAGTGGCCAGTGGTTACTTTTCTGGCAGTCTCAGTATGATGCAATCTTTCTTCTTGCTCCATAATATTCCTACTGCTCAAACTATGAAACTTTATTTCTTTATCATCTGAGAGCTGATCTTCTTTCAGGTAGCATTTTGTTTTGTTTTGTTTTGTTTTTTTCATTCTTGGTTTCTCCCTTAACAAGCCAAGCCAGACATTATGGTATGCTGCATGTGGTTGTTATATGTGTTTGAATGACTGTGGATTATTTGGTTAAACTTTGAGATGATGTCTTAAAATGAAGTTTCATGTGAAAAATTCTTCTGAAGACTAGAAGAATCTGGAAAAACTGGGTTGAAATTTGACACAACCATTGGCTGGAAATGAACAGCCACATCTATCTCTAGATGTCATCTTGCTTCCTGTTCCCTGCAGACAGAAGGGGACTGCTCCTCTATTCTCACAGTGAATCTGACACTGTAAGACTGTGTGTGTGTTTCACACTAAGTGATTCTAGTCACCAACAACCTGTCCTACATTTAATCCAGTTCTGCCTGGAGTTGATGCAGATGTAGTCCCATAAGACAGTCAAATGAATTGGTACATAGGGCAAAATGTACAGGATGCTGGATGTTCTGTCTCAGCTTATGAGGATGTGTTCACCAACATGGAAGCTGGGAAGACAGTTGTTTAGGGCTATTAGGAAGTCTGCATTTTTGTTGTCATGACTGATAAAGTCATTGGCCAGTTGGAGATTACCTCAATCTCCAGCCCTCTTCTTTTCCTGGAGATTAGAAGTAGAACATAACTAAATCACATGATTGGTTTTTCTGGCAGTGTAACCAGCCCCATCCAAAAGCCATGTTAGGCCCATCAAATACTGTCTCATTAGCATAAATCACAGTGTGTTTGATAGAAGCATTTGGTGAATAGCAAAAGATGTCCCTATCATATGACAGTCACTCAAGGGCTTAGAAGCTTTCTGCTGGGAACTGGAGAATAAGCCTAAATGCACATATTCTTACAATTTTACCATAACTTGGGGGAATCTTGCTCCATCTCCTGTGTCTTCCTTTCTTGTTTATCTGTGTCTCAAGAACTGTTGTGAAATTTTGCTGGCAATCTTTCCCTATAATGCCCACATCTTTACCAAAGTAAACACATTTGCTAAACACAGATAATATAAATATCATAAATATCCAATTTTTAAGAGTCATTTATTGAAAACATTTATTTTTATTCATTGTTGATTGTGTATTGCAGCAGCTTGTAGAATCAGAAACATAGAGAATAAAATGACTAATGGTGGTGCTATGGTTTAAATTTGTTTAATGTTCCTCAAAGGCCTGTGTATGAATGGTTTGGTCCCCAAGGCACACAATTGAGAGGCATTGTCCTCTTTTAGAGATAGGCCTAGTGGGGTGTCCTGAGATCACTAGCTGTGTGCCCTGAAATACCAGTCTGGAATACCTGATGTGATGCAGGATGTGCTCCCTCAAAAGATATTGCAAAATTTAAGCTGAAGGAAAATAAGGTAGGAGCAGGAAGTACTCTGTGACCTTGATGTAATCAGAGGCTGGATGCTTTAGATATGTGATTTCACTATTGTAGCCACTTTCAAAGATAATTACTGGAACCATGTGCACCTTGAAGAACAGTAAACTAAAAATGGAAGGCATTGGTCCGTAGAGATGACTGAGTAATTGAGCACTTCTGGTACTCTGCAAGGCCTGGGATCTGTTATCAGAACTCACACAGTAGTTCACAACTACCTGTAACTCCACTTCCAGGGGCTCTGGGTCCCTCTTCTGGACTCTACAGGCACCAAGTGTGCAAATAGTGCACAGACATATATGAAGGCAAAATACACATATACATAAAATAGAAAAGCAAACATTAAAAAAAGAATGAAAGACATTGATTAGACATTGCTTAAGGCACTCTGCCAGTAAGGCACATGAAGTCCTGAAAAATGCTAACACACTGAGCTGGGGTCAGGGTCTCTCCTGCCCTGTAGAGCTGGACTGGTAAGAACACTGGGCTTCCATGAAAAAGTTCTTGTGAGGTCTGGCCTAGCTTGTGGCTGGATCTGCAGAGTGGCCACACTGTCCAGTGTTGGCTGGCCAGTCAAGGCAGGTGATCTGAGCCACACACAGCTCCCAGAGTCTCCTTTTCCTTATCTGCTTTCTGGCCCATGAGATGAGCGGTTTGTCCTGCCATACTTTACCAGTCATTACCATTCAGCACTCCTGACAGGGTACAAGACAATATTTTCACTGCATTTGGGACTGGAGCTTTCAGATCTGAGAGGTCAAATAAATCTTGACTTTCTACTTGACTTTCAACCATCTCAGGTATATCACAGTTACAGATCCATGACATCTTATGCATATGTCAGTGTTCTTTTCATATGAGTATCCACAGTAGACAGATTGGGTATCAGAATGTCTATTATCCTGATGTGATGCAGGATGTGCTCCCTCAAAAGATATTGCAAAATTTAAGCTGAAGGAAAATAGGAAGTACTCTGTGACCTTGATGTAATCAGAGAGTAAGAATGAATATTAGGTAAGAGATTACCCTTCCTACCATATTTCTCTCTGAAAAGAGTACACCCCAGAGATATTCTAGTGTAGGGCACTCACTTCTTTTAGCTTAGATCTTTTTGGTCCTATTTTATTTTCCCACAACTTTTCACTTTCTCAACCCTAGTACAGAAACACCATTTCTTTGAACTTTTCTTTCTTTCTGGAGCCTCTCATATCATATAAAATTTATACTACATAATTTGTATGCTTCTTCCCCTAGTTTGCCTGCCTCTCTAAAAAACAATATTTACTTTTATATGTACATGTGTGCTTGTGTCTACACGTGTGTGTGTGTGTGTGTGTGTGTGTGTGTGTGTGTGTGCATGTGTGTGCCTGTGCAGAGAGGGGGACTCATATGCTCTGGAGCTGGAGTTGTGTGGGTTTGTGAGCCACCCAATGTAGGTTCTGGAGAACAAACTTGGGTCCTCTGTAACAGCATTAAGAGCACGTGGCCACTGAGCCATCTGTTGAACTCCCAGCTGTCTTTTATCTTAAACCTGGTTGGAATTAGGCAATATTTCTCCTCTCTTACAAACCAGCTAAACTAACTGGCTGATTTTCAATTACAATACATTGACTTTTCAATTTTAAATACTAAAAATGCATGTTTCTTTCTAGAAAAAAATGAAAATAATGTAAGCTAAAAATAAAACTACATGTAGTAGTTCTTTGCTATTAACATTTGATATATTGAATATTAACTAATTTAGAAAATCACTGGTTATAAGATAAACAACTAGCAGTATAACCAAGATGTATCCTGACCCTCTCCATTAAACCTAGAACACAAATAACTCCCATTTCCACATAGGAAAAAAGGGAAGGAAACTTTTGCTAACAGTACTGTGGCAGAAAAAGAAACATTTACTAATTGTGCCATAAGCTGGTACTCTATGCATGTTTGTGGTCTGAATTTATAATCCCTAATGTTTCAAAATGGAAATTAATGTAATGTAATAAAAAGTATTTCTTTCTCTTTAAAATAGATGTTTTGTATGCTTTTTATAGTGGTATGGTGCATGAGTTTTAGGGTCGGATGAATCAATGCTTAAGTCACTGCTTCACTTCTTACTAGGTCCTTGACTTCACACAAACTGAGCCCTTTGAGGTTCAGTGTCCTTGTGGGAAATTAGGTAATATTATCTATACCCCTGAAGCTTGTCACCAAGGTTAAAACAAACTCAGCAATTATAACATACTGTATTATGCTGGTTTTCCATTTTTCAGTGGGTCACAGCATCTTTGCATTACAGTTCGCATAGACCAACACTTCCATTTTTCAAAGTTGTCCTGTGTGCTGAGAGGGAGCATAAGATGTTCCCTCTTGTTCAATCACTGGGTAGGTTCCAGTTCTTAAAATATGTAATCAAAGCCAAGTCTTAAATTTTTATATACATTTTGACATAACATTATTTTTGAAGAGACATTTCTATTCTAGAAGAATACTGTTAAATATTATCTCTATGTTAAGCTGTCTTTGTGGCCAGATGCTTTTATGCTCTTCATTTAAACTCATTCACCAATTCCTGCTAATGCAACCATGGATCTCCAAATGAGTTCCTTTATTTAATGGTACAGGGACTTTTTCATACCATTCTCTGTACTCAGAGGCTGAATTCATTATCTTCAACCAATTTTGATGGGAAACTCTTTGTTGGTTTAGCTAATTTCAATTTTATCTTGCTCATTTTTCCCTTGGTGTCCTTGCTGTATTAATTTTTTATCACTGTGATCAAAATACCTGTCTTAAATGACTTAAGAGAGGAGAGATTTATTTTTATTTCATGGTTCCAACCCCCCTCCCCAAAAAAACCCAAAGAAGGCGTTGCAGAGTTCATCACAGTGTGTATAATGTGTAGCAGACTAAGGAACCTAGGATGGAGGGCCAAGACAAGTGACATATTTCCATAAGGCAGGCCACACCTCCTAATGGCTGCACAACTTCCCTGAAGAGTGCCATTCATCAGGAAAGAAGCACCCAAAACAGGAGCATGTTGGGGACATTTCAGATTCCAGTTATACCTTCGGTACCTACTCCCTAAATGCTCATGGATATCTCACAATGCAAAATGTACTCATTCCATTTCCAATAAGAGTTTCAACATTATTCAGTAGTCCAAAGTATTTTAGACTCAAGACAAGCTCTTAGCAACTATCAGCTCTATTCAAAACCAATCAATCAATCAATCAAGCAAGCAAGTAAGCAAGTAATGAACCAACCAACCAATCAATCAGGCAACCAACAGAACAAGAACAAATGTTCTAATATACAATGGCACAGGGTAAAGATTCCATTACAAAATGGAGAAATTGGGAGAACAAAAAGGAAGTGATGAGACCAAAGGAATTTAAAAACCCTGCAGGTCAAACAATAAATATGGACCTCCATGTTTGGGATCCTGAACACCATGAACACATGATATCATGATGAAAATCTCATTGGGTTGTTCCATCCCTCCAGGCCTGAAGCTTACAGAACATGTGCTTACTCGCCCAAGCTGACTCCACCCACTGCCTGAAAGTTTCTTTTGAAGATAGTCTATGTTCCTGGTATTACCAACATTTGTGTGTCTTAAGTGAAACTTGCACTTTGGCTTCACAGTTTCACGCATTATCTTTTGAGATTCCTTTCAGCAAATTTGATAATACTATTCAAAGTAATGGGTAGGTTTATCTTAAAATTGGGGTACAGTTATGTTGTAACTGTATCTCCAGTTATCATGAAACTGTTTTACTCTCCAGGTCTACAAATCCAGCACTACATGGGGTGACAAGTTCTGCTACTTACTGAGAAGTAGTCAGTCGGGATTTGCACCATACCTGCATGGCCTCTCCTGGCCAATATGGTTGAATTCAGAGAAACAGTTCCTTAGGTGGCCCTGTTTGAGCAGAGAACTGCTATGGCATTCTTTTAAAATGAATGTACAGGGGCTGCGCCTCCTGCACTTGTACAGTGTCCTGCAGGTCTCATCACTTTGGGACCTTGGCGGGCAGCTCCGATCGCCAGATACCTCCCTGCTTCCTGAGTGCCCAGTTTTCACACAGCAGCTCCAGCACCCAAATTAAAACCAACAGAGCCACAGGAACGGTAAGATCAGAGTGGGCTGAAAGGCAGGTGGTCAAGTTAAAAGGCTGTGCAGAACTCCACTGAGTCCAAGCCCTGCGGACAGGTTGTGGTGTTTATACTGGACCCCACAGCCAGTGCACCTGGATCCTCCTTGCAGGGAAATCAGATCTTCAGCATCTACAGTTCCACCCCTGGAACAGTGAGTTCTCAGCCTGTGTGCACTGCCTGAGTGACTCAGACTACAAAGGCTTAGCACTTAGGGCCCAGAGACACAGAGGTACCCTGGGGACTACCCAGGAGGAGCCTCCTGGGGGAACAGGACCACAGACCTAATCCTCAGACCAGACACACAAACATCAGGGAATCTGAAGTTGTAGCTTACAATCCGTGGTCCTCTTAGCACCACTAGGAAGACCTGCTAGAACTCAAGACTTTCCAGGCTGGAATAACGCTTCTTGTCCAAACCCCGACCTGAGTTCCTAGTTGGGACACAACTGGAAGGGGAGAACTTCTGGGGCCCCACTGAAATCAAGCCCCCAACACAAGACCCTACCTAGCTGGTGTTGAGCTACAGACCACCATGGATATAAGGTGTCTACACCAAATCTCCATCCTTGGCACCAGGTCCAGAAGACACTAGGAATAATCAGCTAAGGACAACCAGATGGCTAAAGGGCAGCAAAATAAGAAATCTGACAAAAATCAGGGAAATATGACTCCAACAAAATACAGCCATGCTAATACAGCAAACCCTGACCAACCCACCACAGCTGAAACACATGAAAGTGATGACAAATCTATACTTAGGAAAATGACAGAGTACTTACAAGAAGTAAGTCCTTAAATCCCTGAAGGATTGTAAAGAATCCTCAATTTTGCAAATGAAAGCAATGGAGGATACCATTAGAAAACTCCAAGACAACTCAGCCAAATATGAATGGGAAAGAGACAAAGCTATGAGAGATTTGAAAGATTGAAGACAAAGACATCTAAATTGAAGCAGGATTCGTAAAATGTATAAAAGTGTTCAAGACTTGAAATTGGAAATGGAAGCAATAAAGAAAACACAAGCAGAGACAATCTTGGAGACGGAAAAACAGGGAAGAGAACAGGAACTACAGACATGAGTATCAAAAATAGGATACAAGAAATGGAAGACAGAATCTCAGGTGTGGAAGACTCGATTGAAGAAATCAATACAACAACCAAAGAAAATGAGAATTCTAAAAAAGTTGTCACCCACAACATCCAAGAAATCAAGGACTCAATGAAAAGATGGAACCTAAGAATTATAGGCATAGATGAAAGAAGACTCCCGGCTACAAAGTCCAGGAAACATCTTCAGCAAAATCATAGAAGAAAACTTCCCAAACCTAAAGAAAGAGATGCCAATAAAAATCCAAGAGGCTTACAGAACACCAAACATATTAGACCACAAAAGAAATTCTTCATGCCACATAATAATTGAAACTCCAAATGTACAGAACAAAGATATAATATTAAAAGCTGTAAGAGAAAAAGGTCAAGTAATGTATAATGGCAGACCCATCAAAATTATACCTGACTTCTCCACAGAAACTTTAAAAGCCAGAAGGGTTGGGACAGACATCCTACAGGCCATAAGAAGATATAGGTGCCAGGCCAGACTACTATACCCAGTAAAACTCTCTATCAACATAAATGGAGAAAACAAGATATTCTATGACAAAACCAAATTTAAATGGTATCTATCCAAAACCCAGCTCTACAGAAGATCTTAGAAGGAAAATTCCAACCCAGAGAAGATATCTGCACCCAAGAAAACAAAGGAAGCAAAAAAAACTCCACTGCAGCTAAACCAAAAGAAACACACAACCGCCACCTACATCAAAATAACAGAAAATAACCAGCTTTGGTCATTAATATCCATCAACATCAATGGACTCAACTTCCCAGTAAAAAGACACAGGCTTACAGAATGGATCTGTGAACAAGACCCATCATTTTGCTGTATACAAGAAATGCATCTCACTAACAAAGATAGACTCTACCTCAGAGTAAAGGGCTGGGAAAATGTTTTCCAAGCAAATGGTCCCAGGAAGCAAATTGGAGTAGCCATCCTAATATCAAATAAAATAGACTTTCCACTGAAGTTAATTTAAAAAGACAGGGAAGGACACTACATACTCATTAAAGGAAAAATTAATCAAGATGACATCTCAATACTGAATATCTATGCCCCAAATAGAAGGGCACCAACATTTGTAAAAGAAACTCTTCTAAAACTTAAACCACACATCAATTCCCATACATTAATAGTGGGAGACTTCAACACTCCACTCACAACAATGGATAGATTATCAAGACAGAAGCCAAACAGAGAAATAATGAATCTAACAGAGTTCATGAACCCAATGGACCCAATAGATATCTACAGAATATTTCACCCAAACACAAAGGAATTCACCTTTTTTCAGCACCTCATTTTTCCAAAATTGACCATATAGTTGGACACAAAGCAAGCCTCAATAGATATAAGAAAATTGAAATAACCCAATGTATCTTATCAGACCACCATGGATTAAAACTGCACTTCAGCAACAATAGGAATAACAAAAAACCCTACACATTCATGGAAATTGAACAACTCTGAACAAATAAAGAAGGAAATCAAAGACTTCTTAAAATCCAAGGAAAATGAAGGTACAACATATCCAAACCTATGGAACACAATGAAAGCAGTGCTACGAGGAAAGTTCATAGCACTAAGTACCTTCAAAAAGAAAATTGTGACAGCCCATATGAGAAACTTAACAGCAGAACAGGAAGAGCTAGAATAAAAAAAAAAAAAAAGCAAACACTCCCAAGAGGAGCAGAAGGCAGAAAATCATCAAACTTAGGGCTGAAATCAACAACTTAGAAACAAAAAGAACGATACAAAGAATCAATGAAACCAAGAGTTGGTTCTTTGAGAAAATCAACAAAATAGACAAACCCTTAGCCAAATTAACTAAAAGGCAGAGGGAAAATACCCAAATCAACAAAATCAGAAATAAAAAGGGAGAAATAACAACAGACATCGAGGAAATCCAGAGAATCTTTAGGTCCTACTTTAAAAATCTGTACTCCACCAAAATTGGAAACCTAAGTGAAATGGACAATTTTCTTGATAGATTCCATCTTTCAGAGCTAAATCAATATCAGGTTAGCAGATGAAACTGCCCTATAACTCTCAAGGAAATAGAAACAGTCATTAAAAATCTCCCATACAGGCTGGGCGGTGGTGGCGCATGCCTTTAATCCCAGCACTTGGGAGGCAGAGGCAGGCAGATCTCTGTGAGTTCGAGACCAGCCTGGTCTACAAAGCGAGTCCAGGACAGCCAGAGCTGTTATACAGAGAAACCCTGTCTCGAAAAACCAAAAAAAAAAAAAAAATCTCCCATACAAAACAAAACAAAACAAAACAAAACAAAAAACAAAAAAATAACCCAGGGCCAGTTGGTTTCAGCACAGAATTCTATCAGACCTTCAAAGAAGAGCTAATTCCAATACTCTTCAAACTCTTCCAAAATATAGAAACAGAAGGAACACGGCTAAACTCATTCTATGAGGCCACAGTCACCCTGATCCCTAAACCACACAAAGACCCAACAAAGAAAGAGAACTTCAGACCAATTTCCCTCATGAAAAATACTTAATAAAACACTGGCAAACCAAATCCAAGAACACATCAAAAGTATCTTGCTTAACAAGACCATTTATAATTTGTAACCATTTCCCCTAAACAACATTTATCATCCACCCCACTTTTTGGGAATTGGACGTCGCTCTCTTAAATCTGCTTCCTGCTGAATTGGGATGCAGAAAACCTGTTTAGGGGCCCAAATAAAATGGAAAAAAATGGTTAATCAATTTGATAGTAACATTCGTAGTCCAGTCTCTATGTGCTCAGTAATTTAAATGTCCTGAGAAATTTGTAGTTTGAAGCTGGACTTTGGGTAGGAAAGTTCAGGGCTTTATTGAAATCCTCTCTGGAACAGTCTTTGAGACTGGACCATCTTTGTAAGCTATTTTTAAGTTGTTCTGGATACAGATTTTTGAGGAAACAGCTACTGAGGCAGTCCACGAGGCTACATCATTTGGGTTACTTGTCTCCTTTGGACTTTGGTCCTGTTGTTCTGAAAATACATAATTCTCACAAGTAACATATAGTTCTGCAACTACTAAAATGCCTTGGATGTACAGGCTCTTTGAACAAAAGAAAGGTATTTGTAAGTCTCCATTCATGCTATAAAAATGGCATGTAATAGTATTACATATATATGTTATATATAATCTATTTTAAATTGAAAATACAGCATAAGACTGTATGAAGTTTAAGTATTCTCCTCTATGGTTGACATAAATTTATCAATTGATTATAACAGTTTTATTCTGTGTTGTTCTGGCTTTTTGTAGATTAGGTTGGCCTCAAACTCAAAAGGAACCTATCTGTTTCTGTCTTTATCCCCTATGTTTTGGGATAAAAGGTATGCATCTATATATTTTTTCTTTCCTTTTCTCCTTTCTTTGGAGATTTAATTTCTATCTGGATATATCTATCCTTATTGAGACAGGGTTTCTCTTTGTAGCTTGGGCTGTCTTGATTTTCTCTGTAGGGCTCTGTAGATTAGATTGGCCTTGAACATACAAGTAATCTGTATTTTCCTTATCTCCCAAGTTTTGAGATCAAGATATGAATTTAAATAATTGAATTACCCTTATTAAACAATAACATTAATTAAACCATTTTGTATTCATTTGAGTTCCAATTCTCCCATGGAAGCCCCATTCTTAAGGAGATTGGTGTAGAATAGCATGATATGCTATTTTATGTCAGCTTTTCTTAGCTGTTGGCTGTGTGAGTCATGCAGTTTGCATGTTCTTCCCCAGCCTAACTCTGGATCCTTACATTGATTTACAGAATATATCTCTTTCTCTCCTTTTTTTTTTTAAAGACAGGATTTCTCTGTGTATCCTTGTTCTAGACTCACTTTGTAGACCAGGCATCCTTGGTGAAGGTCAGGGATTCACCTATCTTTGTTTCCCAAGTGCTGGGATTAAAAGGTCGGCACCATGATGTCCAGTGATTAACATATCGCTTTCAGGGGCAAAATCTGGAAACCAGTTCTCCAGTGGGAGCCCCACAACTAAAGAGACTGGCTTGTGACTCCTTTCTCTTTACGTAATTTAAGATTATGTGTATTTATCCATTAGATCAGTAAGGACATTATTAAGCTTGATATCAAGGGAAAAATGTGTCACTTTTGAATTCTAGACTGTCTTTAGTAAGCAGCATTATTTATCAGCAGGTTTCCACCCTGCCTTCATTGTTTAGACCAGGCTGCTCTAGAATTCAGAGATCTGCCTGTTTCTTCCTCTAGTGTGATGGGATTAAGGGCATGTGCTAGTACCACCCTGCTCAAGTATTTCACTTAAATCCCAGATATTAGTAACTCTGTAACCCAGAGAGCAACTTTGAACTGTAGTGACAATTCAAAATTTGCCCAAAATCTTCAAAAATCTCTTATGTTTTAGCAATGGCAAACCAGAAAAATATCCTTTCTACCTCCCAAAATAGGGAAAATCAAAGACATCTATACAAAAATCAAGCAAGAAACAACATTCCAAAAGCCTTGGCATGTCTAACCCTGCTATCCTATGCTATAATTTATTCATCATTTCTTGGAATCTAGTTTTTGCTGCATTGTATTGGGGGGCCAATACCAGAAATCTATGAGAAACACCTAGCAGCCAGGGAATTCTGAGCTCCAGCTGCCATCAATTTTGTATTATCTATCAGGAAGGGCCTCCCTCCTTCCTCCATTATCATTGTTGGTATTCCATCTGTAAATTCTTTCCTTCTTCAAGCCTACCCTAGTCAGATATTTCTCAAAAAGGATACACAGAACCACAATTTTCAGGGTAAAATCATTTCCATGCTAAGAGAAACAAAATCAATTGGAATCCAAATGTATTGAGGCATTATGAATTCCTCCATTTTTAATCTAGGCGATTAATTCCATTCTTAAGCTCTGTTTAGAAGGCTGCCAGTTTTTTAGTACCTAAGGAGAGCTAAGCTTTCCACCTGGGCTTCAAGGCAATAGCTTTTGTTAAGGGAGCTGCTCGTTTGAAATGTATTTGGGTTCGGTTCCCTGCTCTTTGGCAAGGAAATTACTTTTTACCTGGGCCTTCTCGGGCTTGAAGCATGGATTCTAATTGCCATAATCGGACACCATATGTAGAAAAAAATGGCCAATTAATATTTATTTACATTATATTTGATTGGATGACTATTAATCTTTAACCCGGCAATATAAATGAGCACACAGATACCATGTGGATTTTAACAAGCTTTGGCCTGAATTGAGCAATCTTGGCCTACCTAAGCAAGCTCTTAATTCTATTACCCAAATATGAGCCCATATATACATATGTTCCCTTGGACTACTATTCTCCATGCTATGACGATGTTCCTGGCCATGTGGAATGAGGTTCTTTTTTCTAACCCATGATGTGTGTCCTCCTTCTTCCTGCTCCTGGCTGGAATGAATTAAAACTCTGTGTTAAATGTAGAGTTCCTGTTCTAAACTCAGGAAGTCCCACCTTTCTCTGTCTTTGCCCAATCCCAGGCCTCAGCATTTTATTTAACAGTCAGAGACAATATAAGTAACAGACAGCAAGCAGGACCAATTAATTAATATTTAGAATGATTAAAACCATCCCATCAACTTCAGACCAATTTCCCTCATGAACATACAGGCAAAAATACTTAATAAAATACTGGCACATCGAATCCAAGAACACATCAAAAATATCATCGACCAAGATCAAGTAGGCTTCATCCCAGGAATGCAGGGATGGCTTAACATATGAAAATCCATCAACATAATTCACCATATAAACAAGCTGAAAGAAAAAAACCCCACATGATCATCTCATTAGATGCTGAAAAAGCATTTGACAAAATCCAACACCCCTTCATGCTAAAAGTCCTGAAGAGAGCTGGCATACAAAGATCATATCTAGAAATAATAAAGGTGATATACAGCAAGCCAGTAGCCAACATCAAATTAAATGGAGAGAAACTTAAAGCATTTTCTCTAAAATCAGGGACAAGGGAAGAATGCTCACTCTCCCCATATCTCTTCACCATAGTACTCGAAGTCCTAGCCAGAACACTAAGACAACTAAAGGAGATCAAGGGGATACAAATAGGAAAGGAAGAAGTCAAATTATCCCTATTTGCAGATGATATGATAGTATACATAAGCGACCCCAAAAATTCCAGCAGAGAACTAATACAACTGAAAAACACCTTCAGCCAGGTGGTTGGGTACAAAATTAACTAAAAATAATCAGAAGCCCGTCTTTATACAAAAGATAAATGGGCTGAGAAAGAAATTAGGGAAACAACGCCCTTCGCAATAGCTGCAAACAACAGAAAATACCTGGGGGTAACTCTAACCAAGCAAGTGAAAGACCTGTATAACAAGAACTTCAAGTCCATGAAGAAAGAAATTGAAGAGGATATCAGAAGATGGAAAGATCTCCCATGCTCATGGACAAGTAGGATCAACATAATAAAAATGGCCATCTTACCAAAAACAATATACAGATTCAAAGAAATTCCAATCCAAATACCAACACAATTTTTTACAGACATGGAAAAAACAATTCTCAGCTTCATATGGAATAACAAAAAAACCCAGAATAGCTAAGTCAGTCCTGTACAATAAAAAAAATCTGGAGGCTGATTTTAAGCTGTGCTACAGAGAAATAGTAATAAAAACAGCATGGTATTGTTATAGAAATAGACCAGTTGATCAATGGAATCGAATTGAAAAATCAGAAATTAACCCACACACTTATGGTCACTTAATTTTTGACAAAGAATCCAAAACGTACAATGGAAAAAGGACAGCATCTTCAACAAATGGTGCTGGCCCAACTGGATGTCAACAAGTAAAAGAATGAAATTAGGCCCACACTTATCACCTTGTACAAAACTTAAGTCCAAGTGATCAAAGACCTTAACAAAATCCTGACACACTAAGTCTGATAGAAGAGAAAGTGGGGAAAACCCTCAAATTCATGGACACAGGTGACAGCTTCCTGAACAGAACACCAACAGCTTAGGCTCTAAGACCAACAATCAATAAATGGGACCTCATGAAACTGAAAAGCTTCTGTAAGGCAAAGTACACTGTCATGTGAACAAAATGGCAACCTACAGATTGGGAAAAATCTTTACCAACCCCACATCAGACAGAGGGCTAATATCCATAATTTACAAAAAAGTGAAGAAATTAAATGACATGAAACCAAAGAATCCAATCCCAAAATGTGGTACAGTGCTAAGCAGAGAATTAACAAAGGAGGAATCTCTAATGGCTGAGAGACACTTGAAGAAATGCTCAGTATCCTTAATCATCAGAGAAATGAAACTCAAGACCACTCTCAGATTCCATATCACACCTGTCAGAATGGCTAAGATAAAAAACTCAAGTGACAGCACATGCTAGTGAGGTTGTGGAGAAAGGGGAACACTCCTTCATTGCTGGTGGGAGTGCAAGCTTGTAAACCTCTATGGAAATCAGTCTGGCAATATCTTAGAAAACTTGGAATAGCTCTGCCTCAAGACCCAGCCATACCACTTCTGGGTATACATCCAAAGGATTCCTCATCAAACCACAAGGATGTCTCCTCATCTATGTTCATAGCAGCCTTGTTTGTAATAGGTAGAAACTGGAAACAACTCAGATGTCCCTCAACCGAAGAGTGGATAAAAAATCTGTGGTACATTTACACAATGGAATACTACTCAGCCATCAGAAACAACGAAATCATGCAATTACAGCCAAATGGATGGAATTAGAGAAGCTCATTCTGAGTGAGCTAACCCAGACTCAGAAGGATACACATGGCATCTATTCACTTATAATCAGATTTTAGCCATCTAGTACAAGATAACTATACTACAACCAACGCACCAAAGGGAATAGGAACATAGACTTTGTTACTTTGTTACTTGTTAATGAGACACTTTGCCCTAGTGGTGCTGCCTTGTAGGCCCCCAGTACATGAGGATGCTCTTAGCCCTCATATGACTGCTGAAATGAGAGGGACACCTCAATCTGGAGGAATAGGATAGGAGGGAGAGGGGATAGAGGGTGGGGTTAGGACCAGGATGGGTGGAAAGAGGGCTCTGTGATGGAGATGAAGCTTGAAGTAATAAATAAACACACACACACACACACACACACACACACACACACAATGAATGTTCAGCAAATGAGTTCTCAGTTTTATACCCTGGTTGGCATTTCATCCTCAATGCACCATTTGTATTTTCAAGGTCACAAAATGCCTGGCTTCTTTTTAGTGGTGGTAATTGCCTTAACACTACCAACCCTGTCAGCAATTTTATTTACTACACCACTAAAGGTACTAATGGTTTAATTATATGTTTTTCAAATGCTTCTGTTTGCTTTAGTTTCCCAGTTCTTACTGTAAACACAGGTAAGTGCAGCCAGCAATAACTATGCCACATCATGTACACTGTGTTATAATTTTCTCAATTAAATAAACTAGTTAATTACTTTTCAAATCAGTCACACCTATATTTCAAGAAAGACAAAACAGCCAGATTCCTTTCCAGACTATAGGTAACATGAATGTTATTTTGTTCAGTTCCCAGTGAAGTTCCTATTCATTGGAAACATTTGGAGTGGATGTTCCTTCTCAATTGGTTCATTTTGAGGATGCCTTCACAGGCATACCCACAGGTGTTTTTCACCAGCCACACTGACATGAAAATTGATCACCTCACTTACCTACTATACAGAAGTGTAAGTGGAGCCTCTGTAGCATCCAGTGTGCTGGTCACTCTTTTTGGAAAGGAAAATCAATTTTCATTGAGCTCAAGTTATGAATTACAATAAAAGTGTTGTAACAGTTTACAATAGTATCATATTTCATGATGATTGAGAAGGAAGCTATTTGTATACTATTCGATTCCAATAATAAATTGTGATGCTCCCAGTTTTATTCACATTGCTGATGCTATGTACCTACCAAGTATTGAAACAAAAGGTAGTTTTAGCATTAAAATATTAAGTTATGAGGAAACTAATTCTAATCAGACTAGTAGTTCAAACATTTCCATATAATATGCCTTATTTAAAATGTTAGATCCAAGAACATAGGCAAAGTTTGGTGGAAGAATGATGGAAATTTCAGGAAACTGAGACAACACGACTGACAATGCACCAGCTAATATAGAATATCAAGTGACCCCAAGAAAATTTATTAATGGATGCTGTGCCAGCACAAATAAAGCTTTGCCACAGAAAAGAGAAACAAGGTCAAGGTGGTAGGATTAGGTGCTGTGCTTTAGATACTGTGATCATCAGTTTATTTGGACAAATCCAGTAGAACTTAAACAGTTTAGAGGCATTTATTCTGACATAGGATAAGTGGCTATGTCAATTTTTTAATGCTGATCTAACAAATTACCACAAATGTAGGCACTTAGAATAGCTCCAAGTTTGGTAGGTCAATGGGGGTGGGGTGAGTATGGCTGAACTCTTGTCTCCAAAATTTCAACATGGCTAAAATCAAGTTAGCAACCAAATGTAATATATTCTGGAGGATCCAAGGAAAATCCTCTCCCTGGATGCTCCAGGTTTTGACAGGATCCATGTTCTTCCTTGTGTACGTTGGAAACAACCTTTACCTGGCCTCCTCCATCTTAACTCCTATCCAAAACTCACCCTCAAAACCCTCACTCAGACTGCTGCTTAGCCTTGTGTCTTTGTCTTATGACACTATTAGGTGAGTGTGCTCTGCTTTTAAGGGCTAATGTGATTAGATTATATGTAGGCTCATCTACCTGCACCAAATCTCATACACAGAACAATCAAAGGGATGCCACTCCATGTACACAATTTGGGGACTAGGAACTGAAATCTTTGCAATTCACACCCCAAAATTCTGCCTCATGATTTAGAGGATTTTTGAAAGCACACAGGAGTCCCCAACCTGATGGGCAGAGGATATTGTTCTTAGGAAAACATATTTATGGTAGATTTGTTTAGGGTTTCCTGTCTACTACATTTAAAAAACATTTTTAAAAACTTTTATACAATATATTTTGATCATATTCTTTCCCTTCCTCCAACTCTTTCCAGATCTTCTTCACCTCCATACAGTCAATGGTCTCTCTCCTTCTTTCTTTCTTTCTTTCTTTCTTTCTTTCTTTCTTTCTTTCTTTCTTTCT
>CAJQZJ010035608.1:1663995-1680702 GCA_907164525.1 Lophiomys imhausi | reverse complement strand
TCTTTCTTTCTTTCTTTCTTTCTTTCTTTCTTTCTTTCTTTCTTTCTCTCTTTTTCTCAAAACAATAGTAACAACAACATAACCCCCCACAAAGACAAAAAGCACCAATAAAAAACCATAAACAAAAAATTTACACATAAAAATTTGGAGTCTATTTGGGGTTGCCCAACTACCAATGAGCATGAAGACTGAGGTGTGGTTAAGGGTCACTCTACTGGAGAGAACCTCTTCTTATAAGGTTTCATTTTAAAGTTATTTCTACTTTAAAAATTAACTTCTATTCTAGCCTTTATGATTATCTAAATATTTTTAAAGCTTTTCTTTCTTTTTCAATAATTACTTACTGGACTTTTCAGAAAAAAAAGTTTTCTGTATCATGGCATCTTGATTTTCTATATCAATGGATATAAAAAAGAGAAATGAGTATGCTTTCAATGATTACAAGTTTTGGGTATAATAAAGCTTTGAAAGTAGTGTACATATATACAATAATAATTTGAATGAACTATGCCTTCATATTTATTTCTTTGGGGGTAGGAACAACACAGGAAGCAGCATGAACTACCAGAATTTTCTTATAAGTTAACCTTTGTGGTTGTCATGATCTCATTTGAGAAATACTTGAATCTATGAAATGTTATGACAAAGTTTAATTATTAATTATGGGAAATTATTACTCACTTTTGCTTATGTAGCTTTTGGAACTATCAAGTAATGAAGTTTGTCTTATACCTATTTGTATCTCTTATCATAAATTCTTCCTCTGCATGGCTCCAGTTCTCCGTGGGAATATATTTATTTATTGTCTATTTCTCTCCTCTGCCCTCATGAGGACAGGACCTCTGTTTTTATTGTTCTGGATGCCTGTATCTAGCTACATTAGTGTGTGCTCTAATGTTGTAGGCATAAGAATTAATGAATCAGTGAATGAATGAGTGAAAATATGAAAGTTACATGGGCCACCCATTTTCTTAAACATTAAAGCAAATAAAGTTATTTTATTTTATTTTTATTTTTTAATCCACTTCCATTTTTTTAAGTTTAAGATATATCTTTTCCCCTTAACAGCTCCCCGTTTCAGTCCAACAAATGGCTCTTTCTCTTATAATAACAAATACAATACAAAACAACAGAAATAATTAGGCCACAATTATGAGAATTATAAAGCTTAGCATACATTCCCAATGTCCAGTACATACATATTTGGCAACTGATTTTAACATTCTATTATTCAACCATCTCCATGAGTTTAAAGTTCTATATCCAACTCAGCTTCCATCCTAACTTGCATCATAATTTTAAAAACATCTTCTTAGCTCCAGAACACCCTCTTAATTCCTAAACAACTCAAAATTTAACTATGAGACTCTAGCTATCTAGTCTTCAACCACATCAGAGACCTGGGAGGGATAAATATATCAGATTATACAGGATGTGCGGGGCCAGCAGCTTCTAAAACTAAGAAATGACACACCAGTGGCTTCCTGGACAGTTCCCAATTTCTCTCCGTACATTACAGCATCAATCTTCAGCCATGTGGCCCCGTTTCTCTGATAGACACTGATTGTAAAGCAGGAATTATGAAGGACTTGCCTACCCTGTCTTGGCAGAGATAGGCTGTCGACTTACCTGCTTCCAAGTTTTTCCTATTTGGACAGAATTCTGTCTACAGTTGAAGCAAGGGGTTTTTCTTGCCAAGAGATAAGCTTGCCACTAATTCAACCATCTCCAATTGGAGATTTTTCAATGCTCATCTTCTACTTGGAGTAGAATAGGGAGTGCTGTCAGGAGCTGACATGTCTCAGTATCAAAAAAATCTTAAGTTAAGAAAACATATTTGAATGCCATATTCTTCAGATATCTTGAAAAAGACCACCTATCTATCTCCTTATATGTGGATATGCAAATGTTGCTTGTCTCTTAGCAACTTGATTTCTGATTAGCTTAGAAAATCACTGTGATAGACTTCCCTAGTACCTAGCAAAATGACATGCTTGAATGACTATTAGTTTTCATTTCTTAATTATCCTAAACAGTTTATAACAGTTGTTCACAAAAGGCAAAAACTTCACATTTCATTTTTAAGCGTTACCTAGTTACAATACTTTAAAAAGAGTTAACCTTAATTTTGTATCAATATACAAAGATCAATACCAATGTGGCCAAATATAATCTTAATTTTGTATCAATATACAAAGATGAATACTGATTTAGCCAAATATAATCTTAATTTTGTATCAATATACAAAGGTATAAGAGCATAGTCAATAATCTGTTCTTTTTTCTTTATAGTTCCTATATTATGTCTATATCTCATTTTTTCTAAAGTCTTTTCACCCCTACATAGGAGAGAAGAAGAATACAGAAAAGAAAAAGAGAGAAATACCTGGGTGTAACCTCCAAAACCTATTTAACAGGACCATTAAACAACTTGTAATATCTCCCCCTAAATAACAAGAAGTATCTATAACCCATCAAAGGACCAAAGGGGAGAAAATCACCCACCCCACCTTCTGGAGATGGGACGTTGCTCTCTTAAAATGACTTCCTGCTTATTTGGGATGCAGTAGACCTGTTTGGGGCCCAAATAAGAATGGAAAAATGGTTAAGCTTGTTAATAGAACCATTTGATGTTCAGTCCTTTTGTGCTCAGCTATTTAAATGTCCTAAGAAGTTTGTAGACAAGCTGTACTTCAGGGTTTTACTGATGTTCTGGCTGGAACAGTCTGTGGAGCTGAACAATCTTAGCGATTTTGAGTTGTTGTGGTTGTAGATTTTTGAGGAAACAGCTATTGAGGAAGACTGTGTGGATGGATCCCCTGGGCTACTTGTCTTCTTTCATGTCTAATCTGTTTTCAACTGAGGTTTCCATTGTCCAGTTGTCCCTGGATTCCTTAGATGGATGCTTTAAATCTCCTGGAAAGATAAGAACAGAACCCTGCCCTAATCCTAACTCTGGGTCACTACTTTTTTTTGGGGGGTGGGGTGCAGGTAATATTTTTCCTGGTGCAAATTCGGTTTTTTGACAATATAAAAATATTATCTTTCAATTGAGATAAAAAGTATTTTGCTATTTTGGAACTAAACCTTTAAGTATATATTTTGAGATCTTGAAGGACAATTTGCTTTGAATTTCAGTATGCCTTTTGTGAGCAGCTTTTAAGCTATATCCTTCCAAATCTTATGTGCCTGTCTCTGCATTCTAAGAATTGGTATCAAAGGCATGTACTTCCCAACTGATGGGATTAAAGATGTGAACCACCTCCCCTGGATTGAAGTTTTTCTCTATTTAGAGCTTGCTTTGTGTCAAGCTGGCCTTGAACTTGCAGATCTGCAGGTTTCTGTCACTAGTGTGTTGGGATTAAGGGTGTATCCCTCTCAAATGATGGGATTAAGGGTGTGCACCATCACCACCCTGTTCCTTGTAACTCTAAAATTTATAAGACAACTAACTCTATAGTGATCCTCCTATCTCTGCTGGAGTTAAAGGCATGGGCTAACAACATGCTTCTCATTTATTTTACCTTAGCTCCAATTTGTTTCAACTCTTGGAGGTTTAGTAAACCAAATAGAACTGTAGTAACCTTTAATTTATTTACAGCATTTTAAACCTCTTACCTGCTTTTTAATGACAAACTACGAAAATATCCTTTTTTGTGAAGCCTGACTGAATCCATCTTTAAAAAAGATTCCATTTTATATTAATTTTGACTCAGAACTGACCTCCAGTTCCAGAACAACAACAAAATGTACCTGACCTTATATTCCAGGGCTGTTCCCTCATCATCTCCAGACAGCTCACTCTGAGAAAGCACCCAAAAAGTCTAAACAAACTTTCTGGTGGTCAAGCTGACCTCAGCTAGTTAGTCAGAAATGGAATGACTAGCTACCCAAATGTCGTCCAATCATATGATAAAGAACCTGCTTCTTTGTCTGAGTCTCTATATAAACTCTGTACTTTTGGGTCTGGTGACTCTCAACTCGAACTGCTTTGTCAGTGAGTGTTGAGAGTCCAAGCTCTGAGCTTGAATAAACAACCCTGATGTATTTACATCGGAGTTGGCTCCTGGGTGGTCTTTGGGGTCTCGAGAACTGGGCAGAATATTATATCTACAAAAAAACAAAAACAAAAACAAAAACAAAAAAACATACAAAACAAAACAAAAACAAAAAACCCTTTTAAGCTGCTATCAAGTTTGTGTAAGCTATGTGGCAACCTGAAGTCTAACATTCCAATCTGAAATTAAGGCCATTTTCCCTTTCATGCCAATAAAGCAAGTATACCTATTGTAAATTATAGTTTGAAAATTTTATATTGTATTTTTATTATATTTTTAAGCTTATTAACTCTTTTCTTTCTTTCTTTTTTTGTTTTTTTTTTGGTCTTTTCAAGACAGGGTTTCTCTGTATAACAGCTCTGGCTATCCTGGACTCTCTTTGTAGACCAGGATGTCCTTGAACTCACAGAGATCCACCTGCATCTGCCTCCCAAGTGCTGGGATTAAAGGCGTGCGCCACCACTGCCTGGCCTTTATTAACTCTTTTCTAAAAAAAGTATTATTTTCTTTTCTCAAGTTACTTCTAGAACACAGTTTCCTACTTCCTTCCCTCTTGGACCCTCCCTCCCTCCCTCCCTCATTATTCCTCTACTTGGTAGTCTCCTTCTCCTCAGATGAGGTGGTCCCTCACATATCATACTCCCTCAGTTCTTCAGTCATGTGCTGGCCAAGAGCTTCCATTTCTACTGGGGCTTGATATGGCACACCATCTAGGGTAAGGTGTTCCACTAACATGTAGCAGATTCCATGACTCACTGCTGAGTGAAACTTTTCCTAGGATATGCTAGGTTCCTATCTATTTGGGTCTGTGAGTTGTAGGATGGTTATCCTGTGATGTATGGTTAATATCCATTTATAAGAGCTTACATTCCATGTTTATCTTTCTGGGATTGACTCAGCTCACTTAGGATAAACTTTTCTAGATCCATCCATTTGGTTTCAAATTGCATAGTTTCGTCATTTCTGATAGCTATGTAGTATTCCATTGTATAAATGTACCACAGTTTTTTGTTTTTTGGTTTTTTAAAATCCATTCTTCAGTTGAAGGACATCTGGGTTGTTTCCAGTTTCTGGCTATTAAAAATAAAGCTGCTATGAACATTGTTCTTTTTAAAATTATTTATTTATTGCTTCAGGTTACAACTTCATCATAGTGTCCTCTTTCCACCCTTCCCAGTCTTACCCTCACACCCTTTACCCCCTAACCCTTCCATCCCACTCCTCTGGACTAGAGTGTCCCTACATAACATTTTCCTGTCCCAGTTCAGCAGTCATATGAGGGTCAAGAGCCTTCTCATAACTGGGGGCCTACAAGGCAGTAACACCAGGGAAAAGTGTCTCATTGACAGGGAGAGAAATCAAACAAACAAAAAACCAACCAACCAAACAAACAAACAAAAAAAGTCTATGTCCACGTTCCCTTTGGTGCGTTGGTTGTAGTATAGATATCCTATACTATATAGCTAAAATCCGACTATAAATGAATAGATGCCATGTGCATCCTTCTGAGTCTGGATTAGCTCACTCAGGATGAGCTTCTCTAGCTCCATCCATTTGGCTGCAAATTGCATAATCTCATTGTTTCTGATGGCTGAGTAGTATTCCATTGTGTAGATGTACCACAGTTTTGTTTTTTTTTTAATCCATTCCTCAGTTGAGGGACATCTGGGTTGTTTCCAGTTTCTAGCTATTACAAATAAGGCTGCTATGAACATAGATGAGGAAACTTCCTTGTGATTCGGTGAGGAGTCATTTGGATGTATACCCAGAAGTGGTATGGCTGGGTCCCGAGGCAGAGCTATTCCAAGTTTTCTAAGATATCGCCAGACTGACCTCCATAGTAGTTGCACAAGCCTGCACTCCCACCAGCAATGGAGGAGGGTTCCTCTTTCTTCACATCCTTGCCAGCACATGCTATCATTTGAGTTTTTGATCTTAGCCATTCTGATGGGTATGAGATGGAATCTCAGGTTGTTTTAAGTTGCATTTTCCAGATGACCAAAGATGTTGAACATTTCTTCAAGGACCTCTTGGCCTTTAAAGATTCCTCTCTGTGAATTTTCAGTTTAGCTCTGTGCCCCATTTTTTGATGGGATTATTTGATTTTTTTTGTGCTTAATTTCTTCAGTTCTTTATATATTTTGAATATTAGCCCTCTGTCAGATGTTGGGTTGTTGAAGATCCTTTCCCAGTCTGTAGGCTGCTGTTTTGTTCTAAGGCAGTGTCCTTTGCCTTACAGAAACTTTTCAGTTTCATAAGGTCCCATTTATTGATTGTTTTAGTGCCTGAGCTCTTGGTGTTCTATTCAGGAAGTTGCTACCAGCGCCAATGAGTTCCAGGCTTTCCCCCACTTTCTCTTCTATTGATGTTAGTGTGTCTGGATTTATGTTGAGGTCTTTTGATCCACTTAGATTTCAGTTTTGTACAGGGTGATAAGTATGGATCTATTTGCATTCTTCTACATGTTGATATACAGTTAAACCAGCACCATTTATTGAAGATGCTTTCTTTTTTTCCATTTATGGTTTTGGCTTCTTTGTCGAAAATTAAGTGACTGTAGGTGTGTGGGTTTATTTCTGGGTCTTGGATTTGATTCCATTGGTCCACTGGTCTGTTTCTGTACCAGTACCATGATGTTTTTATTACTATTGCCTGTAGTACAGCTTGAAATCTGGGATGGTGATACCTCCAGATGTTTTGCTATTGTACATGATTTATTTAGCTATTCTGGTTTTTTGTTATTCCATATGAAGTTGAGAATTGTTTTTTCCAGATATTTAAAGAATTGAGTTGGAATTTGGATAAGAATCACATTGAATCTGTATATTGCTTTTGGTAAAATGGCCATTTTTATTACGTTGATCCTACCTATCCACAAGCAATGGTGATCTTTTTATCTTCTGATATCTTCTTCAATTTCTTTCTTCAGGGTCTTTAAGTTCTCATCATACAGGTCTTTCACTTGCTTGGTTAGAGTTACCCCCAGGTATTTTATATTGTTTGTGGCTACTGTGAAGTTTGTTGATTCCCTTATTTCTTTCTCAGCCCATTTATCTTTTGTGTAAGGAAGGGCTACTGATTTTTTTAAAATTGATTTGTATCCCACCACCTTTCTGAAGGTGTTTATCAGCTGTAGGAGTTCTCTGGTGGGATTTTTGGGGTCACTTATGTACACTATCATATCATCTGCAAATAGGGACACTTTGACTTCTTCTTTTCTAATTTGTATTCCCTTGATTTCCTTCAGTTGTCTTATTGCTCTAGCTAAAATTTCAAGTACTATGTTGAAGAGATACAGAGAGAGTGGGCAGCCTTGATTTGTCCCTGATTTTAGAGGAAATGCTTTAAGTTTCTCTCCATTTAGTTTGATGTTGGCTATTGGCTTACTGTAAATTGCCTTTATTATGTTTGAGTATGGTCCTTGTATGCTTGATTTCTACAAGACTTTTAACATGAAAGAACGCTGTATTTTGTCAAAAGCTTTTTCAGCATCCAATGAGATGATCATGTGGTTCTTTTCTTTCAGCTTGTTTATGTGGTGGATTACATTGATGGATTTTCTAATGTTGAACCACCCTTGCATACCTGGGATGAAGCCCACTTGACCATGGCATATGATACTTTTGATGTGATCTTGGGTCTGGTTTGCAAGTATTTTATTAAGTATTTTTGCATCCATGTTCATAAGGAAAATTAGTCTGAAATTTTCTTTCTCCATTGGGTCTTTGTGAGGTTTAGGTATCAGGGTGACTGTGGCCTCATAGAATGTGTTTGGCAGTATTCCTTCTGTTTCTATGTTGTGGAAGAGTTTGAAGAATATTGGTGTTAGCTCTTCTTTGAATGTCTGGTAGAATTCCGTGCTGAAACCATCTGGCCCTGGGCTTTTTTTGGTTAGAAGACTTCTAATGACTTCTATTTCCTTAAGGGTTATAGGACTATTTAATTTGTTTACCTGGTCTTGATTTAACCTTGGTAGATGGAATCTATCAAGAAAAAATTTCCATTTCATTTAGGTTTTACAATTTTGTGGAGTACAAGTTTTTGAAGTAGGACCTAATGATTCTTTGGATTTCCTCAATGTCTGTTATTATTTCCCCCTTTTCATTTCTGATCTTGTTGATTTGGGTATTTTCCCTCTGCCTTTTAGTTAGTTTAGCTAAGGACTTGTCTATTTTGTTGACTTTCTCAAAGAACAACTTTTGGTTTTGTCGATTTTTTGCATTGTTCTTTTTGTTTCTAAGTTGTTGATTTCATCCCTGAGTTTGATAATTTCTTCTCATCTGCTCCTCTTGGGAGTGTTTGCTTCTTTTTGTTCTAGCTCTTTCAGGTGTGCTTTTAGGTGTCTAGTATGGGAACTCTCCAGTTTCTTTTTGAAGGTATTTAGTCCTATAAACTTTCCTCTTAGCACTGATTTAAATGTGTCCCATAAGTTTGACTATGTTGTAATTCAGTTTCATTGAGTTCTAAGAAGACTTTAATTTCTTTTTTTATTTCTTCCCTGACCCAGAGGTCATTGAGTAGAGAGTTGTTCAGCTTTCATATTTTTGAAAACTTTCTGATGTTTTTGTTATTGTTGAAGTCTAGCTTTATTCCATGATGGTCTGATAAGTTGCAAGGGGTAATTTCAATTTTCCTGTATCTGCCAAGGCTTGCTTTGTGACTGACTATCTGATTGATTTTGGAGAAGGTTCCATGAGGTGCCAAGAAGAAAGTATATTCTTTTGTTTTGGGTTGAAATGATCTGTAGATATCAATTAAGTCCATTTGATTCATGACATCTGTGAGGGTCATTATTTATATGTTTAGTTTCTGCATCATTGTTCTGTCCAGTGGTGTGCATGGTGTGTTGAAGTCTCCTACTATGAATGTGTGAGGTTCAGTGTGGGATTTGAGCTTCAGTAGTTTTTCTTGAATGAATGTGGGTGGTCTTACATTTGGGGCATAGATGTTCAGTACTGAGATTTCATCTTGGTGGATTTTTCCTTTGACGAGCATGTAGTGTCCTTCCCCATCTCTTTTGATTAATGTTGGTTGAAAGTCCAATTTGTTGCATACTAGAATTGCCACTCCTGCTTTTTTCTTGGGTCCATTTGCTTGGTATATCTTTTTCCAACCCTTTACTTGGAGATAATGCCTATCTTTTTTGCTGAGGTGTGTTTCTTGTAAGCAGCAGAATGTCGGATTCTGTTTTCACATCCATTCTGCTAGCCTGTGTCTTTTTATTGGGGAATTGAGTCCATTGATGTTGAGAGATATTAATGAGCAGTGACTGTTATTTCCTGTCATCTTGATATTGGTGGAAATAGTGTGTGAGTGACCTTCTCTTCTTTTGGTTTAGCTGTAGGCACATTATTTGCTTCCTGTGCTTTCTTGTGTGTAGTTAACCTCTTTGGACTGGAGTTTTCCTTCTGGCATCTTCTGTAGAGATGGATTTGTGCATAGATATTGTTTGAACTTAGCTTTGTTCTGGAATATCTTGTTTTCTCCATCTATGTTGCTTGACAATTTTGCTGGGAATAGTAGTCTGGCCTGACATTTGTAGTTTTTTAGGGTCTGCAAGATGTCTGTCCAGGCCCTTCTGACTTTTAGTGTCTCTAATGAAATGTCAGGTGTGATTCTGATAGGTTTGCCATTATATGTTACTTGACCCTTTTCCCTAGCAGCTTTTAATATTCTTTCTTCTGTACATTTAATGTTTTGTTTATTATTTGTCGGGAGGATTTTCTTTTCTGGTCTAATCTATTTGGAGTTCTGTGAGCTTCTTGTACAGTTATAGGCATCTCTTTTTTTTTAGATTTGGGAAATTCTCTTCAATGATTTTGTTGAAGATATTTTCTGGTCCATGGAGCTGGGAATCTTCTCTTTTCTTCTATTCCTATTATTCTGAGATTCTGTCTTTTCATAGTGTCCTTGATTTCCTGAAGGTTTTGTGTCAGGACTTTTTTAGATTTTACATTTTCTTTGACAGATGTATCAATATCTTCAATTTTATCCTCTGTGCCTGAAACTCTTTCTTATATCTCTTGTATTCTGTTGGTGATGCTAGGGTCTGTAGTTCCTTTTCTTTTTGTAAGGTTTTCCAGTTCTATGGATGTCTCAGATTGGATTTTCTTTAGTGCTTCAACTTCCCTTTTCAGGTCTTCCATTTCTTTAAGCACTTTATTCATTTCCATCACCTCTTTTACAGTATTTTGTTGTTGCTCTCTGAGATATTTGATTTCCTCCCTTAGGCCTTCTATTATTAATATAAGCATAGGATTAAGGTCATTTTCCCTTGTTTCAATCGTGTTAGGATGGCCAGAGTTGTCTGTAGCATTACAGCTAGGTTCTGAAGACATCATATTGCTTTGGGTTTTTTGTTTGTTTGTTTGTTTGTTTTTTTAAACTATGTTCTTGCTCTGACATTTTGTCATCTGATTGACCCTGGTGTTGTCTGTTTGTTTCTTTTGTCAGTTCACCTTGGTGCTCAGGAAAACTCCCTGTTCTGGGGGTTGGTTGATCCTGAGATTCTGGTGTCCACCTCCGGATGGTGTAGGTTCCTGTAACAGACTGGCTCTCTGAGAATGACTGCCACTTTCCTCAACTGGCTGTTATCCAATGGACCAATATATGGGGGATTGGAATGGGGAGGCTGCTATCTTTGGAGGATCTGAGAACTGGCAGATCTCCTCAGAAAGGCAGGTAGAGCTGTGATTGGGCCTATATTCTCCCCTCACTGACACAGTCATTCTGGTTCAGCATCTGGGCTGACTGTGAAGGCAGGGAGCTCCACCCAAGATGGGGGCCAGCCTCAGTGTGCCTATTGCTGACTGCCTTAAAGCTTGGGGGCTAGGGTGACTGACCTGCCCCAATATTTGTGGAGAACACACAGTTGCTGGCTCTGTTTGCAGTCAGTCTTGGCTCCTAATTGCTTTTCTGTGATTGGGTTAGGTATCTGCCACTCAGCTACAGTGCACACTGTGCTGCCATGTTGGGAACTCCAGAAAGAAAATTTTACCTTTGCTCTTGTGGTCTGGCTGTTTTTCCCTATTGAGTGTGCAGGTCTGCGTTCTGCATATCAGGCAGGTAAGTGTGGCCACTGATCTGTGGCTGGAGCCATGGGCTGAATCCCCTTGTGTGCTAGATCTGCTCTAGCCAGTGCTCCTCTCCAGATGGGTGACTGAGCTGGCTGATATCAGGGTGGTGTTCCTGGGACCTGCATGAGCTGTTTGTGTGGTGACCAGTCTCATTGTTTGCTGAGGAAATTCAAATACAGTCTGTGTTTCACAGTCAGCTAGGGGACTTCACATTCCCTCCACAGTGACTAATCTCATTCACCTACTACTCAGATATAGTGCTCTATGGTTGGCGTCATCTTGGATCCCAAGTTATTTTATTCTTAGGAAAAGCAAGAGGGTTTTAGGAGTTGTTTAGCAGCTAAGATGCATATGTACTCTGACTAATGGTAAATGCTATATGAATCACTCATGGAACATTTTGGACAACAAGGCAGGTATGTTTTTAGAGTTCTGACTTTCTTAAGTCAAGTACATCATATGCTCTCCTGATTTTGGCTAGTGTCCTTTCTGAGGTCAAGAAGCTGTGTTGTCTGACTCATCATGGGTTGCTGTAGCTAAGTGACATGGACTGAGGTACTTAAACAATACTACATTGCTTCTCATTGTCTGGAGGCTAGAAAGTCTGGAGCCAATATCCACCACAGTGCAGTTCCTGGTGGAGGTGCCTCTGCACCTTACTGACAGTTTCCTCCTTGCTGTGTCCTCACAGGACAAACAGAGTGACCTCTCTACTCCCTTTCTTTTAATCCTGTCATAGGTGCTTCCTGCTTAAACTCTAATCCAATCCCAATTACCTCCCAAAGTTCTCACCTCCAAGTATTAACCTTCACAAAGGGGTTAAGTTTTAACATATGCATTCGGTGGGGGATACACTCGATCTCTAACAAGGTCTAAGGGAATTCAAGTTCAACAAAGATGACACCCAAGGAAGTAATTCTTCAGCAAACTAGAGGAGCTGGCAATTGGATTACTGGGAACATTTTGCTGATACAGCTGGGCCTCAAGGCACCTGCAATGGTTTCCTTTCTAACTTTTTCTTTTTCAGCTCGTCAAAGGAGTGAGGGGTCCACAGACAACTCTTATTCAACAGGCTTGTAAACAAAATTCAAGATCTCTGAACTTGAATAAATTTTTTTCTCTTTATTTTATTTAACCCCTGACTGAAATGTACAATTTCCTTTTATTATAAATGTAAGAATAGAATGATAGTTTTATTACATCACCTATGAATTTATCACTAAGAGAAATCATGAATAAGTTCATATTATATATACTAAAAATCTTAAAATATTGTCCAGAATCATTAGAATGCTGACCTCTTTGTTAGTAGTACTGGCATTGTTTCCTTAATGAAAGAACTTGTATATTATGATAGCATAAATTTGTTCATTTAATAAAAAATTCACTTTAAATCTCTAAATGTTAAATTGTTAGTTCACTTTTAGATTCTCAGTGAAACAGCAGAAAGCACAGAGTACATATGCATCCTGTTCCCTTGTCTCACAGCCTTCACTGTTACCAGTCTGCACTAGGGTGATACATACCTTACATAAAACTAGATGATCACATCATTATAAAGTTCACACTGCACATTCACCTTCATGCTTGCTACACTCTGTGTTTTGACAAATGTATAATGGCATGTATTTTCCATTGCAGTATCACATATATTAAGACTTAAACTTGTGCATGCCTCTATCTGTTTCCCTAAACCCTGGGAGCTATGAATCTTTCACTGTCTTCACATTTTTTCCTTTTCAAGAACCTCATATAATAGTTGAAATTATTAAAACCTGTGGCCTTCTCATACTTGCAGCTTTTACTTAGTAATAGCTACTTAATTTCCTCCATGTCTCTTCATGGGTTGGTAACTCATTAATTTTTAATAGTGAGTAATACTCATCCATCTGGATGTGTCACAGTGAATCTACTCATTTTCCCACTGAAAAACACCTTGGTTGCTTCCAAGTTTTAGAAGTTATGATTAAAAATGCAATAAGAAGGACCAGGCAAAAATGAAAATGCTGAAAAGGTGGCTGAGAAAGAAGCTGGAAATCTTTTCTGTGAGGGAGGCCAGAGATGAGGCTTAGGAGAAGACTGAGGAGAAGCAGTGAATCACTCTGTCCTTTTCCTTTCTTTTTCTTTTAAAACATTTGCCCCATCTTTTAAGGTTTGTTTTTTTTTCTGTTTTGCTTTATAAAGAACTGCATTTAAAAAAAATGCAATAAGAATCTGTGTGTGACTTTCATGTACATACAAGTTTTCAGTTCATTTTTGTAAACAGAAAGGAGCATGGTGGCTGGATCATACAGTAAGACTGTCTACTTTTATGAGAAGGCCAAACCATCTTCCAAAGAGACATTAAAAATTCCTACCAGCCACAAGTGAGAATTTATTGTCAGTGTTTTAGAGTTTTCTGTTTTAATAGATGTGCAGGCACCCACAATTCTTGTTCTGATGTGTACCTGTGAACCCTTTGGTTTGCAAGCTGCTTTTGCTAGGTCTAGCTCCATATCTGTAGCCTTTGAACTTGCTTTGCTAGAGAGCCATCTTTGACTGATGAGATAATCCTTTCCTCTCCCATCCTTCCCTCCACTTACTGCCATGTCTACACTGGTAGACCAAGCTCCAGATCTGTGTTTTGGGAACCATCTTTGCCTGGTCCAATTAAATAGCTCATCTGCCAGCCTTACCTGACCTCGCTCCAGTCACACAGCTCCTAATCAATATAAGGAAAGCTAGATTTTCACATCAGACACACAGCAAAGAAAGATGTCCACATATCCAGGGCAAATTGTATTAGAAAAACAACATGAATGGTCATGGCAGCTTGCCAATAGTTCTATAGAAGTACTCTCTAATGAGAGAGAAAACCAATGGTGTGAGAGAATGTTCTTGCCTTACTCTCTACCTTTGTAGAAAATTCTTAATTTTCTTACCATTGATGCTAATGTAGGGTTTTGTAGATATTATTTATCAAGTACAGGAAATTCCCTTGTATGGCTGTTTTGATGAGAATGCTTATCATGTATTTTTGCCAAACACTCATTTTGCCAAATTCTCTCTTTTCCTCTGTTGACACAATTGTATGCATAGTTCCCTTGGTCAGTTGAAGAATATATGGCCAAAATATTAATGAATATTTTAGTGTTGAGCCAGTCTTATGTATCTAGAATAAATTAATCTTGGTAATAGTGTAAAATTCATTTAGTAGAATTTTAAGTTCAATTTGCTAATAGTTTGTTAAAGATTTTTGCATGTATGTTCATAATATATACTGGCTTGTATTTTTATCTTCTTATAAAGTCTTTCTATGGTTTGTTACTAAGTGAATTATGGACTTGTGAGTGAAGTTGATAAGTGTTTTTTGTTGATTTTTCTTGGGAGGTTATGGAGTACCATTAAATCACCATTGAATCTAATTCAATTTCTTGAGTAGACACAGATCTACGTCTTTTGGCACATTGGTAGCTTGTCTCTTTCAGGAAATTGGTTCATTCCATCTGGGTCATCAAATGTGTAGGCATGGAGCTACTTATGGTACTCCTTTATTTTCATGTCCATAGGGTTGGTAGCAATATTCTTATTTATAAAAGACACTGTATTTTCTTTCTTTTTCCTTAGTCTGATTAGAAGTTTATTGATTTTTATACTTTTTTTTCAACGAAACAGCTTTTAGTTTGGGTAATTTTTGTCTACTAATTTTATGTTTCCAGTTTCATTAATTACTCTTGTAGCTTATATTATTTCTTCTCTTTGGATTTAAGGTGTGGTTCTTTTTTATGTTTATTACTTCAAGTTACATTTCCATCACAGTTCCCTCCCTCCACCCTTCCGGGTCCCATCCTCACACCTTCTCCCCATTTTCTGAGCTTTCCTACTCCTCCAGTGTGGGGTGCTCCTACATATCAGCCCCCTTCAGTTCAGCAGCCATATGAGGGCTAAGAGCTTCCTCTTGCACTGGGTGCCTACCTGGCAGCTCCACTAGGGCAAAGTGTTCCACTAATAGGTAACAAAGTCTATGTTCCTGTTCCTTTTAGTCTGTTGGTTGTAGGATAGTTATCCTGTACTATATGGCTTAAATCCAGTTATAAGTGAATAGATGTCATGTGCATCCTTCTGAGTCTGGGTTAGCTCACTCAGGATAAGCATTTCTAGTTCCATCCATTTGGCAGCAAATTGCATGATATCCATGTTTCTGATGGCTGAGTAGTAGTAGTCCATTGTGTAAATGTTAAGGTGTGGTTCTTTTTATAGTTTTTGAACAATGGAGACTTTGAATATTAATTTTAGATATTTTCTTTCTGAAATATGTTTCCTGTTAACATTTCTTTCACTTTGCCCTCCCAGATTCACAAGTTTTATTTTCATTTAGTTTAAAAATATTTTAAAATTCAGTCCTTGAGTTATTTAAAGTTGTGTTGTTTTATTTCTAATAACATGAGTGTTTTCTAGGCATATTCTTATCATTGGTAATTTAGTTTAATGTCACTACCATCTGAGAGCAGGCACTGTGTTTTTTGTTTAAGTTGTATTTTATAGCCTAGAATGTAGTCTATCTTGGTGACTATTCCACATGAGCCTGAGAAGGATATGTAATCTCTCATTGTTGAATTGAGTATGAATGTCAGTTTTATTCAGTTGATTGATGGTGCCTTTGACTTTAACTATATCCCTGGTAATTTTCTGCCAGCTGGGTCTGTCCGTTTCTGATAAAGGTGTGTTTAAATCTCCAAGTATAATAGTGCATTTATCTATTTCTCCTTATAGTTCTATCAGTTTTTATCTTATATAACTTGGTGTTTTTGAATGCATACACATTAGACTGTCAGTGTTTCTGCAGTATTGACCTCTTTATCATTATCCCTGATAACTTTCCTTGCTCAGAACTCTGCTATGTCTCAAATCAATACAGGCCTTCCTTTCTTCTGGTTAGTGCTATGAGGACATATCTTCTCCATTCCATGACTTTTAATCTATTTTTGTCTTTATATAAAAACTGGGTTTCCTGTTGACATTTAATGGCTTTGCATTTTTTATCCACTCTTTTCATTCATTGCTGCACTAAACAACTGATATTTAAGGCGATTGCTTTAATAGTGTTTTACAGTCGGATCCATATTTAACATGCTTGTTACTGCTTTTCCTTTGTTGCCCTTGTTCTTTGCTCCTGCTTATATTTTCCACATTCTTCCAGCACTTTGAGATTTTCATTGAGCATTTTATGAGTCCATATTTTCTATGTCTTACTGTATCACATACACTTTTAAAGACTTCTAGTTGTTTCAGAATCTGAAATATGCATTTAGTATCTAACCCCAATCCAGATTCAAGCAACACTCTAGACTTTTTGAGTACTGCAAGTCTTTTATGAACATTTCTTCTCTTGTTTGTTGCATAAGTATTACCATTCTCATACACAATGCAAAGGAATATATCATCACTATATTCTAATGTTTTTATTCTAATACATTATTGAAGGGGCTGATAGGTTAATATAAGTTAGATTTAGTGAATACCTAAGTTTCTGATACAGTCTATTAATTCGGGGCATGAAGATCAACTGCTGTGAGCAATTAGCTTATCAGCTT
>CAJQZJ010035608.1:1626443-1648995 GCA_907164525.1 Lophiomys imhausi | reverse complement strand
TTGGTGTGTGGTCATCCGAATTGGATGAGCTAGGATAATTCTGCTTTGTTGGAATCATATTTCCTTGATTTCTATTTTTTTTTTTTTTTACCTTTGGCCATTGGATGCGTTTAGCTGTCTGTTTTCTGTGCTCATAACCACAGTGGATGATTTGGTGCAGGGGACGAGTTACTTGGCTATCTGTTGTTGCTTACAGGGGGATTTCAGGGTCACTGTGGTTTTAATCGTCTGAGGCACTGTGAGCTGGTGCAACCTAATCCCAGATTGTGAGTAATGGACCGGAATTGTTTCACTGCTCCCAATTCAGACTTATCTGTGTTGCACTCTGAGTTATCAGCCTGTAATGGTTCTGATGGTATGGACCTGTTTGCCGAGGCACAGATTCTGTGGGCTTTGTTTGTCGTTACGGAGGCTGACAGGGTCTGACTCCACACCTAATATGTCTGGATTTTCCAGAATACAGCTATGGTCCCGATTTCTGTTTTCTCACTAGGCTTCTCGCCACAGGCCTGGCCTCTGAGCCTGATTCCCTCCCTGTCTGCGTACCCGCGGCTCTCCCTCCCTGGCTGTTTGGCCGTGGGTGCACAGTGCCCTGGATCCCTCGGCCGCCTGAGTGGACTTCTCGCCCCAGCAGCTCAGCCGTGGGTGCGTGGATCCCTGGCCCAGCCCACGCCTGACTCTCTCCCCAGTTGTCCTGCCATGGGTTCGTGGGGATTTGGCTCTGCCAGCTGGGCTCCCTCCCCAGCAGTACTGCCATGAGTGCGTGGGATTCGGCCCCTCCCGCCGGCCTTGTGTTCCCAGTTTCCCGCGCTCTGTGGGAACCTCCCACCCTCCCCTTCACTAGCGGCTGCGGACCACTCGCTCGCTTAGCCCCCTGTTTGTGCCTTGCTAAAACTTCCACTCTCTCGCAAAATTTTTTAAGTGGGTATAAGTTCTACCTGAGGCGTGGGGAGTCCAATAGGCTAGTGAACTATCGCCAAGTGGCCTCTCATCCTGCCTGCTGTGTGTTGGGATCGATCTTACCAGGCGCCTCTCCAAATGGGAGTTCCTGAATCCCAGGTTTAGTGGCCTCCGTGTCTGTGAGAGATGGGTGAGAGCCTTGCCCTGGGACTTTTAACAGTCCCTTGGGAGCTGTGAGTGTTCGGGGGGGGGGGTCTAGCCCCTCCGGTTTTTGCACAGTGCCCAATAACTCTGTGTTTTTTATGGCTCTTTTTTCCCCGCGATCCAAATGCATCAGTGTAGGTCGCCGCCATCTTCCTTCGCATGGTGTATTTCAACCATATCTAACTGCCCATTTCCTTTTTTAGTACTTCAACTCCTACTAATCCTTTTTCTCTTTCCACTTAGCCCTATTTTTATGGTGTGAGTATGTACATGTTTGTGTCCCATTGAATTTCATTACTCATGAGGATTGTTTGCATGGGAGAAATTTTATTTACAGGAACTTATGAAACTGAAACTTTGTTGTCAATTGTATTTATTAATAAGTATAAACTGTAATAATAGGCCAGTGGAGCAGCTAGCAGGCTGCCAAGAGACCAGCAGGCCTGACTTGCCTTAACTGGCAGCCTGACCCATCCTGGGGATAAAGCTCTGGATCACGGGTGGCCATCACCACCTGCAGTCTAAAATCTGTTAACTAATATCTTCATTAATAACTATAAGTTGTTTTATTAGGCCAGTGGAGCAGCCAGCCGCCTGGCGGGAGATTGGCAGGCCTGAGTTGCCTTAGAAGCCTATAGGCCTGTGGATATTTATTTATTAATAACTTTAAACTGTTATATTAAGCCAGTGGAACAGTCAGTGGTGGCCTGGCAGGGTAACTGCTGGGGCCTGTGTGAGGCTATGGCTGGAAGCTTCTAGGCCCTCCAATCTGAAATCCACAGTGGGCTTTCTCCCAATAATTAATTACACCAAGGCCTTTTAATGTTTGCTTATTCCTTACCTGGGCAGACTCTCAATTTGCTAATGGACCACCTAATCCCAAACAGCCATGTGGCCTGTTTTACCTTGTAAAGTTCTCAGATGTGTCTGTTTGTTTCCGTGTCTCCTGACAGAAAAAGAGATTCCTGTGGGTAAAACCCAGGATTCCTGTTTCTGTCTCAGGAAGTCCCACCTTCCTGTACTCCTTGTGCCCAGCTAACTGGTCATCAGCAACTTTTACTAATCAATCAGAGAATGTCTCAGAAGGGACAGTAACCAGATCTCATCATTGAAATCAGCCTCTAAAAACCAATGTATTAGACCTTCTTCCAAAAAAACTTAGGCATCTTATGAATAGCTACACCAGAAGAGATATCTCTACTTCTCTCATTTCCCATTAACTGCATATATATCTTCACAGAGGTATGACTTCATGTATTCTATGAATTACATAAAATTCTTGGTTTTTCAGGGTTTTTTCAGCTTTTTGTTAGGATGGAGTAGAGAGTTTGATAATTTTTGCTTGTTAGTCTGAAAACCAAAGTCCTCCAAATTTATTTTTAAAATATTTTAATGAAGATATTTTATTCTGGCTTGTTCTGTAACATTATTACATGATTGAAATAAAACAAACTCTAAATCTGAATTTAAGGACTTCACAGGCTAGGGAGGGGGCTCAGTCTGCAAAGTGTTTACCAAACAAGCACGAGGGACTTGAGTTTGAGTTCCCAGAACCTATGGAAAGGCCAGGTAGCCGGTATGTGCCTGTCAGTCCAGCACTGGGAGGGCAGGGATGGAGAATTCCGAGCACTTTTCCATGAGACAGCCTAGCCAAGTCAGTGAGCTCAATATTCATTGGAAGACGCTGTGTCAAAATGTAAGGGTATGGATAGAGAATACCTGAGGTGACCCTCTAACCTCCAGTCATGCGCGCTTGCATGTGAACACACACACACACACACACACACACACACACACACACACACACACACACGGAATTCCCCAAAATGCCGAAAGAATTCATGGCACAGAAACAATTTAGAGAGTTCCAAGGTAAATAAGCAGGTGCCAGAACAAATTGTGTTTGATTTGATCTGAAATGTGTGGAGTCTTTCACTGAACGTTAAGGTGATGGGTGACAGGCATGGCAGACAGTGCCTCCAACATAAATCTCTGGCAGAAGACACTAGGATCTACTGGGTTTGAGGCCACCTGGCTCAGGGTTGCCTCAACTCAGCCATGGTTTCCCTGCAGGACACAACTAAAGCACCAACCGAGGAGAAAAGAAGATGTGACAGCAGTCTGTGGAAGAACCCACTCTGCAGCTCTGGCTTCTGAGCCTTCAAGCCATTGATTAGGAACAGGAGGAATTCTGGGTCTTCCTATAAAAGCCACCGAGGTCTTCAGACAGATTTCCACTTGATTTTGTCTCCGATCCAGTGTTCTGTTCCCAGCAGTTTAAAAAGTTCATTGCCAGAAGAGGCATCAGGTTGTTTCTGGACACTTCCCAATGGCTGCTCCCAACTAATGAAGAAGTAAGTGCTCAGTGCTACTGGAAGCCACAAGAGAGGCCCATGGAGGAGAACTTCACGCAGACGGTTCTCATGGACTGGGAGCCAGGAATCCCCTTCATTACTGAGGATGTCTGGTGGCTCCCATTGAGAAGCTGGGGGTAGGCTGCGGGGGCCTTGCTCCATTAAGGCTTCTGACAGACCCCAGCACAAGAAAGCATTCCAGAAAGGCCAGAACAAATTAAACATCTAGCAGAGAAGAATGGGTTTTGACAAAACAGCCTGAGCCCATTTTTCAAAGTGAAAATTGAAGCTGGGCTTGTGGAAGATACAGACACGGATCACTGGAAGAGGGTTTAGCTTAAAAGGGGGAAAAAAAAACCTGTGGTAAAAGGGCACATTTTGTTTCTTGCTTCAGCACCTCTGTTTCTAAGATGATGAATTCAAGAACACAATCTAAGGAAATGTCTCAGTTCCCATGCACCCTAAAGTAGTTACACTTAAACGTTACGTAACAAAAAGGCTTCTAGTCTTTGCAAGATGCAGCTGCTAAAAATTTCCATCATCTCATTATTCAAATGAGCTTATTAAAATAGTCGGGAAGAAGAAGAATTTTAGAGGCTTCCTTATTGGACAACTTAATTCCAATGATTTTTCTGTTTATTTGTTTGTGAAGAGTGGTCATTCTTCTAGGATTTCCTGGTAAACAGACCCAGGTGAATCAACCTGAAAATGTCCAAATGGTCTGATGTCCAGTACATCCTCACACTAGGAGAAAAGGAATGTGTCACAGATGAATTCCCAGATGCTAAAAAGAAAGAAAATTGAGGACACAACACTTGCATGACTAAAGGATTGTATCTAAGATTCAGTTTCCAGCTTTGATGTGAGGCTTAATTATCTTTGTTAAAGGGAGATCAAGCAAGTAGTTATTACAAGCAGAGTAGTACTATGGCTTACAACTCTACTTGCTCAGTTCAGAATAGAGTAGAACATTGGGCAGGCCAGGAGAAAGTGGAAAAGAAAATGGAGGTTTGGGTTCTGCTAGCTTTATTTTCATCTTACCCACACCTGTATAGTTGTATTGGTTTGGAGAAAAATCTATAAAAAAACTATATATATAATAGTTAAAATTAGTTATTTAGTTGGAATACTTATAGTTAGAATGTTTGGAGGAGTGCGAGGATTCCATGCAGGACAGAATGGAAAATAAACAGCAAATCTACCCGATTAAGGACAATATGCTGGGGTGGGGGGCTGATGAGTGCATACACATGAGGTCCTGAGTTTGGATTTGCAGTACTCATGTGAAAGGTGGGCATGGCTGTGCACATCTGTAATCCAAGGACTGTGGGGAATAGAGACAGGATCACTGGGGTTTGCTGACTGTTAGCTGTGTTCCAGGTTCAGTGAGAGGATCTGTCTCAAGGGAATGAGGTGGAGCATGTTAGCATAAGAAAGCTGGCATCCTTTTTTGGCTTCTACATACTCCTGCCCAGGCACCTATGCATGTACCTTCCCCTTCTCACACTATACACACACACAGAGACATAGACACAGGCTCTCTCTCTCTCTCTCTCTCTCTCTATATATATATATATATATATATATATATATATATATATACATACATTCATACGTACATACATACATATTCCATTTGTTAGCAGTTATAACCTGAAATTATCTTTGTCTGCTTATGGCTTAAATGGTAATCAACCTTGATTTTCTATTTTCACAGTTAATTTTCCTTAAAACAGTATTATGTTTCAACTGGCACCCAAGAGAATTAACTTTTACACCTTTCTTTGAAAATTAAAGTAGCTATCATAGCAGTAAGCAGCAGATGCAGCACACCAATTAAATGTTTGAACTTTTCCATTATTTCCGTTATCTCTTCTTAATAAAGACCAGGAATCAAAGGAACAATTTGTGCTCGAGCCAAATAATGTCTTCATATCCCAAAGCAGCAAACATTAAAGAACCAGATGATGCTCTGGATACCACCTAGGGACACGTGCTTTCATGTGTATGCCCAAACACACAGAGTCCAAGAAAGTAACTGAATCATTGTTCTTTATCCCACAAAATTTCTTTTCTCATAGTTATTATGCAAATAGCAGCTGCATCCAGAACACAGTAGGTTATTGTATCCACTGTTGTTCCCAGAATATACTTCTCTGTCATACATACTCAATTAACAAGGGAACCAAATAGAAAATATTAGGGTTAAGACTAGCCTGCTATTAAGATAAAAAATTCTAATGACAGCACATACTGGCAAGGGTGTAGAGAAAGGAGAACCCTCTTCCATTGCTGGTGGGAGTGCAAACTTATGCAACCACTATGGAAATCAGTCTGGTGATATCTTAGAAAACTTGGAATAGCTCTACCTCAAGACCCAGCCATAACACTTCTGGGAATACATCCAAAACAGAAGGATGTCTCCTCATCTATGTTCATAGCAGCTTTACTTGTAATAGCTAGAAAATGGAAACAACCCAGATGTCCTTCAGCTGAAGAATGGATAAAAAAGCTGTGGTACGTCTACACAATGGAATACTACTCAGCTATCAGAAACAACGAAATTATGCAATTTGCAGCCAAATGGATGGAACTAGAAAAGCTCATCCTGAGTGAGCTAACACAGACTCAGAAGGATGCACATGGCATTTATTCACTTATAATTGGATTTTAGCCATATAGTACAGGATAACTACTGCACAATCAACACACCAAAAGGAACAGGAACATAGACTTTGTTGATGAGACACTTTGCCCTAGTGGGGCTGCCATGTAGGCTCCCGGTATATGAGGAGGCTCTTGGCCATCATGTGACTACTGAACTGGGGTGAGGGACTGATGTGTGGGGACACCCCACTCTGAAGGAGTAAGATGGGAGGGTGGGAGGGCAGGACTGGGAGGGGTGGAGGGGGGCACTGTGATGGAGATGTGGCTTGAAGTAGTAAATAAACATTTAAAAAAAACTAGCACATTTAGGATGTGGTAAGCAACAGTACTGTTATCCTTTGGTCCCAAACAATTTTTACTTGATTTACATATTTATTTATTGAATTCCTGGTCAATGGGACCCAAACATAAGAAATTGTTTTCCCCCCACTGGAGAAAATACTAGAAGTTTAATGTGCTTTTGCATCATGAATCACTTTGGCATTTAGGAAAAATCGTATTTCATACAGTTTAGTAAAAATAGAAATATCATTTCCCCATGGCCCTCCTCAGATCTATAGTGCATAGATATCAGGTGAATTAGAAACTCCATATGTTATGTTCACAATGTAACATATATATGTTACATATATGTATTTATTTATATTCATGAAAAAGTATTCTTTCACTCCTTATTCTATTATTTTATCCTCTCTCTCTCTCTCTGTATGTTTGTGTGTCTATGTCTGTATGTGTGTCTGTGATTTGTGTGTGGTGTGTTTGCATGTGTATCTGTGTATGTGTATCTGTGTGTGTGTGTTGAGTGGCATACACCTCTCTCCAGTAACATAAAGGATTTTCCCAAGTTTTGATCTTCAGAATCAAATTCATGCTTAAACAAGGAGATTGACCAATAGGAGCACTTTCGTTTTACTAAGTGCTTAGGTTCATGCCCCACCACCTTAGTTTCCCTGTATTTTGAAGAAATTAGGACATAGAAAGGAGAACAGCTATTTGGATTGCTCAAAATATTACTAGGTTTAACTTACCTTAAAACTATATTGGACAGCTAACCATCATGGTATCTACTTTGGAGTACCCTGCTCAGTATATAACTAACAATAGCCCTCAATTTACTTATAAAGTGAGGGGTTTAATATGTGGGGGCTCCCCTCATCCAAGGAGAAGGAGAGGATGTAAATGGAGAAGAGGGAGGGAGGGAGGGAGGGACCTGGAAGGGAGGAGGGAGAGGACTTTGATAGAGATTTACCTTGAAAAATAAATAAATAAATAAACAAAGATGCCAAAAAAAAAAGATAAAGCTTTTCTCTTTCTTCCCATAGGGAAAGTAAACACTTCAGTTGCACATGAGTTGTCTCACTAGAAAAGAACATGAGTTAATTTTACCAACTTGTCCATTACTAACCAGCAATTACTATTGAAAATGTGGCCACGTTAGTTGATAAAGAGGTGGAGACAGGCTCTAGGAAAGCTGATGACTGAGTTCTAGTGAACTGTGTGACCAATTCTCTCATTTTAGCAGACACACTTTTTTTTTCTCTTTTTTGGTTTTTCGAGACAGGTTTTCTCTGTGTATCCCTGACTTTCCTGGACTCATTCTATAGGCCAGGCTGGCCTTGAACTCAACAAGATCCACCTGGCTCTCCCGAGTGCTGGGATTAAAGGCATGTGCCACCATGCCCAGCTGCACTTTCTTAATTTACTAATTAACTTTCATTTCTTCCATTATATTTCTTATTTTCACTGTCTTACAACTACAGAAGTAACATCATTTGTCTTGCCTATCTGACAGATTTGGGCCAAAGTTAGACAGAGGTCTAAATGAAAACCAGTATGCAAGACCTCTGGATAAATTATCAACTTGCCTATTTAAAAATACATAAATATGCTGATTTGGTGTAAGGAGTCTTTTGAGTATACAAGGCAATCCCCTGCCCACTTCTTATTTACCCAAAATTAAGCCCAGTTGTACCACTTCTGGGCATATAGCCAAAAGATTCCTCACCATTTCTATTCCATAAGGACATTTCCTCAACTATGTTCATAGCAGCTTTATTTGTAATAGCTAGAAACTGGAAGCAAACCAGATGTCCCTCAACTGAGGTAGAAAAAAACTGTGGTATATTTACACAATGGAATACTACTCAGCTATCCGAAACAAGGAAATCATGCAATTCAAAACCAAATGGATAGATCTAGAAAAACTCATCCTAAGTGAGCTGACTCAGTCCTAGAAAGATAAAAATGATATGTATTCTCTTATAAGTGGATATTAGCCATATGCCATCACAGGACAACCATCCTCCAATCAATAGACCCAAAAGAACAGGAACAGGGACTTGGTTACCTGTTAGTGGGACACTCCACCCTAGTGGAACTGCCATGTATGCCCCCTGTGCAAGAGGAAGCTCTTAGACCTCATGTGACTAATGAACTGAGGGGGACTGATACACGGAGGCACCCCACACTGGAGGCATGGGATGGGTAGGAGAGGGGGACTGGGAGTGGGTGGAGCGAGGGGACAGTAATGGAAACATAACTTGAAGTAATGAATAAATGTTAAAAAAGACATAAACTTAAAAAATGTTCCTATTGCTTCACTAACAGGAAGGACAGAAGTTGATTGCTGGAGATGGCCATACACCCTTGTTAGCCTGGAGATGTTAGCCAGAACAATATATACAACAAACTGGAAACTATTCTCTACCCACCATGAGCTTCCAACATACTTGCCTTATCACAGTTTGTAGCCCCTAGAGATAGTAGGTCCTTGTCTCTGTCATGTCTCCAAGAATGTTCTGGCCTTTGTTGAAGACATCCCATAAGACAATGCTCCAATCCTTCTGTTTGACAGCTACCCCTTCCCTGAGTTTTCTTATGCAGTAAACATAAAATAACAGGTCAGCAAATTGTTAGGCTAATCTTTCAGTTTTCTTTTAAAATTAATTTTAAACAGATAAATAAAAGTTGTAAATATACTACCCCCACACGAACTCAGATCCTCTGCAAATTCAGTACGTATTAACCTCTCCTGCTCAGTGATTCTGCACCTTAAATACCATTCACAATGCTGCAATGACTATTTAAATACAGACGGTGTTTTTCTCACTGATTTTGTTTCTTTTGGCTACATAACTAAAATGAGGATTGCTGGGTCAGATGGAAGCTCCGTTTTTCATGTCTTGAAAAAACAAATCTCCAGATTGTTTTGAGAGCAGAACTATGTACATTCACATCAGTGTTGTACCAGGCCTCCCGTTCCTCCATCCCCACCAAAATGCAACCTTCTGTCTTTCTGCCAGTTGACCTGATGGATGCCATATCTTACTGTGAACTAAAAAGACTTCCATGGTTATTCTAACTATTTAGTTTTTTCCACATTCCTGTTGTATATTTGTCTTCTATTGAGAAATTCTTATTCAAAAAACATTTGTTTGTTTGTTTATTTATTTATTTATTTGTTATGTATCCTAGTGTGTTGTTTTAGTGTCTAAAATAATTTGAATATTAGCCTTTTATCAGATGTATAGTTTACATGTTTTCTCTAATTATATAGCTGGTCTGTTCACTCTGTCAACTGTTTTCATTTGGTGGTCTCTTACCTGTCTGCTTTTGCTTTTGTTTCTTGTACTTTTAGGGACACATTGAAGAAAAAAACACACTGTCAACACTCACATCACCGAGCTCATTTTCTTCTAAGAGATTTTGAGTGTCAAATATCACAGTTAAGTCTTCCATTCATTTGAATTGATAATGGTATTTTTTTTTCATTTTTTTATTTCTTTTGTTTTTTTAATAATTTATTTTTTATTTCTTCAAGTTACATCTCAATCACAATCCCCTCCCTACTCCTCCCTCCAGTCCCACCCTTCCACCCTCCTCCCCCTCAGCCCCACCATCCTCTTCCCTTCTTTTTTTTTTTTTTTTTAGTTTAAGGTATTTATTTTTCCCCCCAACAGCTCTCCCTTTCAGTCCAAATAATGGTTCTTTTTCTTATAACTATAAATACAATACAAAACAACAGAAATAAATAGGCCACGATTATAAGAGTTATATGGCTTAGCATACATTCCCAATGTCCAGTCCATATGTATTTGGCACCTGACTTTAACATTCTACTATCTAACCATCTCCATAATGGTATTTATGATATAGGGTTCTGATTGTCTTCTCTGTGTGGATGTCTAGTCTTCCCAGTACTATCCACCTTGTGCTCCTAGTGTCTCTCCAAAACTAACTGACTGAAATTCATGGATTATATATGGACTTTTTAGTTTTTCTTTTGTTAGAGGGTCATAGCTAAGAATTCAGAAGACTAGAAAGAAATTATCATCCCTTTCCTACCATTACACTTTGTAAATTTTATGTAAGAAAATTAACTGAGATATATGTTAATATATATCATAATATGAAATATATGAAACTACATATTTATTTCAATAAGGGGAATATTTTTAGAATAACTGAAAGAGAAGAATTAGATAAAAATATAAGCATTGAAAGATGAATAGAAAACTGTAAAATAGGGAAAAAGGAAAATGGCCTATGAGAGAAGGATGTTCCTAGTAGGGGCTTGTACTCAAGAAGCTCTGTCTGGATCAGAGCTCTGTGGTGTTACCTGGTACTTTCTTTTTTCAGTTTACTTATATCTTTTTTCCTTTTTCAAAAAATTTAAGATCTTTTTTTTGTTTATTTTACATTCCAATCCCCATCCCCATCTCTCTCCTCCTCCCAGTCCCACTCTCTTACCCTCTTCCTCATACCCTTCCCACCCACCCAATATCAGCCTACTCTGGCACATCAAACCTCATCAGGACTAAGTGCCTTCTCTTCCATCAAGGCAACATATAGCAGCTCTGCTATGAAAATGAGCTCCAGAGGGTGGCAACATCGTCTAAGTCAGGGATAGACCCTGCTCTAATTATTAGGAGATCCACTTGAGGACCAAGCAGCCTGTCAGCTTCATATACGTAGTATGCCTAGGGCCAGTCCTTGCAAGCTCTTTGCTTGGTTGTTCAGTCTCTTTGAGGCCCCTCGTGTCTGAATTAATTGGTATGTGGGTCTTCTTGTGGTGTCTTTAAACCCTCCAGCTTCCTCAAACCTTCCCCTAACTTATTCTCAAGACTCCCTGTTTTTTGTCTAATGCTTGACTATGGGTCTCTGCATCTATTTCCATTATCTGCTGGACAAAGCCTCTCAGATGGCAGTAATGTTGTCTTCTTGTCTAAATCCCTCTCTCCATCCACTTCCGACATCTATATTATCTCCCCTACTTAGAGGGATTCAAGCATCATTCCTTGAGCCCTCCTTCATACTTAGTTTCTTTGGGTCTGTGGATTGTAGAATGGTGATCCTGTATGTATTGACTAATATCTCCTTATTAGCGAGCAAATATCATGTGTGTCTTTTTGGATCTGCATTAGCTCACTCAGGATGATCTTTTCTGGTACTTTTAATAGCATATTTTACACTAATAGCTTTAAAAAAATCTTCCTGAAATATCCCATTTCTTGCTATTGCTGGGAGTAAAAGTAGCTGTTTGTTCTAAAGATAAATTGGGAGAATTTGGAACTACTCATGAACTGGAAGTAGCCAAACCACTGACTTGTTTTGGTTTAGGGTGGTTTAATGGTGATGCATCATTTTCTATCTCTTGGCATCATAGACCATTCAATATACAGGATTAATTTGAATACTCAGCTTGTTAACAAAAGTCAAAAAATTTTCCTCTTATATAGAAATATTGTCCTAAATCCAGTGTGTAAAATCAATTTGGAGTATATGTAAAGCCGTCATCAACCAATAAAGCTTTAAAAATGTTGGTAGTCATTGGTGAATTGTTAGCTTCATGTCCTTAATGTTTAGAAATTCTCCTTTCTTTATGAGTAATTTCTTGCCAATGGGTTTTATTCTACTATGAATTGTTGGTAACTTTTCTTTTTCCCTGTTTCCCCATCTGTATTTCATGCTACTTGACAGGATTCATGTGTTATACTCCTTTAAAAGGTTCTCTAACCTTGAACTTCACTCTTAGCAACTATTCAATTTGCAATGATTCACTTTTGGCTACTCTCACACTTAGGTCAGATAGAGAAAAAGTGTATTTGTAGCCAAGTGGCAGGACAATTTTCTTGGTGGCATTTAAGAATATAAAAGGCATTTTTCCTGCTTATAGGAATTCTAAGAAATGGACCATAAAGATCATGACAGCTTATATCAGTATCATGTCCCATGTATGTGACAAAAATGAATGATTTTAAAATCAGGTTCATGATTGTTTGGAGCCCAATAATCTATTCAAAATTTTCTTTACAAAATTGAGGGAATTATCCATTTGTTTTGTCTATGTGTGGACAGAGCTAGGGTTTGTATTGATGAAACTATATTTCATACTCTCACCCTGAAACAGCTGTAGTTCAGTGATTGGAAAAAAAACTTAATTAGGTATGGATTGTCTGTTCAGCATGCGTTGAAGCTGCTACTCAAATTATGGAAGGCAGTGTTGTTAAGGAAAGAGAAAAAGAAAGGTGCATTTCCAATGAATACAGTAGATGAGTTCCTGTCAACTTGATGGGTTGAACTGGATGCTTTGGATCAGAGAAATGAATATTTAATTGTAGATGACAAACATGAGCTCATTTTGCTCACTTGGAATTTAGAATTGGAAGAGAATTGCACATATCTCAGGAAGCATAAAAGTTAAAAAAAAAAGACTACCTTAAAGATGAATTGGTGTGGCCACTATTTTTCAAGCCAATTTTTAGTTGTTCAAACTGGAAGAAACAAAAACACCTTACAGTAGGCATAGGACTCTGGGGGAAGGAAGTAAAAGAGCAGCTCCTTTTGCATGTTTCCTAAATATTCCCTCGTGGCTCTTAATGAGCAGTATCATTCCATGTTGGCATGGAACACCTCCATAAATTATCAAGATGGAGGGAATTTGAATGAAGATACCATAGAAGTAGGCACACTGCAAAGCAGCCCCCATATGGCATTTGGCTGGATACTGATTTCATGGATGAATGTCTCATCTCTTGAGGGAGTTATCCAACTTTGCAAAGAGCTTTTTAGAATCACTGATCCAAATAGTGTACCAAGCAGGTGAACTGATGTTGGCCTGCATATCTAATTAAGCCACTACATTCCTCTCCTCCTTGTTATCTCAACTTCTTTTCATTAAGAAAACCCAGCCATTGATTATGTGTCCAGGTATAATGAATTTGGTGTTTCCCTTGAGCACTGAGTGATTCTATTACAGAACAGATTAGAAACAGGAAGGATGGTGTGCTGGGCCATAAGAAGACATGGTCGTGAAGCAAAGCAGCAGAGCCTAACAGGCCACAGGCAGCCTATGCATGTTGAGAGGCCTTCAGAGTCATGGAAATCCTTAGGAAGGAAGTAGCAACTGCTCTTTCTCGGTGGCTTTGGAATCTTGTACCTTGAAGACTCACCAGGCCCTTCTCACCTCCAAGAGATTTTCCCACGTTTAAATTTCATTCAGTCTGTTGGTTTCGGGCAGATTCCTTTAAGGCAGTGGCTCTTGTACCAAAGGTGCATTTTTGCCTCCTGTCTGGGGGCATTTTGGTTGTCACAACTGGGGAGAAGGGCGATGCCATTGTCATTTAGTGAATAGAGCTCAAGAATGCTGACAGCCCCCACAATAAAGACTGGTGCAGCTTCAATGCCAAGGGTGACAAGGCTGAAAAACGCTGGAAGGAGGTCAATTTTCAGGGGCAGGTTGAGCTAGTAGGACACTAGCAATGACTTAATGGCTACCGACTAATGAAGAAACAAAATAGAGGCAAGAAGAGGCAAAAAAAGTGACAGGATAATGTAATGCTTTTGAAAGGTGCATGGTGCTACCCAACATCAGTGCCTGGATGGTGTGGTTCAGGGTCACTTTCGCCAACTTCCCAGATGTGATTGGCATCTAATGGAGTGTTTTCATAAACTGTATAGTTATAATAAATACAAACAATGGTGGCGGTTTTTTAAATGTGTTTCTTTCTTCCACTGCCAGATAATTATCATTTCCTCAACACCTACTTTGCCCTGGCACCATGTTCAGTATGCTTAAAAATCTGTTAACATTTGTATTCTTTTTGTTTTAAAGCAGCAAGCAATAGCAGTTACCCATTGAAAAGTAAGTTATTTATTCCAGAAAGAGTAGACACTTCAGTTATGCATCTTGTCTGTTTATTATTTTTTTCAATCAGTATAGAATAAATAGACACAAGGGATGGAAAGATTTCCAGAGTGTCTTTGTACATGCCTCACACATGGAGAATATAAGCAAACTTAAGGACATTAAAGGCATCTGTATATCACAATCCTGAAAAGCATTGTTCTTGGTCTGCTTTTACAGTCTAAAAGGAGAAGTTTGTTAGATGTTAGAGAGTGGTCAAGTGTTCTGGCATGATAAAGACTCCGGGTTCCATTCTTAGTACTGTTATAGACAGACAAATAAATAAGTAAGTAAATAAATAAGTAAATAAATGATACATGGGAGGTTGACACTAATGACCACAATAGTCTCATTACCCAATGTTCAAGAGCTTGTCCTTCTCTGTGGTCAGTTAGAGTTGACAGAATTGGCCTTGTTGACCATTTATCACTGAGAGTTCAAGAGACTAGAAAAATTAGGTGTTAAACTTTTACTTATAACTAATTTATTGCCTACATTTTTTATGTGTATATGATAAATTTTGGCCACACCTATTCTTCTACCCTCTCTTATTGTCCTCCAACCCTACTACCTCCCTTTCACCTAGTCCTCATCCCATTTTTGTGCCTTTTTTTTTTTGGTTTGTCATCTGTTGTGTTTAACTAGGATGTTGTATCGGGAATAGGTACAGAGCTCTCTGGAGCATAAGCCAGTGACTGTATCACTGAAGACAATGACTTCCTTTCCTCCAGCACCTTTGACTATCATAATACATGCAAAAATTTTAAACTATATGCTTAGGATTGTTTTTTAATGGGATGAGTTACATATCTACACAATAATATAAAAAGTCTATAGCTGTGAATAAGTTAAGAACCACTACAGTTGGCTGTGGTATCGATAAATGCTGTTATTCTATGTCATTTTTTTCCTGTGGTTAGGATTATAATTTTAGGGCCTTACACATGCTAGGTAAGAATTCCACTACCCGGTCATACACAAAGACAGACCTTCCATAGAAGAAATTTTGTTCATTATCCTCGACACCACAGTTGACCTTGGGAGCTACATACAAATTTATGTTATTAGTCACAGAAAGAAGGGCAAGGCAAACAGCATGAAAAAGTGACCATCCCTGTCACCCCTCAGATAGAGGAGAGTTGTTTTGAAACCTCATCCATCAGAACTACATGTTGTGTTCTAGTAAATGACAGACTTCTTTCTCTCCAGATTTTGGAGCCAGTGGAGAAATGGGGCAGAGAAAATGGACAGATGGGGATTAAAGAGAAAGTTGGCATTAATATTGACAAAACTGATGGGAAAACATGGCTTTAAATGGGGGCCAAATAGTCTTAGTAACACTTCATCTGAACTAGAAAGCCTCGAAGCAGCTGTCCTGGGCTAGCCAGGTAATCACAAGTGAACAAACATTGGACCAGCAGTCCAGGGCTAGCCAGATAACTACAACTGAGTCAGCTCCTTCTGGCAACTGGTCAGAGTCTCCAAGGTGTTTATGGTGATGGAGTTTCTGAAGATGAACTTGGTGTTGGCTCTGTTCTGTTTCTCTGGCCCATCTACTAGATATTTCTCTTTCCTAATGGGAACAGTAAGTGCTGGGCAGAGAACAGTTTGCCCCAGTAATTGTCCCTCTAGGGAAGTGAATGGATATTCTCTATTATTTTTAGAACAAAAGGAGTTACAAATGAAATTTTTGTCCATGAATTTAAGAGATTCCTAGCATCAAAATACAACGCTGAATGGTTTATTTTAAAAATAGATACAAATAAAAACATATCAAGTCTGTATAGAGCAGAATAAGCATTGATCAAAGAGGTACCTGAGAGACTGCACAAAGTATAGTTGGCCCTTGTTGTCACCATATCTTATGGCCATGTGATGAGAGTCAGATACATTTAACTAGACCTTGAAGGAGTCAGGTGAGAAGTGCTTCCATGTGGACATATGGGGATGAAAGTCAGAGAAGCGAGTCCTAGCTAAACCTGTGTGGTTTGTGGATCAGGATGTGTGGTGTGATGATCTTGGCATGATATTGCTTCTGCTCTCTAGTTTTTCCTCAACTGGATCTAGGAAGCCCTAGGGACTTAAATGCTTTTGGGCTGTTATCCTACGCAGAAAGCAGAAGTAGTTACTTTTGAGAAAGATAAGAAAGCCTAGATTTGGGAGAATATGGCATTTACAAGAAGCAGCAAGGGTCTTATCTGAAGGGTCACCTGATATATTAACCAGTTTGGTCACTTTAGATTTATATGTAAATATATGTGTAATGTATATATATTTATATTTATATTCTGGGGTAACTATTAATAGTCCTTGTATTCATTCTTAATTGTGTATTGTTTGGATAACTTATGTTATGTCTGTATTTTTGATTTAAGTTCTGGTTCTTTAAAAAAAAAAAGAATGGATTTCTTGTTACACACGTAGTTAGTTCTACAAAGGTCTATACCAAGCTAATTTCTTTCAAGGAGGATCAACTGATAGTAGTAATAAAGCAATCTTCAATATGTGCTCTGTATCTATAGAAGACTTCCTAGGTCACATAAAGGGTTAAATGGCAGAGGCTTAATGTAGTTTGAAGAGGTGAGTGAATGGGTGAAGTTGGAGGGATAAACATGTTTATCAGGCATCCATATATCAGCCACATACAAATTCTCAGCATCATCTCATCCTCAGGTACTCTTGTTCCAACATGTGACATAGTGATGGCTATATAGAATTTTCTTCTTTATTGCCTTTTTGAGGTGGATAATAATATTTGGAATTATGTTAGTCTTTCAGAAGAATCAAACCATTCCTTCAACTCTTGATTTATACTTTCTTTAATGCCTAATAAGAATATTCTATTTTCCAGGTGCTACTATGTTGCCAATTATTTTGCATATTACTTACCATTTTACTTTTAAGTGAGGTAAAGCTGTCAAGCAAGTGAAAATCATTGATACAAAAACAAACTACTGTAGGGCATTAGATATGACTCTCCTTATTGTGTCGTTAGACCCTGCTTGCCGTAGTCCAATGAATTGTGTCACAGTGAAGAGAACACAGATATATAAAAGTAGAGAGCCTTTCTCTGGTCCCTCCCTTCAAATGTGCTTTCAAGGAGGATGCTCAGTGCAAAGGTTACAGAAGATTGTGGGGACACTTCCTGTGGCCAAGATAGATAGGCAATTCAAAGTCCCCTTAATATGGTAGTACTGCTTGTTAAAATAAAAATACAGTTATGATCCAGATGATAAAGAGCCATGGCCCCAGATGTCCTGTGAGCTACTCTGCATAGTTTCCCTGGCTATCCTCTCTGCTATCTATGGATGTCTCGAGATCTGTCCAGTACTGACATAGCAAGAGGCTCCATGGGCCTTTCCCCATCCTGTTCTCGTTTGCTGTGGCCTGTGTGATAGGTGGTTGCATACATCACTACTTTCTCTTCTCTATGCCCTCTTCCAGGGCAAGACTCCATAGTGTGTATGCGTGTGTGTGTGTGTGTGTGTGTGTGTGTGTGTGTGTGTGTGTGTGTATTTCATAACAGCCCTGATTCATTGTCTTTTAGGGTATCTCTAAGTAAGTTTGCTCCTCATAAAGCAGGTTAATTATTTAGTGTTCATAGCAGGCACTTTGGAAGTATTTTACTCAGTGAAAATATTAGCTAGTATTTCACAGATGGTCATCCAATTCTTGTATTACTTTGGCAATGGAAGGTTTACTACCCCTGGAGGTAATTTTCCTCATGAAGTAAATATGTAGACTGACTTACTTTCGTTTCTCAGAAATGATCTTCATCATAAATAGCCACCTCTGATAACCAGCAATGAGATTAACCTCTCTGAAAATGATTTTCTAGATGATCTTTTCTTACTAATTTTCTCCATATTCATATTCACAAATATTTTCTCACATTGGGGAAATGTCACAAACCTAAGGAGACTACCTGGTTATGACCCCTGACCTCTGCCTGAGGAAAATGCTTTGTGCATATTTAAGCAATCAGCTATTCTATAATCAGTCATTCCTGTCAAAAGAAGGGATGAATATATTAAAAAATGAAAAGGGTTTGAAACTTTTTCTATTAGGCTTTATAGAAAATACCCCAGTGATAAAAACCTCATGAACTTTGACTGACTTAATTCAATATTTTGTCATAGTAATAACAAAGAGTATCTGTTCAGTCCCAGTTGAAATCCCTGAGATATTTTAAGTCATTTTTCCCTTTAGTACTTTAGGTTTGTTCCCTGTGTCTTGCTTCATTCCAAGATTTGCCTTTATATTGACAGAGCAGAGGCAGAAAGAAGACCAAACATAGTGTTTTCAAAAGATGAGACACAAATGACCGAGAAACGTTGAAACATATGTTCAACGTGCTTGGCCATCCAGAAAATGGAAACTAAAACCATTTTGACTTCATCTTACCTACCCCAGATAGAATGGTCAAGAATAATAAAACAAATGATGGCAGATTCTGGCCAGAATGCAGGAAAAAGGGGACACATAATCATTGGTGAGGAGAGAATTCTTGAATTGTGGTTTCCGGATCCAGCCAACTACGAGCACAGCCAGACCCTACACTGTACAATTCTTCTTCTGATTCTTTTTCTTTATCTAAAGCCCCACCTCTAAAGGTACCTCTTTGAGGACTCCAGACTCAAAATCATAGATGAAGTTGTGTTCCAGGGCAAGTTTTTGCTCATAAAGCAATTAAAACTCTAGGATGGGTTACTTCCTATGGTGATCATTTTGTATGCTCAGTTTCTTCCTATGGTTGCTGTTACCGAACTTTTAAATTATTATTTAACACTTATTTATTACTAAATTCACTTATAACAAACACCAACAATTTCTTAACTATTAATCCTATAAATTCCTACAACCCCTTTAACCTATCCACTAAACCTATTGATAATCATAACAACTACTTTCATAACCTTTTAGAATGATACAGTCTCTGGGGCAGGTCCTCAGTCGTCAGGAACACAGTATTTGTTGTAGATTCTTTAACACACTTAGCAGTCCTTCTTCTGGATCTCTCAGATGCAGGTTCGTCAGGGTCTTTGGTTATTGCAGTCTCACCTTAAATAGGGCTTCATGCTTTCTTCTCTGTGGGAGACCCCAGCCGTCTGCAGGCCAACTTACTTCTTTTGAATCAGGAACTCAGCTGCTCTGCCTCAGTCCTTAAAGCCAGGCACAGTTTCCTCTAGGCCACTGTTTGGACAGATCAAACTCCTCTAGGCAAAAGCTGAGCCACAGGGTCCAGTCCTGGGCCTTTTGGTGTCTTGCTCCGGCTTTCTTTGCTCACCGGCTTCTTTCTGCTTCAGGGAGAGAGCTGGCCATCAATGGCCAGCCCTTTTTTCAGCAGAACTCTTGGAGCTCTCTAGCATCAGGGGCCTCTTCTCTTCTCGGCTCCACGCACTGTGGTCAAATAGGAGGAACTCTGTTTCAGCTTAATTTGGGCTCCGCCCACTTAGCTGCTGAAAACAATGTCAGGCCAGATACTTTGTTTCTTCAAGTCTTGAGTCTTTCCTTTTTTCCTGACTTCAAACTTGCTTTTCAGTCTATTGAGTCTTTCCTGTTTTTGCTGACTTCAAACTTGTTTTTCAGTCTATTGAGTCTTTCCTGTTTTTGCTGACTTCATGCTGATAATGCTCTTCAGGCCCCGAATTAAGAGACAGTATCAGAAACTCCTATATATTTCCTAAATCTAATTTATCTAACTCCTACAGGTTGCCATTTTCTAAGCCCAGTTAAAAAATGAACGTTGCTAAACTGGACATATAGGGATTGTTAACCAGAACCATTGATGTTCTGTGTGCTTCATGCTGCCACTTGATCACTTAACTCCTTCCAAACACCACTTTTCTCAACTACCAGACTTGAAATCCTGCCTTCACTTTCTGAATTGACTGCTGTGCAAGACTGAATTGCACACAAGCCATGGCTTTCAGCTTGTGAAAACTCAATATATCTCCTGCCCTGCTGAACCAGAAGGGGACAACAGGGATTAATATTTTATCATTTAAAAATGCCTCCAAGCTACCGTGTGACTCATCCTCATAACGGCAGTGGGAGACAGGAAGGAAGCAGGTAAATGTGTACTTTACATAGTTTTTACTTAACAGTAAATTTAGTGTTGTTTGGTTCAAGATGAAAAATGATGAAATTATTCATGGGAATCTAATTTAAGATCATCATTCTTGATGACATTTATGACTTGCTGCTGGCAAGAACTTTGTTGTAGTACTGTGAGGAATCCTCTGCTCTTTATTTGAAGGTGACACCACTGTCCCCCCCCCCCCATGGTTCGCATGTATGTTTTGCTGCATTTTTCTAATAGAAAGGACAAATTTTCATTTGGGCATTTTTACTCTCCCTTGACATTATGACGATAGGCACATATTTCTGATGCTTGGCTAAAGATAACTGTTACAGTCATCACCACAAGCAGAGAAAAACAAATTGCTTGCTTAGGGATTTGAACTTTTGCCACTGGCCTCATTAGTACGGTGTGCTAACCAACTAGGATAGCCACGGGCATGCAATTATAAAACAGCATGAATCAAACTTGATGCAGGGCCCTGAAATTTAACCTTTGAATATGTCCATTAGCCTTGACATATCTCTATGGAAAAGTGTGACCTTTCTTTAAAGACATTTAGTGCGAAATGGTGAGCTGTTATCTATCCTTCATAGAAATTCAATTTTTAGATATAATAAAAATACAAAGACTAGTGAATGTTGAAGGACTAAAATTAGTGTTTCTATCCTACGAGGTATTGATCTTGATCAATATTTTCAAATATGTCATCTATATGTCATTATTTAAGGGCATCCTTGAGCCACATCTGAATTTATGTTTATTAATACAGGTGAAGAATAAACATTTTACAACTAGATCATAAATATCAACACACTCCTTGCAGTGGAAACTTCATAGGAATGTCAGACATAAGATATCTGAAAGAAAGCATTAGTTAAAAAAAGAAAAAGAAAAGAAAATAATTCTTTTTGGTCAATACTTTCTTGAAAATTATTTTGAAAAGGAAATGCTTAACTACAATAGTAAATGATTATAAGATAGTAGGATACACAGAAATAAAAGTCTCAAAGGAAATGAAGCTATAATAGACACACTTTAATACTTATAAGCTGGGAATATCTTATAAACTATCTTGCTTGACTATTTTGACTGGCATGCAGATTCCTGCTTCTTTCACTCCCTCATTTGGACAGTCATCAAGTCCTTCTGAGTCTGTATTCCTAATGTTATGTTTCCTTAATTCACATTTCCTGTCAGGGAAGCCCCGTTTCTCACATGGGCTATGACTATAGCTCCCAACTGTTTCCTGCCTCCAGTCCTCTGTCCCTTTAACTCATTTCCCACATTTCATAAACTGCAAATGATATTATGTTGCTTCCTTGCTTTGTTCTTCCCTAGGACTTCCAGAGCTTTTATCATGGTATCCCCAGCCTTTTCCTTCAAAGACAGCTGATTACAGGGATGTGGTGTGAACATTGAGCTGTGTCTGTGAATGCACATGCATAAGCATTTTGGAGGAGATCACCTCACATAATGAAAGACCCCAAATTTAGATTTCTTGCTTTAACTCTAAAATATATTATGGAAATACCTTCTTATGTTAAATAGTTTTATGTTGAAGCAGGAAGTGTAAATATTTAACATTTCCAATAATAAGTTTTCTAGATATATGATCAGTTTATAAGTATAGAAGGCACCTAAGCAAGAAAAATCATGTAAACTTCTTCCAACTGAAAGGCATAGCTCACAAACAGCCACTTATTCTCCAACCCTCAGAACACACATGCAGCCTGAACTTTCCTCCAGCAATACATATACAAATAAATCCTTTCTACCACATCTTTCACCCCAGATAGGGTACCAACAACATATCAAAGTTCAATTCCACCAATGTCCAAGTTAGAAAATTAATGAGTTTATTTGATTTACTTACAGACCATGGGTGAGGGGTATCTTACATGATCACGGATAATTCCAAAACAACCATACTACTGGCAAGTTTCACCCAACATGGATGATGACTACTTTATCATTGCATAAATGGAGTCTCTCAATTAATTATCATTCTAGAGTCTATACAACTGTAGCATCTCCTGAGGCCATGAAAGCCCATGAAACTGAGACAGAATCACATATAGCTGATGGAGAGTCACTTTAAAGACAGTGGCTAGATTTTCAGGGAGAGTCCAGTGACCCTCCACACCTCTTCTTTTTTTT
>CAJQZJ010035608.1:1598375-1616443 GCA_907164525.1 Lophiomys imhausi | reverse complement strand
GTCATAGATTTGAATTCACACTGCAATCCCAGAGCTGTTGATTAAGATTAATGTTAGTTTTGGGGTGCACAAGCCTCCTTATTGTCATAGAAGAACATTAATAGTGTTTGAGAACAGGAAGTCTCCATACACTGCTATTAAATCTTCAAGGCAAAGCTCTTTTAGGATGGTTTAATGATCAGTGAATGACTTAATGAATGTTGAACTGCAGGCTATTAACCCTTACTCTGACCTCTATTAGCTGTGAATTAAGACTGGGATGTAGGCTGCTAAGAAGGGATCCGAGTAAATATGAGAAGAATTAAGCTTTGGTGTGTTCCCAGAGTTTTGCATTTTCTATTGTAGTGATCTGTGTAATTGCTAAGGAGGGTTGATTACTCTGAATTCAGAAAGAAAAAGTTTGTTATTTTCAGGTCCTAAATTTGCTTGTGAATGCATTACTTTTTCCTCTCTATGAAGACACTTGTGAGAAGACAGGGCAGATTCAGTAGATATAACGTTGATGATATCAGAGGGCACCCACATACTTTCAGCTGCACGGTATGGTTGTCTGGGAGAGGTGACTTAAATAGGCTTTTGTACTTGGCCAAGGACAAACACACAGTTATTCATCTTCTTGGGATAATGATTAAAGGGACATGTTTCTCCCAATGTGATCTCTCAATAAGATGCCTGGATAGGTGGTGGTGCATAGTTGAACTCTGAATTTTATTGTACTTTATTATTTTTTATTAGTTCATTTTTTATCCTGATTGCATCCCCCTCCCTCAGTTCCACCTTCTTCCCCCTTTTCCCCCTTCTCCTTCTCAGAAAAGGGGAGCCACCCCTCCCTGTATTGACCATTATTGGCTTATCAAGTCACATCAGGCTTAAGAGCAACTTCTTCCATTGAGGCCAGACATAGGGGAAAGTGTTCAGCAGGCAGGTAACAAATTCATATCAAACGACAGCTCCCTCTCCACTTGCTAGGGTATCCACATGAAGACCAAGCTGCCTATCAGTTGCATATGTGTGGGGGGCCTATGTCCAGTCCATACATGCTTTTTCTTTGGTTGGTATTTTAGTCTCTGTAAGCCCCCATAGTAAAAGGAATCACATGATAGCATGAGTCTCTAATACCTTGCTGAGTTTTATGTGTATAAACATACATGATTTTAGAAGTGTAAAGCAGGGCTCTCCATTGTCTTTTAATAAAAATTCATGTTCATAAATATTTTTAAAGACAGAAGGATTCATACTTAATAATGGTTGTTTCTAAATTAGGTGCGAGGTTAGTTATCTCTGTTAGTCTTCTTGTGGAGTTTTTTTTTTTTTGCTGTAATGAAAACTTTTTAAATTGCTTTTTTATTTTGTGAATTTCACATCATGCACCCTGTTCCCTGTCATCTCCCATGTCCCCTCAGACCTACCCTCTGCCCTTGAAACATCTCCCAACATAAAAAAGAAAGTCTCATTGTGGAAGCTGTAGTGTGTCTTAGTGTGTCCCATAATATTCCATTTTTCCACACTTTTTTTTTTTGCTTGCAAATGTTCATTATAATGATTCCTTGGTCTGGTACAAGGCCTATAGCTTCTGCTACTTTGTCAATACTGGAATCTCACTGGAACTTCTCTCACATATATTGTTGTCCAATGTCATGGAGATCCTGTAGTTTTGGGTCTGTGGAACTGGCCTCTTCATGCACTCCAGCACTTCTTCCATGGGGTATATATTGGTGTGGACAAACTCAAAACCCTGGTTTTGGGCCTGAAATCCCCACACCCAGAGCCAGTTCTACTGTGCTACCTAGGTAAGTTGAAGGATAAGAGGGTGACGATAAATGAGACTCCTGGCAGAGAGGAACAGGAAGATGGAAGTGGCCACCTCATACCCTGACAGGTCTGTCAGTGGAGGGATGGGGACACCAATCCACCCACAAAACCTCATGTGCCCATCAGGACCAAATATCCCACCTCCCACCTGTGTTGAGGGCATCACAGAGTAGAGGGATTTCTTTGTCACTAACACCTCTGAAAAGTAGAAAAAAAGCAGGGCTGGCTCTCTCACACTCACTCCCTCAGTACTGGCTCACCCACAACCCCCTTAATCAAGGCCAACTGTATTGTGCTGCCCAGGCGAAGGTGTAGGATTTGCTCTCTAGAGTGCTACAGAATGTGAGGGGCAGGGACTGTTCTCCTGCTCTTGTGACACCATCAGGGTTTGATCTCCTGTCTGCCACTGGTGGTGAGGGCAAAAGGGAGTGGAAGGGATCTCTCCCTTGCCAGCACCACTGCAAAGCAGACAAAATGCAGAACTGACTCCCACACTCATTCCCTCTGGACTGGCTCACCCACAACCCCCATATCCAGGGCTAGGTAGAGTTCTTCTCGTCTCTTCTCTGGCTTGCTTCTTGTCCTGGAAGTCCATCTGGTGCTTGCTTTATGCTAAACTGGTGGTTATCACAGTCTATCTCCCTGTCTGGGCCCCATGGCACTGAACTGGTGTTGGTTTCTCACTTGATCTTTTTCCCCAGGAATGTTAGGCTACTATTCATTCAGATGATCATAGGTCAGAATACTGAATGTAGAAACAGCCTCTCTCTTCTCTGCCGCCTATTGATGCACATGTGACATAGCAGCAACATCTGCAATACCTCTAGGGGAAGGTCTTGCAGAGTTCTTATCCCCTCTGTCTCCCTCCATTTTTTTTCCTCCCACTCTTCTATCAGACTCCCTGAGCTCCACCTAGTGTGTGACTGTGGTTCTCAGCATCTGTTTGATCTGCTTCTGGATGGCGCCTCTCAGAGGACAGTGATGCTAGGCTCCTATCTGCAAGCATATCATTAATAGTGTCAGGGGTTGGCTCTCACCCATGGAGTGGGTCTCAACTTGTGCCAGTCATTAATTGATCATTCCCTCCATCACTGCCCCATCTTTATCCCTGCCCATCTTGTAGGCAGGGTAAATTATGGTTTGAAAGTTTTGTGGGTGGATTGGTGTCCCCATCCCTCCACTGGGAGACCTGTCAGGGTATGAGGTGGCCACTTCCATCTTCCTGTTCCTCTCTGCCAGGAGTCTCATTTATCGTCATCCTCTTATCCTTCCTGGATTTTACCAGAAAGACACACATGGTATGTACTCACTTATAAGTGGATATTAGCCATATAGTACAGGATAACCATACTACAACACAAAGACACAAAAAAACTAAGTAACAAGAGAGGATACTTGAATTTTACTCAGAAGGGAAGAATAGGTATCAGAAGTGAATGAAGAGAGCTAACTGAGAAGGAGAGGGATTTGGGAGGGGAACAAGGGTGTGGGGAGGGTAGATGAGAGATGAGAGGGCGGAGAGAGAGAAGGAAAGCTGATGGAGAGGCAAACTTTGAAACAAGTGGGAGATCTGAACTCTGAATTTTAAATCCTTGTTTTCTAAATGCCTATGAAGCATCAGGAATTTTCTGGGTCAACAGATTTACTCATTGTGATTTTAAATTTGTTTGTAATTTGCAGATTTTAAGACAAGAAAAAGTCATTCCATAATAGGGTCAATTTCCCTTACTTTCATTATGTCTTCTAGTAAATAATTAAAAAATTTGGAGACTCATATCTAAATTTTTTATATAACATTTTAATTAATTCTTTGAAAATTTCATACATGCAGAGAGTGTACTTTGATCATATCCATTCTCTATTCTTCCCCCAACTTCTGAATATACCTCACCCTTATCCCACTCCAAACTCCATGTCCTTTTTGTTTATTATTTTTTATTTTTTGAGACAGAGTCTCCTCATGTGGCTTTAGCTCACTTAGAACCCTCTGTGTAGACCAAGCTGGCCTCCAACTTATGGAGATTATTCTGCTTCTGTCCCCCAAATTCTGGGATTGAAGATGTACAAGACCATACTCAGTGTTATTATTTTAATAATGCAGAGATTGTGCTGTTTAGATATGCATGAGTGTTAGCCCATCCACTCATGTGTGGTTGACCTATCAGTAATCATATCCTTAAAGAAAATGTACTCTCCCTCCTCTAGTGGAAATCAGCTGTCAATAACTACTCACCTAGGGGTAGAGGGCTTCTGACACCTCACCTCTCTCCTTGCTGGAATGTCCACCAGCTTGATCGTGTGCAGACAGTCACAGCTGCTGTGTGCTCATTAGTATATTGTTCTTGTCATGTTCAGGAGACACTGTCTTGCACCAGTTCTCCCTGATCCTTTATAATGTTTTTTATGTTTATTTATTACTTCAGGTTACATTTCCATCATAGTACCCTCTTTACACCCCTCCCAGGCCCATCCTCCCACCCTCTACCCCCTATCCCTTCCATCCCACTCCTCTGGAGTGGAGTGTCCCTACATATTAGATCCCTGCCCCAGTTCAGCAGTCATATGAGGGCCAAGAGCCTCCTCATACACTGGGGTCCTAAAAGGCAGTACCACTAGGGCAAAGTGTCTCATGGACAGATAACAAGTCTATGTTCCTGTTCCCTTTGGTGCATTGGCTGTAGTATAGTTATGCTATACTATACGGCTAAAATCCGACTATAAGTGAATAGATGCCATGTGCATTATTCTGAGCCTGGGTTAGCTTACTCAGGATGAACTTCTCTAGTTCCATACATTTGGATGATAATTGCATGATTTTATTGTTTCTGATGGCTCAGTAGTATTCCATTGTGTAGATGTACCAGAGTTTTTTTTTTTTATTCATTCCTTGGTTGAGGGACATCTGAGTATCTGAGTTGTTTCCATTTTCTAGCTATTACAAACAAAGCTGCTATGAACATAGATGAGGCAATGTCCTTGTGGTTTGGTGAGGAATCATTTGGAAGTATACCCAGAAGTGGTATGGATGGATCTTGAGGTAGAGCTATTCCAAGTTTTCTAATATATCACCAGACTGATTTCTATAGTGTTTGTACAAGCTTGCATTGCCACCAGCAATGGAGGAGTGTTCCCCTTTATCCACAACCTCACCAGCATGTGTTGTCATTTGAGATTTTGATCTTAGCCATTCTGACAAGTGTGAGATGGAATCTTACAGTCCTCTTGAGTTGCATTTCTCTGATAATTAAGGATGATGAGCATTTCTTCAAGTGTCTCTCAGCCATTAGGGATTACTCACTTGTGAATTCTCTGTTTAGCTCTTTCCCCTATTTTTTGATTGGATTATTTGATTTATTGGCATTTAATTTCTTGAGTTCTTTGCAAATTTTAGATATTAGCCCTCTGCCAGATGTGGGGTTGGTGAAGATTTTCCCTCAATCTGTAGGCTGCCGTTTTGTTCGAATGACAGTGTCTTTTGCCTTACAGAAGCTTTTCAGTTTCATGAGGTCACATTTATTGATTGTTGGTCTCAGGTCTTGAGCTGTTGGTGTTCTGTTCAGGAAGTTGTTACCTGTGCCAATGATTTTGAGTGTTTTTCCCACCTTCTCTTCTAGTAGATTTAGTGTGACCGGCCTTATGTTAAGGTCTTTGATCCACTTGGACTTAAGTTTTGTTCAAGGTGATAAGTATGGGTCTAATTTCATTCTTTTACAAGTGGACATCCAGTTGGATCAGCACCATTTGTTGAAGATGCTGTCCTTTATCCATTGTGCGGTTTTGGCTTCTTTGTCAAAAGTTAAGTGGCCATAAGTGTGTGGGTCCATTTCTGGGTCTTCAATTTGATTCCATTGATCTACTGGTCTGTTTCTATACCAGTATCATGCTGTTTTTACTACTATTGCTTTGTAGTACAGCTTGAAATCTGGGATGGTGATACCTCCAGATGTTTTTTTTAATTGTAAGGATTGATTTAGCTATTCTTAGTTTTTTGTTGTTCCATATGAAATTGAGAATAGATTTTTCCAGGTCTATAAAGAATTGTGTTGGTATTTTGATAAGAATTGCATTGAATCTATATATTGCTTTTGGTAGAATGGCCATTTTTATTATATTGGTCCTACCTATCCATTAGCATGGGGGATCTTTCCATCTTCTAAAGGCCTGTTCAATTTCTTTCTTCAATGGCTTGATGTTCTTGTCATACAGGTCTTTACTTGCTTGGTTAGAGTTACCCCCAGATATTTTATATTGTTTGTAGCTATTGTGAAGGGGGTTGTTTCCCTTATATCTTTCTCAGCCCATTTGCTTGTTGTGTAAAGAAGGGCTTTTGATTTTTTGAATTAATTTTGTATCCAGCCACCAGGCTGAAGGTGTTTATCAGCTGTAAGAGTCCTCTGGTGGATTTTTGGGGTCGCTTATATATATACTATCCTATCATCTGCAAATAGGGATAATTTGACTTCTTCATTTCCAATTTGAATCCCCTTGATGGCTATTAGTTGTCTTATTGTTCTAGCAAGAACTTCAAGTACTATATTGAAGAAATATGGTGAAAGTGGGCATCCTTATCTTGTCCCTGAGTTTAGAGGAAATGCTTCAAGTTTTTCTTTATTTAATTTGATGTTGGCCACTCGCTTGCTCTATACTGCCTTTATTATTTCTAGGAACTGTCCTTGTATGCCCGTTATCTCCAGAACTTTTAGCATGAAGGGTTGTTGGATTTTGTCAAATGCTTTTTCTGCATCTAGCGAGATTATCATGTGGTTTTTTTTTTCCTTTCATCTTGTTTATATGGTGAATTACATAGATAGACTTTTGTATGTTGAACCATCCCTGCATTCCTGGGATGAAGCCTACTTGATTATGGTGTATTCACACACTTTTGATGTGTTCTTGAATTCGGTTTACTAGTATTTTATTAAGTATTTTTGCATCTATGTTCACAAGGGAGATTGGTCTGAAGTTCTCTTTCTTTGTTGGGTCTTTGTGTGGTTTAGGAATCAGGGTGACTGTGGCCTCATAGAATGAGTTTGGCAGTGTTCCTTCTGTTTATATTTTGTAGAAGGGTTTGAAGAGTATTGATATTAGCACTTCTTCGAAGGTCTGGTAGAATTCTGTGCTAAAAACATCTGGCCTTGGGTTTTTTTTTTGGTTGGGAGATTTTTAATGACTGTTTCTATTTCCTTAGGGGTTATGGGCCTGTTTAATCTGTTAACCTGATCTTGATTTAGCTTCAGTAGGTGGAATCTATCAAGAAAATTGTCCATTTCACTTAAGTTTTCAAATTTGGTGGAGTATAGATTTTTAAAGTTGGACCCAAATATTCTCTGGATTTCCTCAATGTCTGTTGTTATTTCTACCTTTTCATTTCTGATTTTGTTTTTTTCCCTCTGTCTTTTAGTTAATTTGGCTAAAGGTCTGTCTATTTTGTTGATTTTCTCGAAGAACCAACCCTTGGTTTCATTGATTCTTTGTATCATTCTTTTTTGTTTCTAGGTTCTTGATTTCAGCCCTAAGTTTCATGATTTCCTGCCTTCTGCTCCTCTTGGGAGTGTTTGCTTCTTTTTTTCCCAATTCACCCAGTTTAGTTGTTAATTTACTAATATGAGCTGTCACAATTTTCTTTTTGAAGGCACTTAGTGCTATGAACTTTCCTCGTAGCACAGCTTTCATTGTGTCCCATAAATTTGGGTATGTTGTGCCTTCATTTTCGTTGGATTTTAGGAAGTCTTTGATTTCCTTCTTTATTTCTTCCCTGACCCAGTAGTCATCCAGTAAAGAGTTGTTCAATTTCCATGTGAGTGTAGACTTTCTGTTGATTCTTTTGCTATTGAAAGGCCAGCTTTATTTCATGGTGGTCTGATAATATACAAGGGGTTATTTCAATTTTCTTGTATCTGTTGAGGCTATGCTTGTGTCCAACTATATGGTCGATTTTGGAGAAGGTCTGTGTGGTGCTGAGAAGAAGGTGTATTCTTTTGTGTTTGGGTGAAACGTTCTGTAGATATCTGTTAGGTCCATTTGGTTCATGATCTCTGTTAGACTCATTATTTCTCTGTTTGGCTTCTGTCTTGATGATCTGTCCACTGTTGTGAATGGGATGTTGAAGTCTCCCAATCCTAATGTGTGGGGATTGATGTGAGATTTAAGTTTTAGAAGAGTTTCTTTTACAAATGTAGGTGGGGCATAGATGTTCAAATTGAGATGTCCTCTTGATGAATATTTCCTTTAACTAGTATGTAATGCCCCTTCTCTGTCTTTTTTTTTTTTAATTAACTTCAGTTGAAAGTCTATTTTGTTTGATAGTAGGATGGCTACTCCAGCTTGCTTCCTGGGTCCATTTGCTTGGAAAACCTTTTCCCAGCCCTTTACTCTGAGATAGCGTCTATCTTTGTTAGTGAAATGTGTTTCTTGTAAGCAGCAAAATGATGGGTCTTGTTTATGGATCTAATCTGCAAGCTTGTGTCTTTTTATTGGGGAGTTGAGTCCATTCATGTTGATGGATATTAGGGACCAGGGGTTATTATTTTCCATTATTTTGGTATAGGTGGTGGTCCTTTGCTTTTTTTTTTTTTGTTTGTTTGTTTTTTTTTGGTTTAGTTGCTGTGGAGTTGTCTATTTCCTCTGTTTTCTTGGATGTAGTTATCTTCCCTGGGTTGGAATTTTCCTTCTAGGATCTTCTGTAGGGCTGGGTTTGTGGGTAGATATTGTTTAAATTTGATTTCATCATGGAATATCTTGTTTTGTCCATCTTTGTTGATAGAGAGTTTTGCTGGGTATAGTAGTCTGTCTGGGCACATATGTTCTCTCAGGGCTTGTAGGACACCTGTCCAGGCCCTTCTATCCTTTAAAGTTTCTGAGGAGAAGTCAGGTGTAATTCTGATGGGTCTGCCATTGTATGTGACTTGACTTTTTTCTCTTACAGCTTTTAATATTCTTTCTTTGTTCTGTACATTTGGAGTTTCAATTATTATGTGGTGAGAGGAGTTTCTTTTCTGATCTAATCTGTTTGGTGTTCTGTAAGCCTCTTGGATTTTTATTGGCATCTCTTTCTTTAGGTTTGGGAAGTTTTCTTCTATGATTTTATTGAAGGTATTTGCTGGACCTTGGAGTCGGGAGTCTTCTCTTTCCTCTATGCCTATAATTCTTAGGTTCCATCTTCTCATTGAGTCCTTGATTTCTTGGATGTAATGGATGAGAGCTTTTTTAACTTTCTCATTTTCTTTGGATGTTATACTGATTTCTTCCATTGAATCTTTCATTCCTGAGATCCTGTCTTCCATCTCTTGTATCCTATTTTTGATACTCATGTCTGTAGTTCCTGTTCTCTTCCCTTGATTCTCCACTTCCACTCTTATCTCTGACTGTGCTTTCTTTAATTGCTTCCATTTCCATTTTCATGACTTGAATGATTTTATTTGTTTTGTACATTTTCTGCTCCAATTTGCTTGTCTTTGCCTGGAAATCTTTCATTGCCCTGTCTTTTTCCTGTTCAAGTTGAGCCACTTTGGTTTGGAGCTCTCTAATGGTATTATCCGTTGCTTTTGCTTGAGAAATTGTGTATTCTTTGAATTCCTTCATAGATTTAAATTCTTCTTGAAAGGACTCTATCACTTTCCATAATATAGAATTGTCATCGTTTTCATGTGTTTCAGCTGTGGTGAAGTGGTCAGGGCTTGCTGTACTAGCATAGTTGTGTTTTCTTAGAGTCACATCTTTTGTTGTTTCTCTTTTTTTCTCTGACCTTTAGCCATTTGGTTGTTCTTAGCTGTTTTTTCCTCGTGCCTTCTGGGTTTGGTTCCAAGGGGGGGGGGCGCTTTGGTGTAGCAGTCATATTGCTTGATGATCTGTCACTTTCCACTGGCTGGATGAGGCCTTGTGTGGAGGTTCTCAGTGTGTCTCCCAGAGCTCACCCCTTCCCATTTTGTTTCAATTGGGGACTCAGGTGAGGGAATGTGGTGGGATGTGTTTCTGTAGGTTCCTGGGATCCAACTGGTCTTTGTACAGATGATAGTGCAGGTTGGTAGGTCACAGACTGTTGGGTGGGGTTGTAGCTCCCCTGAAGCTTACGTGTCGTGACCGTGTTTGTGGTCCTCTCCAGTTGTTCTCAGGGGGTTCTGCATCTAATAGCCAGAAGCACTGTGAGCTGTTGGAGCCCACTCCCAGGCAAGGAGGAATGGCCCAGGATTGTTTCACTGCTCACAAGTCATAGTTCTCTATGTTGCACAGTGAGTATTTAGCCTGTAGTAGCTCTGCTGGTATGGTCCTGTGTGCCCAGGCACAGATTCTGTGAGTTCTGAGGTCCCAAGTTTGGGGCTTGAGGCCGCTTGCTGGAGTCTTGAAAGGACCCGACTCCATGTCCTTAAGGTGTGTCCCTCAGCAGTGTTCCCTAGGCCAAGACTTCACTCTTCTAGAGGTGGGACTAAATATGCTTAATCTCTGGTTTCCCGCTGGAAGGGCCAGAACTAGCAAAGGAGCCTGCTATTAATCCCACACTTTGCCCAGGGCTTGGACCCTGTGGTGAACAAATCTGACTTCCAACCCAGCCGCCTGCCTTTCTGCCACTCTCACAGCTCAACCTATGTCTGTATGGAGCTGGCTTTGGAAACTGTCAATATGGGGCCACTGTTTTCCAAGTTCCCATAGGCTGCAGCTCTGCCGGAAGTATATCACACTGCTAAGATCAGCTGCAGTGTTTTTTCCTTGTGTCCATAAATCCAATGGAGGGGGCCTGTATGTATGTCCAACATCCCTCTGAGGAAGCACAAATTTTCTTGTGCTTTCCAAAATGCAGCTGTGGACCTGCTGGGCCATCCCGCTGTGGACCTGGGCCCAGACTGGCATGCTGGTGCGCCACCCCACTTCTGTGGCTCTGCTGAGTGTATTCCGCTCCCCTGGGTCCCCTTCGCTAAATAGCTGATATGCCTGCATGGGATCTGGGGGCCCAGGAGGCTTGTGAGTAACCCTGTCTGGAGTTCGGGTCTATCTGCTGGGTAGTTGAGTAGCTCTTACCCTGAAGCTCTCCTGGTGATGATTCCGGATTCCTGGATTCAGAGGCTTCGGCTGGTCTGTTTTGCTGACAGTCCGAGAGAAGGGAGGAGAGTCCTGCCCAGGGACTTTTAATAATCCCTGGGTAGCTGGATGAGACCCAGCACATTCGAGTCACTCAGATTGTTGCTCAGCATCTTATAACTCTGTGGCTTTATGGCTGGTTTCCCCGAGTTCAAAATGTGTCCACATGGGCCACCGCCATCTTAGATTCCCCAGGTTCCATCTTTTCATTGAGTCCTTGATTTCTTGGATGTTGTGGGTGAGAAATTTTTTAGATTTCTCATTTTCTTTGGTTGTTGTATTGATTCTTCAATCGAATCTTCCACACCTGAGATTCTGTCTTCCATCTCTTGTATCCTATTTTTGATAATCATGTCTGTAGTTCCTGTTCTCTTCCCTTGATTTTCCTCCTCCAGGATTATTTCAGTTTGTGTTTTCTTTATTACTTCCACTTCCAATTTCAAGTCTTGAGAAATTTTATTTGTTTTCAATATTTCCTGCTCCAATTTGCTTGTTGCCTTGTCTCTTTACTCTTCAAGTTGAGCCACTTTGGCTTGGAGATCACTAATGGTATTCTCCATTGCTTTTGTTTGTAAAATTGAGGAATTTTTGAATTCCTTCAGAGATTTAAAAATTTTAGAAAGGATTCTACCACTTTCCAGAGTATAGGTTTGTCATCATTTTCATGGTTTTCAGCTGTGATGGAGTGGTCAGGGTTTGCTGTACTGGCATAGCTGCATTTTGTTGGAGTCATATTTCCCTGACTTTTGTCAGATCTGTTCTTTCTCTGACCTTTAGCCATCTTGTTGTTCTTAGTTGTTTGTTCCTGGTGCCTTCTGGGCTTGGTGCCAAGAAGGGCACTTTGGTGTAGAGGCCGTATAGCTTGGTGATCTGTAGCTCTCCACAGGGTGGATGGGGCCTTGTATGGAGTTTGGTTCCCAGTGTGTCTCCCAGAGCTCACTCCTTCCTGTTGTGTCCCAATTGGGAACTCAGGTCACAGGTTGTGGTTTTTCTTGCCTGCAGGTTCCTGAGATCCAACTGGTCTTTGTAGTGATGACGGTGCAGGTTGTCAGGCCACAGACTGCTGGCTGGAGCTGGAGTTCCCCTGCAGCTTACTTGTCAGGACCGTGATTGTGGTTTTCCCAACCTGTTCTCAGGTTCAATGTGAGACTTACAGCCAGAAGCACTGTGTTCTGGTACAGCCCACGTCACCCACGCAATGAGCAATGGTCCGGGCTTGTTTCTCTGCTTCTGAGTCAGATCTCTCTGTGTTGCAGCCTGGGTATTTAGCTGAGGGACAAGGCAGGTGCAGTCAGGGATATCTGATATGGAATTAACACCCTGTCCACAGTGTCTGGAATCGGGGATGCTCAGCTGCCTTTTCTCTGCCAGAATCACTGTGCTTCAGTGTAGCTAGCCTGCACTTATGTGGCTTCTGGCAGTTTCCCTGTAGCAAGGGTATCAAGACTTGGTTGTGATCCTTCCATGCTCTTCTCCGGGGGATTGGGGGTATTTCAGGATCACCCTGTGCCTCTCAGTCAGAAGTTCTTTGGGTCAGAGCAAACCGCCTGCTCAGGCCACATGCAATGGTTTAGAACTGCTTTACTGCTCCAGACCTGAGGCAGTAGACCAAGAGCCTTCCCAAAGTCAGTGCAGGCAGTGAGTTTGCAAAGCGTCTCCAGTACTTGGACTGAGAGGGGTGGAGGGGGTGGAGAGGGTGGAGGGTGCCTCTCAGTTAGAGGCTCTGTGGTCAAGTGCTGCCTGCCCCCTCGGGTAGCGCGACCCAGTTCAGTATCATTTCACTGCTTTGGGAGGTGATCTGAGTGTATTAGGCTGGGCCTGTAGACTGAGTGCCCTGCTGAAGTGAGCACCGGCAGATAGTTCCAGTATGGAATCCACTCATCAAATCTCAGTGCCTTTTCCCTACCAGAATTGTAGTGCTCTGGCGCAACCTGCCTGGATAGGCAGGGGCTTCTGCCAGACCCCCTGTAGCTATGGTGTCAGGGCTGTGGCTATGGTCTTCTCAATCCACTCTCAGAGGAGTCTTAGAGCCAGTCTTTATCTCTCAGTTTGAAACTCTGTGAACCAGTGCTGTTGCTGCTTTTGTGCCCTGCTGCACAGTGTGTGTGGGTGGGGTGCAGCTTAGAGTCAGGCAGAGGGGGTGGAGCCTGAAGATCCAATATGGAGTTCATTCACTGATTCCCTGCCTGTATCTCAATGCTCCAAAGCAGCCCACCTCCTGGAAAGGACTTCTATCAGACCCCCTGTAGTCAGGTGAGGGTGGGGTGGAGGTGGGGAGGGAGTTCCGAATTGTGTTCTGTATCCTGCCGACTGTGTGCTTGGACTCAGGGAAGCTCTTCTCCTGCCAGCTAGATCCTGCTGCCAGAGGCTGCCTTAGCCAGTCATCTAGATGCTGCTGCTGCCATACTGAATATCCCAGGGAGAGTCCCTCTGGTATGCTCCTGGTTGTCCAAGCCTAGCCCCTGAACATGCGCTGCAGACTCAGGAGGTCTTATGTTTGGAGGTTGAAACCACCAGCTGTATTCATGAAAGGATCCGGTAAGGAGGGAGTGTGCCCATGTCTGGTGACTCTGATACTCCAGTGTCTGTATTTCCAGTACTGAGTTCTCTATTGTTTTGCTGGGCAAGTCCAGAAAGGCTTGCACCCCACAAACTGCCATCAGCAGGAGTGTATTGCTGCTGTTGTCCAATCTGTCTTCCCAATGATGGAAATGCATCCTACTTGATCATCGCCATCCTATGCCCCCCTTTCTATAATATGTTTTTTTTCCTCTTCTGCAATGTTTTGTGAGCCTTGGGTGGCGGGGTGACTCACACATGTATGTCAATCACTTCACAGGCACTTATTATTTGCACTTGGACCAGTTGTGAATTTCCATGTTAATTGATGTTTACTGCACAAAGAAACATCTCAGATGAGAACCTAGAGATGCAAATTTTACAATTTCACTTTTTTTTAATAGCTGAATGAAACTCCATTGTGTGTATTAGTCACATTTTCATTATCTATTAATCAGGTGATTGACATCTAGGCTGATTCTGTGTCCTCACTAATGTGATTAGAGATGCTCTTAGGAAGAAATGTGGCATGTATATCTGCAGTAATATATAGAGTCCTCTGTATATATTCCAATGAGTGGAATATCTGACTTCTATGGTAGATGTGTTCCTAATTTTCTGAGGAGTCTCCACACTGATTTCATAGTAGCTGCACAATTTTCTGCACCCCCCTTTCAACATTCACTGCTGGAAGTATCACCATTCCTAATTTCAAGTTATACTACAGAGTTACAATAATAAAAATTGTCATGGTACCAGCACAGGAAAAAAAAGAAAAAAGAAAAAAGAAAAAAGCCAGACACATGGTTCAATGGAATAGAATTTATGAACCAGATAGAATTCCATGTACCTACAGCCACAAAATTTTTGACAAAGATATCAAACATGTACATTGGAGAAGAGAGAGCATATTTAATAAATGGTGCTGTGAATACAGTATATTTACATAAAGAGGAATGAATTTTTTTAAGCAACCCCAAAAATTCCACCAGAGAACTCTTACAGCTGATAAACACCATCAGTAAGGTGGCTGGATACAAAATTAATTCAAAAAAAATCAGAAGCCCTTCTTTATACAAAAAATAAATGAGCTGATAAAGAAATTAGGGAAACAACTCCCTTCACAATAGTCCCAAACAACATAAAATACCTGAGGGAAACTCTAACCAAGCAAGTGAAAGACCTGTATGACAAGAACTTCAAGTCCTTGAAGAGAGCAATTGAAGAGGCCATCAGAAGATGGAAAGATCTCCCATGCTCATGGATAGGTAGGATCAACATAAAAAAATGGCCGTCTTGCCAAAAGCAATATATAGATTCAATGTAATTCCTATCAAAATACCAACACAATTCTTTATTGACCTGGAAAAAGCAATTTTCAACTTCATATGGAATAACAAAAAGCCCAGAATAGCTAAATCAATCCTGTACAATAATAAAAAAAAAAAATCTGGAGGCATCACCATCCCAGATTTCAAGCTGTACTACAGAGCACTAGTAATAAAAACAACATGGTACTGGTATAGAAACAGACTAGTTGATCAATGGAATCAAATTGAAGACCCCAAAATGAACCCACACACCTATGGTCACTTAATTTTTGACAAAGAAGCCAAAACCATACAATGGAAAAAGGACAGCATCTTCAAAAAATGGTTTAATGTTTCTTTATTACTTCAGGTTACTTATCCATCACAGTGCCCTCTTTCCACCCCTCCCAGTCCCACCCTCCCACCCTCTACCCCCTATCTCTTCCATCCCACTCCTCTGGAGTGGAATGTCCCTACATATCAGTCCCCTGAACCAGTTCAGCAGTCATATGATGGCTAAGAGCCTACTCATACACTGGGGGCCTACAAGGCAGCACCACTAGGGCAAAATGTCTCATTGACAGGTAATAAAGTCTATGTTCCTGTTCCCTTTAGTGCATTGGTTATAGTATAGTTATCCTGTACTATATGGCTAAAATCTGACTATAAGTGAGTAGATGTCATGTGCATCCTTCTGAGTCTGGGTTAGCTCACTCAGAATGAGCTTCTTTAGTTCCATCCAGTTGGCTGCAAATTGCATGATTTCGTTGTTTCTAATGGCTGAATATTATTCCATTGTGTAGTGTAGAGAGCTGCGAAGTGCCGCGCCCTAAAGATGGCGCTGGTCTCCGCCTTCCACTAGCCCGACGGTGAGCGCTCTCTATGATAATAAGTTCATATTTGGCATAGACCGCTGATCTGGCTTGCTTCCGCATATGTAGACCTCTAAGATAGCACCACTTGGCTTTACTTGACTGGCTGTTCATTTAGTATTTAGCCTGTGGGTTGGGTCTGCCCCATTATTCGGAAGACTGTTTTCAAGGGACCTGAATAAACTGCTGGAGAAGAGTTTTGTGAGTTGCGTCATTCCTTGCTGGACAAGGGGGGACGCAACAGTGTAGATGTACCACAGTTTTTTTATCCATTCCTCAGTTGAGGGACATCTGGGTTGTTTCCAATTTCTAACGATTACAAATAAAGCTGTTATAAACATAGATGAGGAGATGCCCTTGCAGCTTGTGGAGTGGTGAGGAATCATTTGGATGTATACCCAGAAGTGGTATGGCTGGGTTGTGATATAGAGCTATTCCAAGTTTTCTAAGATATCACCAGACTGATTTACACTGTGGTTGTACCAGATTGCATTCCCTTTATCTCATCTCTCAACCTGCACAAAAAAAGAAGTTTAAGTGGATCAAAGATTTGAATGTTAGACCAGAAATTTGTAGAAGAAAGAGTAGGTATTTGTAAGGGGAGTTAGATTAATATAAATTAGATTTAGTGAATATCTAGGGGCTTTTGATACAGTCACTTAATATGGGGCATGAAGGTCAACTTGGCTGTGGGCAATTGTCATAGCAGCATATGGACTAAAAACAAGGTTTAAGGCCTGGCATTGTTTTCAGCTGCTAATAGCCTTATGAAGTGAGTGGAGCCCAGATTAGGCTGATGCCAGGTGAAACAAGGAGAGACCCTATTTAAGGACAAAGTGGGTGGAGCCCGAGGGTTCCCCTGCAAGGCAGCTTGTATCATCTGATGGAGAAATGCTGGTGAACTAAAAAGCTGATCTCAAACAGAGGTGAAAAATTACGGCCAGCTCTTCTGAGGCAGAAAGAAGCTAGTGAGCAGAGAAAGCCTCAGCAAAGCAGCAAAGAGCCAAAGACTAAACCCTGTGATTCAGCTTTTGCCTAGAGGGTTTCTACCAGTCAGACAGTGGCCTAAAAGGAACTGTGGCCTCAAAGACTGAGGCAGAGTGGCTCAGTTGCTAATACAAACTGAGTAAGTTGGCTTATGGACAGCTGAGGCCTTCCAGAGAGAAGACAGCCTCAAGCCTTGTTTAAAGCGAAGCTGCCATAGCCAATTTACCCGAAAGGACTCACGTCTGAGAAATTCTTTAAGACTGTTGGCTAAGTGCCTTAAAGGTTCTACTCCTGAGGAGTTCTTGACAACTGAGGACTTACCCCAGAGATTGTGTTCCTGACAACTATGGACCTGCTCCAGAGACTGTATCCTTCTAAAAAGTTAGGATTAGTTGTTAGACAATAGTTGTTACAATTATTAATAGGTTTAGTTGTTAGGTAACTGGGGTTATAGTCATTTTTAGGGCTAGTAGTTAGGTAATTGTTTATATTTGTTATAAGTGCATATAGTTATTAATAAATACATATTGGATATATAAAAAGATTCATCTTCAGGGAGTTTTTCTCAGGCTATCCTGGTTATACTGGAAATAGGATGAACAATCAACAGCTGGGACCTCATAAAATTTAAAAGCTTCTGTACTAAAAATGAAAGTGTTAATTGACTGATGAGGTGGACTATAAAATGGAAAAAAGTTTTTGTCAACTTCACACCTGGCAGATTATTATTATGTAGAATATTCAAAGAGCTTAAAAACAAAACCCCAAGAAAACAAACCATCCAATAGAAAGTTTCTGTGGAACTGAATGGAGAGTTCTCAAAAGAAGCAATAGAAACGACTGAGAAATACCTTCCAAGGTGTGCAGCACCCTTGGCAAATACCTTCCCAGGTGTGCAGCACCCTTGGCAAATACCTTCCCAGGTGTGCAGCATCCTTGGCAAATACCTTCCCAGGTGTGCAGCACCCTTGACAAATGCCTTCCCAGGTGTGCAGCACCCTTGGCAAATGCCTTCCCGGGTGTGCAGCACCCTTGGCAAATGCCTTCCCAGGTGTGCAGCACCCTTGGCAAATGCCTTCCCAGGTGTGCAGCACCCTTGGCAAATACCTTCCCAGGTGTGCAGCACCCTTGGAAAATGCCTTCCCAGGTGTGCAGCACCCTTGGCAAATACCTTCCCAGGTGTGCAGCACCCTTGGCAAAAGCCTTCCCAGGTGTACAGCATCCTTGGCAAACACCTTCCCAGGTGTGCAGCACCCTTGGCAAACGCCTTCCCTGGTGTGCAGCACCCTTGGCAAACGCCTTCCCAGGTGTGCAGCACCCTTGGCAAACGCCTTCCCAGGTGTGCAGCACCCTTGGTAAATACCTTCCCAGGTGTGCAGCACTCTTGGCAAATGCCTTCCCAGGTGTGGAGCACCCTTGGCAAATACCTTCCCAGGTGTGCAGCACCCTTGGCAAA